>JBBPBT010001281.1:758792-806742 GCA_037974875.1 Cicer bijugum | reverse complement strand
TGGACAAGAATAAGCCCATGGAGGACGAAAATAACCTAAATGTACATCCAATGACACAAAGACACCTATTGGATGCACAAGATTGGTTAAAAACCCTAATGGGTCTTGAATAACTCTACGGAGGCTGAATTTCAAGAAAATGTACATCCAATGACACAAATGAACATATTGGATGCACGAGATTGGTTAAAAACCCTTATTGGACAAGAATAAGCCTAAGGAGGACAAAATGACCTAAATGTTCATCCAATGACACAAACACACCTGTTGAATGCAATAGTTTGGTTAAAAATCCTAATTGGACAAGAATAAGTAGGGAGGACAAAAATAACCTAAATGTACATCCAATGACACAAACACACCTATTGGATGCACAAGATTGGTTAAAAACCCTAATTGGTCCTAAATAAGTCTAGGGAGGTTGAAAATGAACTAAATGTACATCCAATGATACAAATGAACTTGTTAGATGCACGAGATTGGTTAAAAATCCTTATTGGACAAGAATAAGCCTAAGGAGGACAAAATGAGCTAAATGTTCATCCAATGACACAAACACAACTGTTGGATGCACAAGATTGGATAAAAACCCTAATTTGATAAGAATAAGCCTATGGAGGACAAAAATGTCCTAAATTCTCGTCCATTGACACAAACTCTGTAATTGCATGCACAAGTTTGGTTAAAAATCCGAATTGGACAAAAATAAGCCTATGGAGGACGAAAATAACCTAAATGTACATCCAATGACACAAAGAAACCTATTGGATGCACATGATTGGTTAAAAACCCTAATTGGTCCTGAATAAGTCTAGGGAGGCTGAATATCAAGAAAATGTACATCCAATGACACAAATGAACATATTGGATGCACGAGATTGGTTAAAAACCCTTATTGGACAAGAATAAGCCTAAGGAGGACAAAATGACCTAAATGTTCATCCAATGACACACACACACCTGTTGGATGCAATAGTTTGGTTAAAAATCCTAATTGGACAAGAATAAGTAGGGAGGATGAAAATTACCTAAATGTTCATCCAATGACACAAACACACCTATTGGATTCACAAGATTGCTTAAAAACCCTAATTGGCATGAATTAGCATAGGGAAGACAAAAATGACCTAATTGTTAATCCAATGTCACAAATGAACTTATTGGATGCACAAGATTGGAAAAAAAACCTTAAGTGGACAAGAATAAGCCTATGGTGGGCGAAAATTACCTAAATGTTCACCCACTAACACAAACACACCTATTGGATGCACAAGATTGGTGAAAAACCCTAATGGGACCAGAATAAGCCTACGGAGGACGAAAATGACCTAAATGTACATCTAATGACACAAATGAATTTATTAGAAGCACGAGAATGGTTAAAAATCCTAATTGGACAAGAATAAGCCTAGGGACGACAAAAATTACCTTAATGTTCATCCAATGATACAAACACACCTATTGGATGCACAAGATTGCTTAAAAACCCTAATTGGACAAGAATAAGATTAGTGAATAGGAAAAAAACTAAATATTCATCCAATGACACAAACACACAAGATTGGTTAAAAACACTAATGGGAAGAGAATAAGCCTATGGAGGACGAAAATTACCTAAATGTTCGTCCAATAACACAAACACACCTTCTCGATCCACATGATTAGTTAAAAACCCAAATTTGACAAGAATAAGCCTAGGGAGGTTGAAAATAATCCAAATGTTGATCCAACGACAAAAACACACCTATTGGATTTACAAGATTTGTTTAAAACCCTAATTGGACAAGAATAAGCATAGGGTGGACGAAAATGACCTAAATGTTAATCCAATGACACAAATGAACTTATTGGATGCACAAGATTGGTGAAAACCCTTAATTGGAAAAAAAATAAGCCTAGGGAGGAAGAAAATGACCTAAATGTTCATCCAATGACACAAACACCCCTATCAGTTACACAAGATTTGTTAAAACCCCTAATTAAACAAGAATAAGCCTAGAGAGGACCAAAATGACCTAAATGTTCATCCAATGACAAAAACATACCTGTTGGATGCACAAGATTGGTAAAAAACCCTAATTGGACAAGAATAAGCCAAGGGACGACGAAAATAACCTAAAGGTTCATCCAATGAAACAAACACACCTATTGGATGCATTTATGTCATTTCCGGCCTCCCTAGGTTTATTCTTGTCCAATTAGGATTTTTACCCAATCTTGTGCATTTAATAAGTTCATTTGAGTCGCTGGATGTACGTTGAGGTCATTTTCTTCCTCTCTAGGCTCATTCTTGTCCAGTTGGGAGGTTTTAACCAATATTGTGAATCCAATAAGTTCATTTATGTCATTGGATGACCATTTAGGTCATTTTCGACCTCTCTAGACTTATTCTTGCCCAATTAATGTTTTTAACCAATCTTGTGCATCTAATAAGTTCATTTTTGTCATTAAATGAACATTTAGGTCTTTTTCGTCCTCCCAATTCTTTTTTTGTCCAATTATGGTGTTTATGCAATCTAGTGCATCCAACAAGTTCATTTGTGTCGTTGGATGTACATTTAGGTGATTTTTGTCCTCCTTAGGCTCATTCTTATCCAATTAGGGTTTTTAACCAATCGTGTGCATTTGTGTCATTGTATGAACATTTAGTCATTTTCGTCCTCTCTAGGCTTATTCTTGCCCAATTAGGGTTTTTAACCAATCTTGGGCATCCAATAGGTGTGTATGTGTCATTGGATGAACATTTAGGTCTTTTTCGTCCTCCATGGTGTTTTTCTTCTCCAACTAGGTTTTTTATGCAGTCTTGTGCATCCAATAAGTTCATTTGTGTCATTGGATTAACAATTAGGTCATTTTCGTCCTCCTTAGGCTCATTCTTGTCCAATTAAGGTTTTTAACCAATATTGTAAATCCAATAAGTTCATTTGTGTCATTATTTGAACATTTAGGTCATTTTCGTCCTCCATAGGCTTATTCTGGTCCAATTAGGGTTTTTAACCAATCTTGTGCATCCAATAGGTGTGTTTGTATCATTGGATAAACGTTTATGTCATTTTGTTCCTCCCTAGGCTTATTCTTGTCCAATTAGGGTTTTTAACCAATATTGTGCATCCTATAAGTTGATTTGGGTCATTAGATGAACATTTAGGTCATTTTCGTCTTCTCTAGGCTGATTCTCGTATAATTAGGGTTTTTAAGCAATCTTGTGCATCCAATAGGTGATGTTATATCATTGGATGAACATTTAGGTCATTTCGATCCTGCCTAGGCTTATTCTTGTTCAATTAGGGTTTTTAACCAATCTTGTGCATCCAATAGGTGTGTTTGTGTCATCGGATGAACATTTAAGTCTTTTTTGTCCTCGCTAGCCTTTTTTTGTCCAATTAGGGTTTTTATGCAATCTAGTGCATCCAACAAAATCATTTGTGTCATTGGTTGTACATTTAGGTCATTTTCGTCCTCCCTGGGTTTATTCTTGTCCAATTAGGGTTTTTTTACCAATCTTCTGCATCCAATAAGTTCATTTATGTCATCGGATGTACATTTAAGTCATTTTGTTCCACCCTAGGCTTATTCTTGTCCAATTAGGGTTTTTAACCAATATTGTGCATCCAATAAGTTGATTTGTGTCATTAGATGAACATTTTGGTCATTTTCGTCCTCTCTAGGCTGATTATAGTATAATTAGGGTTTTTAAGCAATCTTGTGCATCCAATTGGTGTTGTTGTGTCATTGGATGAACATTTAGGTCATTTTGATCCTGCCTAGGCTTATTCTTGTTCAATTAGGGTTTTTAACCAATCTTGTGCATCTAATAGGTGTCTTTGTATCATTCGATGAACAATTTGGTCTTGTTCATCCTCCTAAGTCTTTTTCTTCTTCAATTAAGGGTTTTAACCAATCTTGTGCATCCAATAAGTTCATCTGTATCATTGGATTAACATTTAGGTCATTTCGTCCTCCCTACGTTTCTTCTTTTCAAATTAGGGTTTTTAAGCAATCTTGGGCATCCAATATGTGTGTTTGTGTCATTCGATGAACATTTAGGTCATTTTCGTCCTCCCTAGGTTTATTCTTGTCCAATTAGGGTTTTTAACCAACCTTGTGCATCTAATAAGTTCATTTGTGTCATTGGATGTACATTTAGGTCATTTTCGTCCTCCTTAGGCTCATTCTTATCCAAATAGGGTTTTTAACCAATCTTGTGCATCCAGTAAGTTCATTTGTGTCATTGTATGAACATTTAGTCATTTTCGTCCTCTCTAGGCTTATTCTTGCCCAATTAGGGTTTTTAAGAAATCTTGTGCATCCAATAAGTTCATTTGTGTCATTGGATTAACATTTAGGTCATTTTCATCCTCCCTAGGTTTATTATTGTCCAATTAGGGTTTTTAAACAATCTTGTGCATCCAATAGGTGTGTTTGTGTCATTGGATGAACATTTAGGTCTTTTTTTTGTCCTCCCTAGTCTTTTTCTTGTCCAATTTGGGTTCTTATGCAATATAGTGCATCCAACAAAATCATTTGTGTCATTGGTTGTACATTTAGGTCATTTTCGTTCTCCCCGTGTTTATTCTTGTCCAATTAGGGTTTTCTAACCAACCTTGTGCATCCAATAAGTTCAATTGTGTCATTGGATTAACGGTTAGGTCATTTTCGTCCTCCTTAGGCTCATTCTTTTCCAATTACGGTTTTTAACCAATATTGTAAATCCAATAAGTTCATCTGTGTCATTGGATGAACATTTAGGTCATTTTCGTCCTCTTTAGGCTAATTCTTGCCCAAGTAGGGTTTTTAACTAATCTTGTGTATCCAATAAGTTCATTTGTGTCATTAGATCAACATTTAGGTCATTTTTGTCCTCCCTAGGCTTATTCTTGTCCAATTAGGGTTTTTAACCAATCTTGTGCATCTAATAGGTGTGTTTGTATCATTGGATAAACATTTAGGTCATTTTGTTCCTGCCTAGGCTTATTCTTGTCCAATTAGGTTATTTAACCAATATTGTGCATCCAATAAGTTCATTTGTGTCATTGGATGAACATTTTGGTCATTTTCGTCCTCCCTAGGCTTATTCTTGCCCAATTAGGGTTTTTAACTAATCTTGTGTATCCAATAAGTTCATTTGTGTCATTGGATGAACATTTTCGTCATTTTCGTCCTCTCTAGGCTTATTCTTGCCCAATTAGGGTTTTTAACCAGTCTTGTGCATCCAATAGGTTTGTTTGTATCATTGGATAAACATTTAGGTCATTTTGTTCCTCCCTAGGCTTATTCTTGTCCAATTAGGGTTTTTAACCAATATTGTGCATCCAATAAGTTGATTTGTGTCACTAGATGAACATTTAGGTCATTTTCGTCCTCCTTAGGCTCATTCTTGTCCAATTAGGGTTTTTAACAATTCTTGTGCATCCAATAGGTGTGTTTGTATCGTTGGATAAACATTTAGGTCATTTTGTTCCTTCCTATGCTTATTCTTGTCCAATTAGGGTTTTTAACCAGTATTGTGCATCCAATAAGTTGATTTGTGTCATTAGATGAACATTTAGGTCATTTTCGTCCTCCCTAGGCTTATTCTTGTCCAATTAGGGTTTTAAACATATCTTGTGCATCCACTAGATGTGTTTGTATCATTGGATAAACAATTAGGTCATTTTGTTCCTCCCTAGGCTTATTCTTGTCCAATTAGGGTTTTTAACCAATACTGTGCATCCAATAAGTTGATTTGTGTCACTGGATGAACATTTCGGTCATTTTCGTCCTCTCTTGGCTTATTCTAGTCCAATTAGGGTTTTTATGAAATCTTGTGCATCCAATAGGTGTTGTTGTGTCATTGGATGAACATTTAGGTCATTTTGGTCCACCCTAGGATTATTCTTGTCCAATTAGGGTTTTTAACCAATCTTGTGCATCCAATAGGTGTGTTTGTGTCATTGGATGAACATTTAGCTCTTTTCCGTCCTCCCTAGTCTTTTTCTTATCCAATTAGGGGTTTTAAGCAATCTTGTGCATCAAATAAGTTCATTTGTGTCATTGGATTAACATTTAATTCATTTTCGTCCTCCCTAGGTCATTCTCGTCCTCCTTTGGCTCATTCTTATCCAAATAGGGTTTTTAACCAATCTTGTGCATTTGTGTCATTGTATGAACATTTAGTTGTTTTCGTCCTCTCTAGGCTTATTCTTGCCAAATTAGGGTTTTTAAGCAATCTTGTGCATCCAATAAGTCCATTTGAGTCATTGGATTATCATTTAGGTCATTTTCGTCCTCCCAAGGTTTATTCTTATCCAATTAGGGGTTTTTAACCAATCTTTTTTCATCAAATAAGTTCATTTGTGTCATTGGATGTACATTTAGGTCATTTTTGTCATCCTTAGGCTCATTCTTGTCCAATTAGGGTTTTTAACCAGTCTTGTGCATCCAATAAGTTCATTTGTCATTGGACGAAATTTTAGGTCATTTTCGTCCTCCCTAGGCTTATTCTTGTCCAATTAGGGTTTTTAGGCAATCTTGTGCATCCAATAAGTTCATTTGAGTCATTGGATTAACATTTAGGATACTTTCGTCCTCCCAAGGTTTCTTCTTTTGCAATGAGAGTTTTTAACCAATCGTGTTCATCCAATAAGTTCATTTGTGTCATTGGATGTACATTTAGGTCATTTTCGTCATCCTTAGGTTCATTCTTGTCCAATTAGGGTTATTAACCAATCTTGTGCATCCAATAAGTTCATTTGTGTCATTTGACGAACATTTAGGTCATTTCCGTCCTCTCTAGGCTTATTCTTGCCCAATTAGGGTTTTTAACCAATCTGGTGCATCCAATAAATTCATTTGTGTCATTGGATGAACATTTAGGTCATTTTCGTCCACCTTAGGCTCATTCTTGTCCAATTAGGGTTTTTAACAATTCTTGTGCATCCAATAGGTGTGTTTGTATCATTGGATAAACATTTAGGTCATTTTGTTCCTTCCTAGGCTTATTCTTGTCCAATTAGAGTTTTTAACCAATATTGTGGATCCAATAAGTTGATTTGTGTCATTAGATGAACATTTAGGTCATTTTCGTCCTCTCTATGTTGATTCTAGTATAATTACGGTTTTTAAGCAATCTTGTGCATCCAATAGGTGTTGTTGTGTCATTGATTGAACATTTAGGTCATTTTGATCTTGCATAGGCTTATTCTTGTCCAATTAGGGTTTTTAACCAATTTTGTGCATCCAATAGGTGTCTTTGTGTCATTCGATGAACAATTAGGTCTTTTCCATCCTCCCAAGTCATTTTCTTGTCCAATTTAGGGTTTTAAGCAATCTTGTGCATCCAATAAGTTCATTTGTGTCATTTGATTAACATTTAGGTCATTTAATCCTCCCTAGGTTTATTCTTGTCAAGTTAGGATTTTTAAGCAATCTTGGGCATCCAATAGGTGTGTATGTGTCATTCGATGAACATTTAGGTCATTTTCGTCCTCCCTAGGTTTATTCCTGTCAAATTAGGGTTTTTAACCAACCTTGTGCATCTAATAAGTTCATTTGTGTCAAATGATGTACATTTAGGTCATTTTCGTCCTCCTTAGGCTCATTCTTATGGAATTAGGGGTTTTAACCAATTTTGTGCATCCAATAAGTTCATTTGTGTCTTTGGATTAACATTTAGGTCATTTTCTTCCTCCCTAGTTTTATTCTTGTCCAATTAGGGTTATTAACCAATCTTGTGCATCCAATAGGCGTGTTTGTGTCATTGGATGAACATTTAGGTCTTTTCCGTCCTCCCTAGTCTTTTTCTTATCCAATTAGGGGTTTTAAGCAATCTTGTGCATCAAATAAGTTCATTTGTGTCATTGGATTAACATTTAATTCATTTTCGTCCTCCCTAGGTCATTCTCGTCCTCCATTGGCTCATTCTTATCCAAATAGGGTTTTTAACCAATCTTGTGCATTTGTGTCATTGTATGAACATTTAGTTATTTTCGTCCTCTCTAGGCTTATTCTTGCCAAATTAGGGTTTTTAAGCAATCTTGTGCATCCAATAAGTCCATTTGAGTCATTGGATTAACATTTAGGTCATTTTCGTCCTCCCAAGGTTTATTCTTGTCCAATTAGGGATTTTTAACCAATCTTGTGCATCCAATAGGTGTGTTTGTGTCATTGAGGTTATTTTTGTCCTCCCAAGGCTTATTCTTGTCCAATTAGGGTTTTTAGGCAATCTTGTGCCTCTAATAAGTTCATTTATGTCATTGGATGAACATTATGGTCATTTCCGTCCTCTCTAGGCTTATTCTTGCCCAATTATGGTTTTTAACCAATCTGGTGCATCCAATAAATTCATTTGTGTCATTGGATGAACATTTAGGCCTTTTTCGTCCTCCCAAGTCTTTTTTTTGTCAAATTATGGTATTTAAGCAATCTAGTGCATTCAACAAGTTCATTTGTGTCATTGGATGTACAGTTAGGTCTTTTTTGTCCTCCCTAGGTTTATTCTTGTCCAATTAGGGTTTTTAACCAATCATGTGCATCCAATAAGTTCATTTATGTCATCGAATGTATATTTCGGTCCTTTTGGTCCTCCTTAGGCTCATTCTTGTAGAAATAAGATTTTTAACCAATCTTGGGCATCCAATAAGTTCATTTATGTCATTGGATGAACATTTAGGTCATTTTCATCCTCCCTAAGCTTATTCTTGTCGAATTAGGGTTTTAAACAATTCTTGTGCATCCAATAGGTGTGTTTGTATCATTGGATTAACAATTAGGTCATTTTGATCCTCCCTTGGTTTATTCTTGTCCAATTAGGGTTTTTAACCAATATTGTGCATCCAATAAGTTGATTTGTGTCATTAGATGAACGTTTAGGTCATTTTTGTCCTCTCTAGGCTGATTCTAGACCAATTAGGGTTTTTAAGCAATCTTGTGCATCCAATAGGTGTTGTTGTGTCATTGGATGAACATTTAAGTCATTTTGATCTTGCCTAGGCATATTCTTGTCCAATTAGGGTTTTTAACCAATCTTGTGCATCCAATAGGTGTCTCTGTATCATTCCATGAACAATTAGGTCTTTTTCGTTCTCCCAAGTCTTTTTCTTGTCCAATTAAGGGTTTTAAGCAATCTTGTGCATCCAATAAGGTCATTTGTGTCATTGGATTAACATTTCGGTCATTTCGTCCTCCGTAGGTTTATTCTTGTAAAATTAGAGTTTTTAAGCAATCTTGGGCATCCAATAGGTGTGTTTGTGTCATTCGATGAACATTTAGGTCATTTTCGTCCTCCCTAGGTTTATTCTTGTCCAATTAGGGTTTTAAACCAACCATGTGCATCCATTAAGTTCATTTGTGTCATTGGATTAACATAAGGTCATTTTCGTCCTCTCAAGGCTTATTCTTGCCAAATTAGGGTTTTTAACTAATCTTGTGTATCCAATAAGTTCATCTGTGTCATTAGATGACCATTTAGGTCATTTTCGTCCTCCCTAGGCCTATTCTTGTCCAATTAGGGTTTTTAACCAATCTTGTGCATCCAATATTTGTGTTTGTATCATTGGATAAACATTTAGGTCATTTTGTTCCTCCCTAGGCTTCTTCTTGTCCAATTACACTACAAGAATTTCTCCATTTTGTGGCCAACTTTATAAATATTTTGTGGCCGAATAAAACCCTCACAAATTTGTGACCGAAAAAGCCCTCACAAAGATTTAAATTAAAATTGGTCATCTTTTACAGCCACAAAAATAAATTTTCTGAGGGCCAGATCCGTCACAAAATTGCTGATGGGACCAGGGAATTTGTGGCGGCCTATGCCGCCACAATGGAATTGGGACGTGGCATTACTGGCTGCCAAAGCCGCCACAAAAGGCGCCCAAATCCAGCTGGATTTTCTGGCCGCTCAGGCCGTCACAACTGGAAAGAGACGTTGGAATTACTGGCGGCAAAGGCCGCCACAAATTCCTTTGTATCCGTTGGATTTTCTGACGGGCAAGGCCGCCACAAACGCAAAGTACAGTTGGATTTTGTGACGGGCAAGGCCGCCACAAATGCCCAATCCAAATAGTATATATACTCTCCCATTTTCCCACTTCATTTTCACAATACAATTTCTCTCTAAACCTTATACCTTACTATTCTCTCCTCCTTCTCTCTACAAATTACTCATCATATTAATTTTGTAAGTTTAATTTTATATTATGTATGTAATTAATTTATATTATATATGTAATTTATATTATATATGTAATTAATTTATAATTTTATTTTTTAATATGATATAACTAATTAATGTTATTGATTTTTATTTTTATAGTGCTTGTTAATTATTTCGAAGACTTGCAAGCATCGTACGTGAGTGGAAGCTTGAAGTCAGACGCTACTCGGCATTCAAGTTAGTATTTTATATATTTTAAATTTAGATTAGTATATATATATTTATATATATATATATATATGTTATTTTTAAAATATAGATTAGTAATATATATATTTAGATTAGTTTTATATATTTATTTTTAAAAAAATAGTAATGATGTTGTTTACATATTAATATATGATAAATTAAAGTTTCAAACCACACGGTTTAAATATATTGGTTTTAATATAATTGTTATTTAAAAAAATATTATTAAAATTGATGATATTATTATTTTTTGTTTTAAATAAGTCTTGATTAGTAGTGTTGATTTTTAAAAAAACATCATTTAAAATTTTATATAGGTTTGTATAATGATATAGTCTTGATTAATAATTTATTATATTGTTTGGAAATTAATTAATATATAATCCCCTAATTAATTGACATATATATCAAAGTGATTGATTTTTAAAAAACATTATTAAAATTTATCATATTAATTATTATTTTTTGTTATAAGTATTAATATGTTATTATATTATTTATAATTTATTATATTGTTGGCAAATTAATATATATATATATATAATGTTTATTTAATTATTATTTTTTTGTTAGTATTGATATATTTTGATAGTATTGATATATATTTTATTATTGTATTGTGTGCAAATGCATGCTCCCCTAATTGACATATAAAAATGTCAAAATTTATATTAATGCTTTTGAAAAATAAAGCAATTAATATATAAAATATCGATATATATATATATATATATATATATATATAGCAACTATGGATTTAGACCGTAGTTGGATGTACGATAGGAATTTTCCCGGAAGAAAGGGTCTTAAACAACGTTTTGCTAACAAGGTCGAAGAGTTTCTCAATTTTGCGAGAGTGCAAAAAATTGTCCAAGATGAAGGGGGAATGAGATGTCCATGTTGTTTATGTCGATGTAGACGGTTTAAAAGTGAAGATGAAATAAGAGTGCATTTGTATGCAGACGGATTTATGCCTAACTACTGGATTTGGACTAATCATGGCGAAGAGTCTCCGGTCGCGCCTAATACTAGTAGATATTTGGAGAATTATAATATAGGTCCTTCAAGTGGTACTAACATGTTAAGTATAGATTATTATAACCATCAACACTTTGAGGCGATGAATGATATGATCTCGGATGCTGTTGGGGTTAATTTGTCATTCAATGAAGATCAATATGATGATACCGATGGACTTCCCAATGAAGAAGCTCAGAGATTTTATGGTCTTTTGAAAGAGACAAATAAACCATTGTTTGAAGGTTCTTCAAACTCAAAGTTATCAATGTGTATTAGACTGTTAGGTCTAAAGTCTCAATTTCATGTTCCTGATTTAGCTTTGGATTTGATGACTAAAATGATGCTAGACGCAACACCTGTGAGAGATGGTTTGCCGCAAAGTTATTACGATGCGAAACGGTTAGTGTCAAAGTTAGGATTAGGTGTCAAGAGGATTGATTGTTGTGTTAAAGGCTGCATGTTGTATTATGACAATGAATTTGGTATGAATGATGCAAACTTAGTTGAATGCAAGTTTTGTCAAGAACCAAGGTATCACCAAAGGAATAACTCAAGGGTAAGTAGGGGAAAATCAATTCCAAGGAAAGCAATGTTTTACCTCCCTATTGTATCAAGATTGCAAAGACTATTTGCATCAATACAAACTGCAGGAAAGATGACGTGGCATTATGAGAATAGAAGAAATTCAGGCGAGTTGCGACATCCTTCTGATGGTCAGGCATGGAAACACTTTGATCAAATACATCCTGATTTTGCGTCAAATCCACGCAATGTAAGACTTGGATTATCCTCAGATGGATTTACGCCTTACATACAAGCATCGTCTACTCCTTATTCTTGTTGGCCGGTTATTGTTACTCCTTACAATCTTCCTCCTGATATGTGTATGTCTAAACCATATATGTTCTTAGCTGCTGTGATACTAGGTCCTTCTAATCCTACAACTGGTATTGATATTTATTTACAACCTTTGATTGACGATTTGAAGAGGTTGTGGAATGGTGTCTTGACATATGATATTGCTTGGAGAGAAAATTTTATGATGAGAGCTGCATTGATGTGGACCATTAATGATTTCCCCGCTTATGGGATGTTGTCAGGATGGGGCACCCATGGTAAACTAGCTTGTCCTATTTGTATGGAAGATACGAAAGCATTTACCTTAAAATTTGGTGGGAAGGCATCGTGGTTTGACTCGCATCGTAGGTTTTTACCTGCTGATCATGCATTTAGAAGGAACAAAGCTGCATTTATGAAGGGATATGCAGAAAATCTAGGACCCCCGATGAAATTGACATCAGAACAAGTTTGGAATAAAGTAAAAGATATGCCCAAGGTACATGTTGTTAATGGTGTGGCTCTTAAACCACAAGGTTACGGACAATGGCATAATTGGACAAAAAGATGTATATTTTGGGATCTACCGTATTGGAAAGATAATCTTTTGAGACATAATCTCGATGTTATGCATATTGAGAAAAATTTCTTTGACAACATCTTTAATACTGTGATGAATGTGAAAGGGAAAACAAAAGATAATGACAAAGCTAGAAAAGACATAGGTATATATTGCAGACGACCAGACTTGTTGTTGGTCGAACAAAACGGCAAGACCCTAAAACCTCGTGCGAATTACACTTTATCTAATGATGAAGCCAAATCTGTTTATCGTTGGATCAAAGAGCTTAAGACGCCTGACGGTTATTGTTCGAATTTGGCAAGATGTGCTGATGTGGAAAATGGGAGGATGCATGGGATGAAAATTCATGATTGTCATATATTCTTAGAGTGTTTACTTCCTATTGCCTTTAGTGCTTTACCGACACATGTATTGAACCCACTTATTGAAGTGAGTCAATATTTCAAGAATTTGTGTTCTTCAACACTCATTGATAAAGATCTGATCAAGATGGAAAATGACATTCCGATAATTCTATGTAAGTTGGAGAAAGTATTTCCTCCTGGGTTTTTTGATTCGATGGAGCATCTCTCAGTGCATCTTGCAAGTGAAGCTAGGCTTGGTGGACCAGTTCAGTATAGATGGATGTATCCATTTGAAAGGTGATATATATATACACATCTCTTTAATTAATTTCAATATACTTCAACTTATATACATATCTCTATAATATTATAGGTTCATGGGTTATTCAAAACGGTCGGTGAAAAACAAAGCTAGAGTTGAGGGATCAATTTGTTCATCTTACCTACACCGTGAAACAACACACTTTTGTTCTCATTATTTCAACAACGAAACATTGTCACCAGTTAACGGAAGAAACGCTACTGATAGCGTTATACGTCATCCACATGCTTTATCAGTTTTTTGCTTGTCTGGTCATCATGCTGGTAGGGATTTTCCGATTTTCTGGCCAAGCGACAAAGTATTTAATGCGGCACATGTTCACGTTTTGATTAACTGCACTGAAGTTAAACCATACATTGAGTACGTATGAAATTCCTCTCTGATCTTATTAAATAATTATATTTTATTATATGATTAAATTGATATTCACCATATATATATATGGTCATCGATCAGGGCATTTTTAAATACGGGACAATCATCTGATGATATACATTCAAATTTCCCATCATGGTTTCAACAACAAGTGCATCTGGAAGAACCAACTCCTATCAACATCCACTTAAGGCACTTATCTATGGGCCCGAGTAGAAGTTTCAAAGAATGGCACACCTATTACATCAATGGATACAAATTTCACACTGAATCTTGGACTGAAGGAAAAGAAACAATTAACAGTGGAGTTTGTATGAAGAGTGTCTCTGATAGTGGTGTAGTAGAAGATTTCTATGGCATAATTGAGCATATTTATGAAATTGACTACACGTTCCTAGATTATGCGAAAAAAGTGGTATTGTTTTACTGTAAGTGGTTTGATCCATCTAGCAGAGGAACTAAAATCAATTTCATATCCAATACTGTAGACATTCGAATGAGCAAAAGATATCCACGGTTTGATCCATTTGCCATGGCCCATAATGTAAGACAAGTGTATTATGTTCCTTATCCATCAACTGTCAGAAGCAAGCAAGGTTGGTGTGTTGCAATCAAAACAAGACCAACGAGTGGAATAGAAGAAGTTGAAGCAGGTCAAAATGAAGAAGTTGCATTTCAAATGGATGAAATGTCAAATTTGGATCATGTGATTGGAGATGAGACTATTAGTCAACTTTGTCATGAGTCACACATTGGAGAAGAAGTTGATGAACAAGAAATAGATGACTTAGAGAACGATGAAGCCAATATTGACTTAAATCACTCATCAAATGAATATACTGATGATGAAGATGACCAAGACGAAGACAATTAATAAATTAGGCATTATATATATATAATTTGTATGGATATCGATATTTATGTATATTTCATTATTATATATATGTATGGATATATCACTATTTATATATATATATATTTCTTTATTTATTTATTTCTTTAATTAGTTCTTTATGTATAAAATTTATTTATTTATTTATTTCTGCATTTATGTATATTTCTTTATTTCTTTATTATTTACATATAATTAATCTTATGTTAATTGTACATACACACATATATTATATTATATATATGTATGGATATGGATGTATATATATATATAGAGACATGGCTTCAGTGGGAGTAGGAGGATCAGGAGGACCAGGAACGGCGGCAATACATGGAATATCCAGAACATCACGTGGTAAGAAAAAAGTTGAGAGACCACGTGTTGTTAATGACCCATCTCTCATGCCGATGCCGACCATTGGTACTAGTGGTGGAGCTATTCCTGTATATCCGGAGGTCCCAGTAGAGCCTTATACGTTAGATGAAATAATGGAACCCGGATGTGTTGATTGCTACAACCGCATTGTCATAATTCCAGAAGGAGATGGGTATGTAAACTATGATTGTTAAATATTTTATTATTGCATTTCATGTTACATTATTTTATTAATTAATTTTTATATTTAATTTGCATGTAAATTATGAAGATATCTTCCTTTTAAACCATCTGCAAAGGCAATTGCTGAAGTGATACAAGAGAAATACAAAAAGGCATGGTTGTCTTGGGGTGAGATTAAAGAGGATAAGACACCTCAATTTAGGGAAGTTGATCAGTTTCTACATTGCTTCAAAGTAAGTGATTACATTATTTTATTTAAGTACTAATTAATTAATTATATATACGTACATTTGATTGTTTAATTGAATTATATTTTTAATATTTTTTAAATTTAAACAAACAACAGACTAAATGTACTTGGAAAAGAGAGCATGATGTCGCAGTTATGGCTTCATTTGACCATCGCTTTTCAAAGCGTCTCTCATCTATGTTGTCTTACGCACGTAATAAGGGCGAAGAAAAACGACCTAATTGGATTGGTGAAAATGTTTGGACTGCTTTGTGGAGTAAGTGGAACACAAATGCTTACAAACAGAAGAGAGAAAAAGCAAAGATTAATAGAGCATCTGAGAGGGGTACTAGTACTCATAAGGGAGGTTCCATGTCTGCTGGAGAAATTAAATATTATATGGTAATTAATTATTTATTTATAATATATATATATCTATTAATTTTTATTCAATTAATCATCACATTTCACCATAAACTTGACATTATTTTAATATATATTTTAGGAAAAGCAACTCGGAAGGGAGGTCACTCAAGCTGAGATACATCGCTATCTTCATGTTAATCCTCAAACAAATGAGTATACTGATTCGTTATCAAAAACGATTCAGGTAATTATTATATATTGATAATTATATTTACATCTTTAAATTATTATATATTACTTATTAACTAATTAAATTTTTTGATTTTTAATTTAGGAACAACTTGAACATGTCATGAAAGAATGGGATGATCATCAAGCTACTCTTCCTCCTGCTATGCGAGCTACTCCAGATCAGCGGAAATAATATGAGACTGCAAGTTTTATGAACATTAGTGGTGGCAAGTACAAAGGGCGTGTGCTGGGAGCCGGTACTTTATCATCAACCTTTGTGAAAGGTCCAACCGGCTATATTCAAACTGAGACGTCTTCTTCTTATGCTAGTACGGATCGATCTCATCGTCCGGTGCCGATAGATAATCTTGATCAGTTAAAGGAGCAATGGGCAAGTGAGCAAGAAGAAAGGACACAGCAGCTGATACAAGCCGCGATTGATAAATTGAATGAGGAATGGAAACAGAGGTTTCAAGAGCAGCAGCAGCAGTTTCAGCAGCAACAACAATTTCAACAACAACAATTTTCATTTCCTCCTGTCTTTCATCAGCAGTTCCCGCCTCGGCCTCAGTAGTTGCAGCAACAACCAATTTTCCAGCAGCAACAGAGTTACTCCCAATACTTCCAGCAGCATCAACCGCCTCCAACGTTTCAGCAACAGGATCCTTCGAACTCTGCCTTCCAGCAACAACAGCCGCCAATGTTTCAGCAACAACAATATTTTCATAATTATCAGTATGCTCCATCATCTTCACATCAACTTCCTCAACCTCAACCAGATCATCAAACTGCATACCGACCGACTATGCCAACAGCTGCGTTGATCAGACCAGATTTAAATCAACCTCATCCAGCTAGGGCTCCTCCTTCGACTACTGGTGGTGCCATTGAAGATGAAATTCAATTTCAAAGCATGATGTCTCCTCCAACACAAATGCATAATACTTTTGAAGGACTTCTTTCGTCGGGTATGAATGCAGGACATAATGATGGTGGGAGCGGAGCTGATCAGACGAATTATTATGATGATTGATGTGATAATTTGAAGAATTTCATAATTTATTTTTGGGTTGTATGACATTATTAATGTGTGTTTAATTAATTTCCACTTTGTAAGACATTATTTGTTAATTTTGGGTTTGTAAGACATTAATTGATAATTTTGGAATGCATGTTTTATTTGATTTTATCATGATTGCTATAGCTAGCTTTAATTATTATTAATATTATGTTTTTATATACAATATTTATTTTAATTTTAATATTTAATATTTATTTTTAATATTTAATTTTTAATATTTAATAATTAATATTTAATATTTAATATTATTTAAAATTTAATTTAATTTTAATTTAAATTATAATTTATTTATAATTTACATTAATTTAAATTAATGTTTAATTATAATTATTAATTTAAATATTTAAATATTTTATTATTAATAATTTAAATATATTTTAATTAATTTAAATATTTTATAATTAATATTTTATTATTTAAATAATTTAATTATTAGTCTTTCAAATTTAATTTAATTTAATTATAATTTAAATTTTAATATTAATTTATAAATATATTAATTATATTAATTATAATTATATTAATTTATTATATATAATATTAATTATATTAATTATATTAATTATATTCAATACAAATATATTAATTATATTAATTATAATTACTGAAATAAAATAAAAATTAATTTATATTTTTCGTTGGCATTTGTGGCGGCCAAAAGCCCTCACAAATGTCCAGTCAGCCTGATTTTGTGGCGGCCAAAAGCCCTCACAAAAGTCCAGTCAGCAAGATTTTGTGGCGGCCAAAAGCCCTCACAAAATCCAGTCAGCATGATTTTGTGGCGGCCAAAATCCCTCACAAAATCCAGTCAGCCTGTCTTTTGTGGCTGCAAAAGCCCTCACAAAATCCAACCTGTTTCAGCACTTTGTGGCTGCAAAAGCCCCCACAAAATTTTGTGACCAGCTTATTTGTGGCTGCCAAAAGCCCTCACAAAAGCCACCTTTGTGGCTGTTTTTCCCCCTTTGTGAGGGCTTTTGGCCCTCACAAAATCCTTTAATTCTTGTTGTGTTAGGGTATTTAACCTATATTGTGCATCCAATAAGTTCATTTGTGTCATTGGATGAACATTTTGGTCATTTTCGTCCTCCCTAGGCTTATTCCTGTCCAATTAGGGTTTTTAACCAATCTTGTGAATCCAATAGGTGTGTTTGTATCATTGGATAAACATTTAGGTCATTTTGTTCCTCCCTAGGATTATTCTTGTTCAATTAGGGTATTTAACCTATATTGTGCATCCAATAAGTTCATTTGTGTCATTGGATGAACCTTTAGGTCATTTTCGTCCTCCCTAGGCTTATTCTTGCCCAATTAGGGTTTTTAACCAATCTTTTGCATCCAATTAGGGTTTTTATGCAATCTAGTGCATCCAACAAGATCATTTGTGTCATTGGTTGTACAATTAGGGTTTTTTTACCAATCTTGTGCATCCAATAAGTTCATTTATGTCATTGGATGTACATTTAGGTCATTTTCGTCCTCCTTAGGCTCATTCTTGTCCAATTAGGGTTTTTAACAATTCTTGTGCATCCAATAGGTGTGTTTGTATCATTGGATAAACATTTTGGTCATTTTGTTCCTTCCTAGGCTTATTCTTGTCCAATTAGGGTTTCTAACCAATATTGTGCATCCAATAAGTTGATTTGTGTCATTAGATGAACATTTAGGTCATTTTCGTCCTCCCAAGGCTTATTCTTGTCCAATTAGGGTTTTAAACATATCTTGTGCATCCAATAAGTTGATTTGTGTCATTCGATGAACATTTAGGTCATTTTCGTCCTCCCTAGGCTTATTCTTGTCCAATTAGGGTTTTAAACATATCTTGTGCATCCACTAGGTGTGTTTGTATCATTGGATTAACATTTTGGTCATTTTGTTCCTCCTTAGGCTTATTCTTGTCCAATTAGGGTTTTTAACCAATATTGTGCATCCAATAAGTTGATTTGTGTCACTGGATGAACATTTAGGTCATTTTCGTCCTCTCTAGGCTAATTCTAGTCCAATTAGGGTTTTTGTGCAATCTTGTGCATCCAATAGGTGTTGTTGTGTCATTGGATGAACATTTAGGTCATTTTGGTCCACCCTAGGATTATTCTTGTCCAATTTGGGTTTTTAACCAATCTTGTGCATCCAATAGGTGTGTTTTGTCATTGGATGAACATTTAGGTCTTTTCCAACCTCCCTAGTCTTTTTCTTATCCAATTAGGGTTTTTAATCAATATTGTGCATTTGTGTCATTGTATGAACATTTAGTTAATTTTGTCCTCTCTAGGCTTATTCTTGCCCAATTATGGTTTTTAAGCAATCTTGTGCATCCAATAAGTTCATTTGAGTCATTGGATTAACATTTAGGTCATTTTTTTCCTCCCAAGGTTTATTCTTGTCAAATTAGGGTTTTTAACCACTCTTGTTCATCCAATAAGTTCATTTGTGTCATTGGATGTACATTTAGGTCATTTTCGTCATCCTTAGGCTTATTCTTGTCCAATTAGGGTTTTTAGGCAATCTTGTGCATCCAATAAGTTCATTTGTGTCATTGGATGAACATTTAGGTCATTTTCGTCCTCTCTAGGCTTATTCTTGCCCAATTAGGGTTTTTAACCAATCTTGTGCATCCAATAGGTGTGTTTGTGTCATTGGATGAAGATTTAAGTCTTTTTTGTCCTCCCTAGCCTTTTTCTTGTCCAATTAGGGTTTTTATGCAATCTAGTGCATCCAACAAGATCATTTGTGTCATTGGTTGTACATTTAGGTCATTTTCGTCCTCCCTGTGTTTATTCTTGTCCAATTAGGGTTTTTTTTACCAATCTTGTGCATCCAATAAGTTCATTTATGTCATTGGATGTACATTTAGGTCATTTTCGTCCTCCTTAGGCTCATTCTTGTCCAATTAGGGTTTTTAACAATTCTTGTGCATCCAATAGGTGTGTTTGTATCATTGGATAAACATTTTGGTCATTTTGTTCCTTCCTAGGCTTATTCTTGTCCAATAAGGGTTTCTAACCAATATTGTGCATCCAATAAGTTGATTTGTGTCATTAGATGAACATTTAGGTCATTTTCGTCCTCCCTAGGCTTATTCTTGTCCAATTAGGGTTTTAAACATATCTTGTGCATCCAATAGGTGTGTTTGTATCATTGGATAAACATTTAGGTCATTTTGTTCCTCCTTAGGCTTATTCTTGTCCAATTAAGGTTTTTAACCATTATTGTGCATCCAATAAGTTGATTTGTGTCACTGGATGAACATTTTGGTCATTTTCGTCCTCTCTAGGCTTATTCTAGTCCAATTAGGGTTTTTATGAAATCTTGTGCATCCAATAGGTGTTGTTGTGTCATTGGATGAACATTTAGGTCATTTTGGTCCACCCTAGGCTTATTCTTGTCCAATTTGGGTTTTTAACCAATCTTGCGCATCCAATAGGTGTGTTTGTGTCATTGGATGAGCATTTAGGTCTTTTCCATCCTCTCTAGTCTTTTTCTTATCCAATTAGGGTTTTTAACCAATATTGTGCATTTGTATCAATGTATCAACATTTAGTTATTTTCGTTCTCTCTAGGCTTATTCTTGCCCAATTATGGTTTTTAAGCAATCTTGTGCATCCAATAAGTTCATTTGAGTCATTGGATTAACATTTAGGTCATTTTCGTCCTACCTAGGTTTATTCTTGTCCAATTAGGGTTTTTAACCAATCTTGTTCAATCAATAAGTTCATTTGTGTCATTGGATGTACATTTAGGTCATTTTCGTCATCCTTAGGCTCATTCTTGTCCAATTAGGGTTTTTAACCAATCTTGTGCATCCAATAAGTTCGTTTGTGTCATTGGACGAACTTTTAGGTCATTTTCGTCCTCCCTAGGCTTATTCTTGTCCAATTAGGGTTTTTAGGCAATCTTGTGCATCCAATAAGTTCATTTATGTCATTGGATGAACATGTAGGTCATTTCCGTACTCTCTAGGCTTATTCTTGCCCAATTGGGTTTTTAACCTATATGGTGCGTCCAATAAATTCATTTGTGTCATTGGATGAACATTTAGGTCTTTTTCGTCCTTCCTAGGTTTATTCTTTTCCAATTAGGGTTTTTAACCAGTCATGTGCATCCTATAAGTTCATTTAGGTCATTGAATGTACATTTAGGTCTTTTTGGTCCTCCTTAGGCTCGTTCTTGTAGAAATAGGATTTTTAACCAATCATGGGCATCCAATAAGTTCATTTATGTCATTGGATGAACATTTAGGTCATTTTCGTCCTCCCTAGGCTTATTCTTGTCCAATTAGGGTTTTAAACAATTCTTGTGCATCCAATAGGTGTGTCTGTATCATTGGATAAACATTTAGGTCATTTTGTTCCTCCCTAGGCTTATTCTTGTCCAATTAGGGTTTTTAACCAATATTGTGCATCCAAAAAGTTGATTTGTGTCCTTAGATGAACATTTAGGTCATTTTCGTCCTCTCTAGGCAGATTCTAGACCAATTAGTGTTTTTAAGAAATCTTGTGCATCCAATAGGTGTTGTGGTGTCATTGGATGAACATTTAGGTCATTTTGATAATGCCTAGGCTTATTCTTGTCCAATTAGGGTTTTTAACCAATCTTGTGCATCCAATAGGTGTCTTTGTGTCATTCGATGAACAATTAGGTCTTTTTCGTCCTCCCAAGTCTTTTTCTTGTCTAATTAAGTGTTTTAACCAATCTTGTGCATCTAATAAGTTAATTTTTGTCATTTGATGAACATTTAGGTCTTTTTCGTCCTCCCAATTCTTTTTTTGTCCAATTAAGGTGTTTATGCAATCTAGTGCATCCAACAAGTTCATTTCGGTGATTGGATGTACATTTAGGTGATTTTTGTCCTCCTTAGGCTCATTCTTATCCAATTAGGGTTTTTAACCAATCGTGTGCATTTGTGTCATTGTATGAACATTTAGTCATTTTCGTCCTCTCTAGGCTTATTCTTGCCCAATTAGGGTTTTTAACCAATCTTGTGCATCCAATAGGTGTGTATGTGTCATTGGATGAACATTTAGGTCCTTTTCGTCCTCCATGGTGTTTTTCTTGTCCAACTAGGGTTGTTATGCAGTCTTGTGCATCCAATAAGTTCATTTGTGTCATTGGATTATAAATTAAGTCATTTTCGTCCTCCTTAGGCTCATTCTTGTCCAATTAAGGTTTTTAACCAATATTGTAAATCCAATAAGTTCATTTGTGTCATTATTTGAACATTTAGGTCATTTTCGTTCTCTGTAGGCTTATTCTTGTCCAATTAGGGTTTTTAACCAATCTTATGCATCCAATAGGTGTGTTTGTATCATTGGATAAACATTTAGGTCATTTTGTTCCTCCATAGGCTTATTCTTGTCCAATTAGGGTATTTAACCTATATTGTGCATCCAATAAGTTCATTTGTGTCATTGGAAGAACATTTAGGTCTTTTTCGTCCTCCCTAGGCTTATTCTTGCCCAATTAGGGATTTTAACCAATCTTGTGCATCCAATAGGTGTGTTTGTGTAATCGGATGAACATTTAGGTCTTTTTTGTTCTCCATAGCCTTTTTCTTGTCCAATTAGGGTTTTTATGCAATCTAATGCATCTAACGAAATCATTTATGTCATTGGATGTACATTTAGGTCATTTTCGTCCTCCTTAGGCTCATTCGTTTCCAGTTAGGGTTATTAACAATTCTTGTGCATCCAATAGGTGTGTTTGTATCCTTGGATAAACATTTATGTCATTTTGTTCCTCCCTAGGCTTATTCTTGTCGAATTAGGGTTTTTAACCAATATTGTGCATCCAATAAGTTGATTTGTGCCATTAGATGAACATTTAGGTCATTTTCGTCCTCTCTAGGCTGATTCTAGTATAATTATGGTTTTTAAGCAATCTTGTGCATCTAATAGGTGATGTTATGTCATTGGATTAACATTTAGGTCATTTCGATCCTGCCTAGGCTTATTCTTGTCCAATTAGGGTTTTTAACCAATCTTGTGCATCCAATAGGTGTCTTTGAGTCATTCGACGAACAATTAGGTCTTTTTCATCCTCCCAAGTACTTTTCTTGTCCAATTAAGGGTTTTAAGCAATCTTGTGAATCGAATAAGTTCATTTGTGTCATTGGATTAACATTTAGGTCATTTCATCCTCCTTAGGTTTATTCTTTTCAAATTAGGGTTTTTAAGCAATCTTGGGCATCCAATAGGTGTGTTTGTGTCATTCGATTAACATTTAGGTCATTTTCATCCTCCCTAGGTTTATTCTTGTCCAATTAGGGTTTTTTACCAACCTTGTGCATCTAATAAGTTCATGTGTGTCATTGGATGTACAATTAGGTCATTTTCGTCCTCCTTAGGCTCATTCTTATCCAATTAGGGTTGTTAACCAATCTTGTGCATCCAATAAGTTCATTTGTGTCATTGTATGAACATTTAGTCATTTTCGTCCTCTCTAGGCTTTTTCTGGCCCAATTAGGGTTTTTAAGAAATCTTGTGCATCCAATAAGTTCATTTTTGTCATTGGATTAACATTTAGGTCATTTTCGTCAACCCTAGGTTTATTCTTGTCCAATCAGGGTTTTTAAACAATCTTGTGCATCCAATAGGTGTGTTTGTGTCATTGGATGAACATTTAGGTCATTTTTGTCCTCCCTAGGTTTATTCTTGTCCAATTAGGGTTTTAAACCACTCTGGTGCATCCAATAAGTTCATTTGTGTCATCGAATGTACATTTAGCTCATTTTCGTTCTCCTTAGGCTCAATCTTGTTCAATTAGGGTTTTTAACCAATCTTGTGCATCTAATATGTTCATTTGTGTCATTGGATGAACTTTTAGGTCATTTTCGTCCTCCCTAGGAATATTCTTGTCAAATTAGGGTTTTTAATCAATCTTGTGCATCCAATAAGTTCATTTATGCCATTGGATGAACATTTAGGTCATTTTCGTCTTATATAGGCTTATTCTTGCCCAATTATGGTTTTTAAGCATTCTCGTGCATCCAATAAGTTCATTTCTGTCATTGGATGAACATTTAGGTCTTTTTCGTCCTCCCAAGTCATTTTTTTGTCCAATTATGGTTTTTAAGCAATCTAGTGCATTCAACCAGTTCATTTGTGTCATTGGATGTACATTTAGGTCTTTTTGATCATCCCTATGTATATTCTTGTCCAATTAAGGTTTTTAACCAATCTTGTGCAACCAATAAGTTCATTTATGTCATTGAATGTACATTTTGGTCATTTTGGTCCTCCTTAGGCTCAATCTTGTCGAAATAGGATTTTTAACCAATCTTGTGCATCCAATAAGTTCATTTGATCATTGAATGAACATTTAGGTCATTTTCGTCCTCGGTAGGCTTATTCTTGTCCAATTAGGGTTTTAAACAATTCTTGTGCATCCAATAGGTGTGTTTGTATCATTGGATAAACATTTAGGTCATTTTGTTCCTGCATAGGCTTATTCTTGTCCAATTAGGGTTTTTATCCAATATTGTGCATCCAATAAGTTGATTTGTGTCTCTGGAATAACATTTAGGTCATTTTTGTCCACTCCAGGCTTATTGTTGTCCACTCTAGGCTTATTGTTGTGTCATTGGATGAACATTTAGGTCATTTCATCCTCCTTAGGTTTATTCTTGTCCAATTAGGGTTTTTAACAAACCTTGTGCATCCAATAAGTTCATTTGTATCATTGGATTAACAATTAGGTCATTTTCGTCCTCCTTAGGCTCATTCTTGTCCAATTAAGGTTTTTAACCAATATTGTAAATCCAATAAGTTCATTTGTGTCATTATTTGAACATTTAGGTAATTTTCGTCCTCCATTGGCTTATTCTTGTCCAATTAGGGTTTTTAACCAATCTTTTGCATCCAATAGGTGTGTTTGTATCATTGGATAAACATTTAGGTCATTTTGTTCCTCCCTAGGCTTATTCTTGCCCAATTATGGTTTTTAACCAATCTTGTGCATCCAATAGGTGTGTTTGTGTCATCAGATGAACATTTAAGTCTTTTTTGTTCTCCCTAGCCTTTTTCTTGTCCAATTAGGGTTTTTATGCAATCTAGTGCATCCAACGAAATCATTTGTGTCATTGGTTGTACATTTAGGTCATTTTCATCCTCCTTGGGTTTATTCTTGTCCAATTAGGGTTTTTTTTTACCAATCTTGTGCATCCAATAAGTTCATTTATGTCATTGGATTTACATTTAGGTCATTTTCGTCCTCCTTAGGCTCATTTGTTTCCAATTAGGGTTATTAACAATTCTTGTGCATCCAATAGGTGTGTTTGTATCGTTGGATAAACATTTAGGTCATTTTGTTTCTCCCTAGGCTTATTCTTGTCCAATTAGGGTTTTTAACCAATATTGTGCATCCAATAAGTTGATTTGTGTCATTAGATGAACATTTAGCTCATTTTCGTCCTCTCTAGGTTGATTCTAGTATAATTAGGGTTTTTAAGCAATCTTGTGCATCCAATAGGTGTTGTTATGTTATTGGATGAACATTTAGGTCATTTCGATCCTGCCTAGGCTTATTCTTGTCCAATTAGGGTTTTTAACCAATCTTGTACATCCAATAGGTGTCTTTGTGTCATTCGATGAACAATTAGGTCTTTTTCATCCTCCCAAGTCTTTTTCTTGTCCAATTTAGGGTTTTAAGCAATCTTGTGAATCCAATAAGTTCATTTGTGTCATTGGATTAACATTTAGGTCCTTTCGTCCTCCCTAGGTTTATTCTTGTCAAATTAGGGTTTTTAAGCAATCTTGGGCATCCAATGGGTGTGTTTGTGTCATTCGATGAACATATAGGTCATTTTCGTCCTCCCTAGGTTTATTCTTGTCCAATTAGGGTTTTTTACCTACCTTGTGCATCTAATAAGTTCATTTGTGTCATTGGATGTACAATTAGGTCATTTTCGTCCTCCTTAGGCTCATTCTTATCCAATTAGGGTTGTTAACCAATCTTGTGCATCCAATAAGTTCATTTGTGTCATTGTATGAACATTTAGTCATTTTTGTCCTCTCTAGGCTTATTCTTGCCCAATTAGGGTTTTTAAGAAATCTTGTGCATCCAATAAGTTCATTTGTGTCATTGGATTAACATTTAGGTCATTTTCGTCCTCCCTAGGTTTATTCTTGTCCAATTAGGGTTTTTAAAAAATCTTGTGCATCCAATAGGTGTGTTTGTGTCATTGGATGAACATTTAGGTTATTTTTGTCCTCCCTAGGTTTATTCTTGTCCAATTAGGGTTTTAAACCACTCTGGTGCATCCCATAAGTTCATTTTTGTCATTGGATGTACATTTAGGTCTGTAAAATACATGTTTTTGATGACGACAAAACCACCATCTATGGACAATGCAACAAGATCAAAAAGAAGATCAATAAGCTTCATAATAAGCTTCAAATTAAAACAATAGATGTTAAAATGTAAAGGTATATGATACTAACCAATACTTCAAGTACATGAGAACAAGTCACATTTATAGATGCATTAAAAATAGTTTCAAAAGTCCAAACCACATTAACAAAGTATTTAAAAATCACATTTTTGAATATGTACATAAGTGTATTCGAATACACCATGTTGTATTCGAATACAACTTAAGTCAGAGGCAAAAATTTAAAGGTTGTATTCGACTACAACAATGTGTAGTCGACTACACTTCAAGTAAGTGGCCAAAATTGCTATATGTGTATTCGACTACACACATACGTAGTCGAATACAAGCTAAGTCAGAGGCTAAATTCACTAATCTGTATTCGACTACACCAATATGTATTCGAATACAAGATGTAAAATTTGAATTTTTTGAACGTTACACAGACGTGTATTCGAATACACATATACTGTATTCGAATACACCTGGAAACATTACAATTTTTTAGATCTGGGATGGCTCTAGAACATTGTAATTTTTCATCAAACCTCTTGGATCAATGGCCACGAATCTGAAGGGATGTTTTATGGAGTATAAATACCCCATAACTTCAGATTAAAAAACAACAATCCTTGAATCAATTCATTGAATAACTTTAAAGAAAATTCTGATTTTTCTAAGTACTTGCACTAGATTTTCATATCATTTTAAAAAGGTTCTCAAGTACTTGAATTGTTATTGAGTTGTTTATCATCATACCACTCATTCAAACCCGATTGTATCAATTGTATCATTTGTATCAAATAGTTTAATCTAAGATAGTGGTGTGCTATCTTTGATATATTGTTAGAAGTTTCGTAGCAAGAAGCCCAGGGTGGGAGTTGTACATTTTCTAACAAATATTGAATAAATCTCTTATGGTGTGCAAGAGGACTGGACGTACCCTTGGATTATAAGGGGAACCAGGATAAATCTTAAAGTGCCATTTACTTACTACAGTTATTATTAAGCCTTGTCTCTCAATTTACAAAATCCAACTTCCATATAAAGAAAAACAGAAAAATCTACCTACACCTAATTCACCCCCCCCTCTTAGGCGTACTTCTGTACTTACAATTGGTATCAGAGCGGGTTAAGGTAACTTACTCCTCGATCAAATATACATGGCTTCTGCACAACCTGTTTTTAGAGATGGTGGTAGCAATACCAAGCCACCATGTTTTGTTGGAGAACACTACGATTTCTGGAAAATACGTATGCAAGCATATCTTGAAGCACAAGGAGATGACATATGGGATGCTGTTGAAAATGGGCCTCATATTCCAAAAACTGTTATCAATAACAAAGAAGAAATCAAGATAAAAAACTCTTGGACTGATGATGATAAAAGAAAAGTGATGTTTGATAAGAAGGCCAAAAATATATTGCAATCTGCACTAGGAATGGATGAATTTTTCCGGATATCTCATTTCAAAACAGCAAAAGAAATATGGGATACGCTGGAAATAACTCATGAAGGCACCATTGAGGTAAAAAGATCTAAACTCAACACATTATCACAAGAATATGAGTTATTTCGAATGCAGCCCGGAGAGTCTATTCTAGACTTGCAGAAAAGGTTCTCTCACTTAACAAATCACTTGACAACACTTGGAAAAATCTTCACCAATGACGAACTAAATCTAAAAATACTAAGGTCAATAACAAGGGCCTGGCAACCAAAAGTTACAGCAATATCCGAAAAGAAAAGCCTATCCAAAATGTCTCTTTCTGCACTATTTGGAAAACTTCAAGAGCACGAAATAGAACTTGGAAGGTTAGAACAAAATGAAAGTCAAGAAAAGAAGACCAAAAATATTGCTTTAAAGACCGAATCTGTAAGACCCATAATTTTAAAGTGTACTTTATGTATTTTAATGGATTTTGGTATTGAACTCAGGGGCTTTTAAGCCAAAGTTATTAATATTTTGGAGTTTATATAATCAAAAGGTATTTTGATGTCCGATTAGTATTACTCGTCGCTAAATAAATTAAATTAACTGCGGCGAATCTTTTGCGAATAGTTTTATGCGTTTTGGGTAAAAGAGTAATTTAATAAATATCTAAAGAGTTGGAGATATTTGTTAATTATAATTAATATATATATATATATATATATTATATAAAGAAAAGGAAAGGAAGGAAATAAGAAGAAAGCAAATAGAAGGGAAAGAAAAAGGAAGAAAGGAAAACTGAAGGAAAACAGAAAATTTTCCGTCTCCTTCCTCTCTCTGCCTCACGCAAACTCAAAATTCCTCCTTCCTCCATTGTTGCTCGTTTTTGCTTCCTTTTCTTTCCATAGAGCTCGAAATTGATAGTGGGTTATGGGACAAGGATTTCTCAACTTCACTCTTCACCTTTGATTCGAAAACGAAGAAAAACGATTTTAGGGATTCAAACTCAAATATCTCCGTTTCATCTAGATCTAAGCATCGTTTCAAGAAGTGATAGAAGGGAAAGTTGCTCGCCACTACACTACGGTGCTAGTGAGCTAACTTTGGAAGCGGCGTTGCGAGCGGAGATTTTTACCGGATTTGCTCACGGTGCCGAAATCGAACGAAAAAGCTAAAGTGAAGGTAAGGGCTCCTTCCAAACTTTTAGTTTGCATTTAGGGACTTACTTGTGGTTGTGTGGAAAAGAATTTGGTTAGGGTTAAAGCAAGGTTTTATGGAGAATGAATTTTAAACCCATTTATGTATGATTTTGAGTATATGAAACTTGCCGTGTTTGAGTGATGGATTATGTTGATTTGTGTTTGTTGTTTTGATGTATTCTAAATTGATAACTGATGAAATTTGAGTTTGTTTTGTGTGGTTTGTGTGGAAAATGATTTGGAATGAAGTAGGGATTGAATGTGAAAGTATGTTTGAGTTGGTTTTGTGTGGAGTTTGAAAACCATTAAGTTAAACGAGTATTAAGAATGGGGAATCTCTTAATGTCTTGTTTACTTAATGTGAGTTTGTGAAAATCATTAAGTTAACTGGGTGTTAAGAATGGGGAATCTCTTAATGTCTTAGTTACTTAATGTTTGTTTTTGAAAATCGTTTCAGTTAAATGAGTATTAAGAATGGGGAATCTCTTAATGTCTTATTTACTGAATGTTTTGTTGTGGGAATCGTTTAAGTCAAAAGTATATTAAGAATGGGGAATCTCTTAATATGTTTGTTTGCTTAATGTTTGGCGTGAAAATCGTTTAAGTCAAATGAGTGTTAAAAATGGAGAATCTTTTAATAACTGCATTTGCTTAACGATTGTTGTGAATGGAGTCAGTATACGCTCATGCATTTTCATGCTTTTTGTAAATCGTGCAGACCCGTGATAGGTGGCACCTTGATAAATAGTACTTTGGCCTGTGATAGGCGGTACATTTATGATTTACATTTTTGTAAGTTGTGCAGACCCGTGATAGGTGGCACCTTGGTAAATAGTACTTTGGCCCGTGATAGGCGGTACATTTACGACTTACGGTTTTTTGTAAATTGTGTAGACCCGTGATAGGTGGCACCTCGGTAAAGAGTACTTTGGCCTGTGATAGGCGGTACCTTTACAATTTACGTTCTTTTTAGTAAGCCGTGCAGACCCGTGATAGGTGGCACCTTGGTAAACGATACGGGCCCGTGATAGGCAGTACATTTATGGTTTACGCTTTTTAGTAAATCGTGCAGACCCGTGATAGGTGGCACCTCGGTAATTGGTACTTTGGCCTGCGATAGGCGGTACAATTATGATTTACGGCCCTTCGAGGAGGGTTTTGGTTTGGAATTCCGAGTCCATGCATTTTGGCATATACGCATTGCATTAGGGTGCTCGGCACACGAGTTGTGGTTGATCCAAATTATGATTGTGTTGATTTTGCTAAGTGTTATGGTTTGAAATTATGTGTAAGTGTGTTTTGATTCAGATTGTGATTTCGTTGATTGCACTAAGAGTTATGTTTTGGAATTGTGTGATAGTATGTTAGGTTGTAAAAACATTTTCGAAACTCATAATGACGTGGTGCTTGTATGGGTATTGCTAAGTGTTAAGGTTTGGAGTGGTGTTTGTATGTGATTGAGTTAGTTTATGTATTTTTGAAAGAATACACAGGGAAATCGATTTACCCAATCGATTTGATGAGTTACAGGGGCCCTGTCATTCACGAAATCAATTTACCCAATCGATTTTGTAAGAAGTATTTCAAAATCATTTAAGAAATCGATTTGGTAAATCGATTTGGATACAATTGGATTCAAGTCAGGGGCTTCGTTTTCCCGAAATCGATTTACCCAATCGATTGGATTCAATACAGGGGCTCTGTCTGTCTGTCAATCGATTTACCCAATCGATTGAGTCAATCGATTTACCCAATCGATTGATTTAAGTCCAGAGTTCAGTTTTCACTAAAAACTTTCAGGAAATTGATTTCCCCAATCGATTGGTTCAGTGGGAAATCTTATGTTGAGTTTGATAATTGATTTCTCAATTGATTTATCAATGCTTTGTTCAGTTATGTATTACTTGATGGATTGATAACTCTATTTGATGTCATTTACATTTGGCAAGCTTTACATGAACTTTTAGCATGTGGAAAAACCCATCTAATATGTTTGGTAAATTGAAAAGGTTATTTGTGCATTGAAAAGTTTAAATGTTATGTGTTAACTGTTAATTTCGGTTGGTGACCCTTTACAACTATTGTGGAAATCTGGGCTTTGCCCTCAGATGAGAGTCAGGATGATCCTACCGGTACGTACCCTCCGGAAGGGAATGTGGATGGGAGTGCTTGATTGGAGCTACGTTAGGAGAATCTCACGGGGCGCGTGGAGATTACTCAAGGCGTATAGTTTTTTTGGTTATGTATAGAATGATCAGACTAGGTTGTCACTTAGGACACATATGTCCTTCTTTTGGGCTACTTTTATTGTAAAGTTGAAAGGATGTACATGTACTATTGCTGACAGCAGGACATGCCTTGGATTTATATTTTGAAAAACTTTTCCGCCGCTTGTAAATTTTAATGACTTAGTTATATATCCAAAGGTTTTATTTTATTAATTTGCTCGGTTTTATTTATTTCCTTGTTGTATTTTTAATTTCTTTCGAAAAAAAAATACACCCTCGCTTTGAAAAACGGGGTGTTACAGAATCAAGAGAACAAATCAAAGACAATGATTCAGATGAAGATGAAAATATTATCCTTCTTGTTAAGAAATTTGGTAAGTTTCTTAAAAATGATAAGACATTCAAAAGGAAAAGCTTCAAGAAGAAAGATAATTCTACATCAAATCAAAACTTCACTTGCTTTGAATGTGGAAAACAAGGACATATTAAAGTAGATTGCCCAAATCTCGCTAAGAAGAATGTCAACAAAAAGAAAGACTTCAAGAAGGCATACATAGCTTGGGAAGACAATGAAGTAAGTTCATCTTCAGAAACAGAAAGTGAAGAATGTGCCAACGTTGCATTAATGGCCTCGCATCAATCAAATGATGAAGAAGAGGTTAGTAATATAGATTCTCCTCATAAGAATAATAATGAATTAATTATATAATACAATGATGCTCAAAATGCAATAAAGGAATTACTTATTGAATGTAAAAATCTGTGTAAACTTGTATCAACACAAAAGAAACAAATCTTAAGTTTACAAGAAAAGGTTGATATTATGGAGAAAAATTCTGAAACACTAAAACAGAATGTTGCATGCAATAAATGTGATTCCCTCTCTTTCAAAATTGTTCAATTAAATAGGGTGATTGATCGGTACGAAAAGGGACAATTAGGATTGGAAAATGTTTTAAATATGCAAAGATACTCAAATGACAAAAGTGGTCCTGGATATTCACAATTTGATAAACCAAATTTGAACAAAACTATTTTTGTTAAAGCAAGTAGTCAATCTAATCAAGAAAAGATTATAGTTATGAAAAAGGATGATCTTTTTAATAAGAAAATTATTCAAAATAAATCTCTTACACATGATACTAATAGTAGATTTAATCCTACTTGTTCTTATTGTGGTCTTCATGGTCATACACCTAATACATGTCATATTAGAAACATTAGTATTCCAAAAGGACATTACATATGGGTAAAGAAAGGTACTAACCATCAAGGACCCAAAGCACATTGGGTACCTAATAAAGTTTGATTTCATTTTTGTAGGTATGCGAACAAGAAACTTCAAACATGTGGTATTTAGATAGCGGTTGCTCCAAACACATGACGGGTGATATAACAAAATTTTCAGCTTTAACACTTGAGTCAAAGGGACATGTGGTATATGGAGACAACAACAAAGGAAAAATTTTAGGCATTGGAAAAGTCGGTACAGCACCATCCCTCTCGATTGAAGATGTCTTATATGTTGAGGGTCTAAAACATAATCTCATAAGCATCAGCCAGCTTTGTGACAAAGGATACAAGATAGTCTTCAATAAAGATGAGTGTATCATCCAAAGTGAAGCTACAAATGAAACTCAGTTTGTCGGTAAGCGTTTCAAAAACATTTTCATACTTAATTTTGAAGATTTATCCTTAAAAATGAAATGTCTTTTGGTAAGCGACAATAATGATGCTTGGCTATGGCATAAGAGATTTGCTCATATTCACATGGATCATTTAAACAAATTGGTCAAGCATGATCTTGTTGTAGGCTTACCAAAAATGAAATTTATAAAGGATAAATTATGTGACGCTTGTCAAAAAGGCAAACAAACAAAAAGTTCTTTCAAACCTAAAAATGTCATTTCAACCTCTAGACCACTACAATTGATACATATGGACTTGTTTGGTCCATCAAGAACCAAAAGTCTTGGTGGAAACTCATATGGGCTAGTTATTGTTGATGATTACTCAAGGTTCACTTGGACATTATTTTTGGCAAATAAAAATGAAGCTTTTAAGGCATTTAAAAACTATGCCAAGCTAGTCCAAAATGAACAATCTACCAAAATTGTATCAATTAGAAGTGATCATGGAAGGGAATTTCAAAATACTTCATTTGAAGAATTTTGTGAAGAAAATGGCGTTTTTCACAATTTTTCTGCACCAAGAACACCACAACAAAATGGGGTCGTTGAAAGAAAGAATAGATCCTTGATAGAGCTTGCTAGAACTATGCTAAGCGACTCAAATCTACCAAAATACTTTTGGGCAGATGCTGTAAAAACAGCATGCTATGTTTCCAACCGGGTAATCATTAGACCTATTCTTAAGAAAACTCCATATGAACTTTACAAAGGTAGAAAACCAAATATCTCTCACTTTCACATTTTTGGATGTAATTGTTTTGTGTTAAATAATGGTAAAGACAACCTTGGAAAATTTGATGAAAAAGCTGATGAAGGTATATTTCTTGGTTACTCTTTGTCTATTAAAGCATTTAGAATTTTTAATAAAAGAACTTTATTAGTTGAAGAATCAATGCATGTAACGTTTGATGAAACTAACCCCGTAAAAGAGGAAAATATTGTTTCTTGTGATGATGATGTTTTTGAAAGCAATAATCCAAGCAAAGAACTTCAAACGAATCAACCAGAACAAGAAAGTGAAGTCAATATTGAAAGGCAAAGTGATGATCTCCCTAAAGAATGGAGAACCCACAAATATGACCCTATTGATAACATCATAGGTGATATAAATAAAGGAGTCACAACAAGATTAAAATTGCAAGATGCTTGCTTAAACATGGCTTTTGTTTCTCAAATCGAACCCTCCAAAATTAGTGAGTTGGGCTTGGATTGTGCTGCTGAACATGCATGAATCAGCACAAGGGAAACACATCCTGCCCTATCCCCAATTGGTTATGAGGATTCTGAGGCATTTCAAGGTGTCTCTAGCCAATGAAGAATCACTCACAACCACTCATACATTTGGTGAAGCTATTGTCAACCAAATGCAGATAAGAAGGATCAACAATGTTTGGACAAGGACTCCAACACCTGCTGATCATGCACAACCAAGTGCTGATCAAGCCCAGACAAGTGCCCAAGCACCTACATCAGCTGAAGGATCTTCTGAGATCATGGCAAAGCTGATGGAGATTCTGCAACACCAGACTGAACACAGTGAGAGGATAGAAGCTTCTCTTCTAAAGCTTCGAACAGCCTTGGAATCAGTTCAGAAGGATGTTTCAGACATCCAGGAGCACTTGGGTCTCAAGATGTCTTTCGAAGACATTGCAGAGATTGGGAGGCAATCAACCGCTGAACCAAACCAGAACATTGAGATTGGTTCTGATTCTCATGGGTAGAAGACACCTGCTGAGGGTAATACAGCGGTCTCTCCTCCTCCTGCTGGTGATAATGAGGATCAAGCCTAAGATTTTAGTGGTCTAGGTTTGTTTTGATGCTATTTGATTGTCTCTGGTTGCTTGCTTGTTCTTACATATGTTGCCCATTAATTTCCTCTTATATTTTGTCGTATGTCTTTTTGTATTAATGACAAAAAGGGGGAGATTATTATTTTAATTAATATGAGATTAAGTTGTATTTGATTCGTTGTATGTGTTTGTATCTGATGATGTATATGCTGGATTAACATTATGATGAAATACTGATAGTATTAACTCTGATGATCTGATATTGATTTTGTGCAAAATGCTGATGTTGTACTGCTGCATTATTTTGCTGATATTGCATTACACATGTCCTGATTAATGCACATTCATCATCTGATACATACTAAGCTCTGATGCTTTATTTTTTCATCTGAATCTAATACATGTTACACAAATTTGTTCACTCCCTGGTCATGCACTAAATTGTTTGCATCATGCATTCCAAAACTCAGGGGGAGATTTTGTTTATATATAGAATCTCAATATTAATTGTATGTTTGTCATTAAATCAAAAAGGGGGAGATTGTAAGCAATAAGCTTCCCTGATCTAGTTTTTGATTTATGTACCAAACATACAAGTGCACATTAAATAGTTGCTTGATCTAATGCTTTGAATAAAGAAACATTTCAGGCATACATGAAGACACTACAACACATGGAACAATAGTTTGCAACTCAAGGAATCAACCATAGTTGGAGGATGCACTTGAGGAAGATGCAGTTTTAGTATAGTTGTATTAAGTGTCTAGGTATCAAAGTTAAGTAATCAATCACTAGAGTCTCACACAAAACATGCCAATGAGTTTTTGTCATTTATTCATGTGTTATGAAACTTAAAACTGTAAACACTCGATTGAACAATCGATTGAATGGGTTATCAATCGAATGGCAAGTAAACTGTCTTAAACAACTGAGGTCTGTAACAAGATCATTCGATTGTCCAGTCGATTGCACAATAGACTAACAACTCGATTGATGCTCAAATTCAAGTTACAGAGAGCACTCAGTCTGTGCCCACCCGATTGACCACTCGATTGTTCACTCGATTGGCAACATGATTGTCTGCAGTATCTGAGTCACTTTGACCACGATACTCGATTGATCAATCGATTGATGCAATATTTCATATCACAGTGAGCACCCAGTTTTGAACAACTCGATTGCTCACTCGATTGAAATGAAATTATGGCATCAGGTCTGAATCAGTGGATCACGACAATCGATTGAACAATCGATTGATGCAACATTTCATATCACAGTGAGCACCCAGTTTTGCCCAACTCGATTGCTCACTCGATTGAAAGGTTTTCATAGCATCAGGTCTGATTCAGAAACTTGATCAATCGATTGACCAATCAAGTGAAGCCTATATAATTCAAGATTTCAGAAACCCAGAATTTACGACATTCGATGCAGCAATCGATTGTTTCCTTACAAATTCGATTGGGCAATCGATTGTCCTGTGTCTGTCTTGAATATAAATATAGGTTGTGCCTCAAATATTTTAACAACAACATAAACACAACCAAAAACTTTTGAAAAAGAAAAGTTTCTTTTTACACACAAAATATTCATTGGCATATCAAATCTTTTGTGTGGTGCTAGAATGATTGAACACATTTCTTGATACTATTCTTCTTTGTTTGTGACAAAGACAATTCCTTGTAATTGAAGCTGTAACAAATCCAGTTTGGAAACTGGTGGCTATCCTTGTTGGTGTGGGATCATCAAGAGGAAGTCTACTTTGATCTTGTGTGAGTTTGGGGATAAACTACAAGGATCAAAGGGGTGACAAGATAGAAGTGAAGGGAGTTAGATTGATAGGTCGTGTAGAAGACTGGAAAATCTGTAAAAGTACTCGAATTCATTCTATAGTGGAAAAAGCTGGAATCATGATTATGATTACAGGACTGGATGTAGGCCGTTGGATCAACGGCTGAACCAGGATAAATCTTGGTGCAATCTTTCCTATCCCTCTTCTTTAATTTTCAGCATTGTTTAATTGCTTGTTTTGCATGCTCCTTGAATAAATCTTGTATGTGATTTTAAGTTTCCGCTGTGTTTGTAAATTGTATGATTGGTGCATAATTGGAATTGGGAATTATGTCTAACTAGTTGGAGTTGATCTTAATTCTCTTGTTATTAATCAAAAAGAAGTCATAGTTTTCCAACAAACTTGGTATTTTAAGTGAAAATGATCTTTAACCATTAGAAAATATTCACAGTTTGTCATATGTGTTATTTTTTGTTGATTATTACTTTTTGACATATAAATTTGTGAATTATATGATGCAAGTTTCATAAAAACTAAGTTTTTAAGCAAAACTGTGCTTATGTAGTCGAATACAACTATATGTATTCGAATACAAACTTTCCCAGATTTCCTGTATTCGAATACAAGGGATGTGTAGTCGAATACACGTTCCTAGAAAAATGTGTATTCGAATACAAGAAGGTGTAGTCGAATACATCTTCGCGTTTTTGCCCAAGTATAAAAGCTGAACCACATATTTAGGGATATTTTCATTTGGTATTCGAATACAGCCCTAAGTTCTTCTCTCTTCTCTCCAAAACTCATCCATCCTTCTTCCACTCACTTACCCATTCACCCAACCTAGCAAAATCCATTACTTCTTACTTCCTTCTCGTCATTACTCTTCAGATTTCTCACAAATCTCCCATTTTTCTCTCAAAACCCATTTTTCCCCAAAAATCTCCTTTCTCACCATGGATGCTCGCAAACGAGGACCACGAACCAAGCATGCAACAGTAGGTCCTTCATGAAAACGAACAAGGAATCCTAACATCACAGATCGATCCCGGCTTCTACACACCCCGAAAGAAATTGATCGTTTTCGCACATTCTACTCTGACAAGCGTCTTATTATCCCAAAGTACGGTACTTTAGACTCTTTCTCTGACTTTAACTTTCCTAGGTTACTCAAAGCACAACATGTTGAAGAATTTATAGGTTACAAAGGTCATGTTTATCCAGACTTAGTTAGGGTTTTTTATTGCAATCTTACCCAAGAGGAAAGAATGCTGGTTTCTAGGGTTAAGGGAAAAACCATTCGATTAACTACCAAAACCATCGGAGAAATTTTGAATATCCCCTTTAATGGTGAAAAGTTTTGTCCCAACAAATTATGTGAATGGGGCAATATTTCTAAATATGATGCATATGTCTCTCTCTCTGTCGGTTTGACAGAAACACAATGGAACAAAAGAGAGCTCAGGAAGATTCTAAGTATGCCCAGCAACGTTATGGTGTGGGAAATATTACTGTTGATTATCGGCTTCTACATTATTTCCTTAGCTACATTCTGGTTCCGAAGGCTGGAAATTACTCCCAAATTTCGGAATTTGAATTACAAATTATGAATTTCATGTTTGAAGGTCGTCAGCTTAATTTGGCATTTTTTGTGAAATCTATTATGTTTGGCTCTCGTGAGGCAACTGGCTTACCCTATGCGAAGGAAGTTTCACGAATTCTGGAACACTTTGGTGTGGACTTATCTGATGAAGTTATGTTTACACCCACCAAAGAAAATATGCTGGATTTAGGTGTTTTGCCTAGCATGAGGATCGTATGGAATGAGGAGCTTGAAGCTTTTGTGCACAAAGGTGATCATGGTCAACCATCTGATGCTGCACAGGATGACAATGCTGGACCCTCAAACGCTGCTGCTCAAGACGATGACGAGGAAACTGCATCTGATGATGATTATATCTCAAATCAAATGATCATGACTCATCTTGATTCCTTCCAAACCTTCTTCCAAACTCAATTTGATCATTTGACCACTTCTATCGACGCTCGCTTCACCAACATTGAAACTACTATTGCTCGCAACCATGACGCTCTCTCTCAAGACATTAATAGTTTATCAGACAAAATTGATCATTTCCACATTCCGACAGATTTTGATTAAGTCCATTAGTTGGCATGACTATGTACTACTTTCACATTCTGCGATGTACTACTTTCACTTTTTGTATTATGTCCTAATTTAACATTTTGCTTTACGTACTCTTGGTTTTATGAACTCATTTGTCAATTGGATTCTAGTATCCTTTGTATTAATCTACTTGTGATGTGTTATGTATCACCATTATCTTCTCTTGTTCACTTATCTGCCTTTTGTGTATGATTATCCTTGCCATTTGTATATCTTTTTCTCTATTTTTCTCTTCTTTTTGATAATGTCAAAAGGGGGAGAAAAGTTGGTGTTGTTGTTGCATTTCAAAACTTGTAGGTACTCCAAAAACAATTTTAAAATCATTCACCTACAACGGGGGAGTTTGCACATATTACGGGGGAGCACTGATTTCAACTATACTCTCTTCACAACAACATTTTGTCATAATCAAAAAGGGGGAGAATGTAAAATACATGTTTTTGATGACGACAAAACCACCATCTATGGACAATGCAACAAGATCAAAAAGAAGATCAATAAGCTTCATAATAAGCTTCAAATTAAAACAATAGATGATAAAATGTAAAGGTATATGATACTAACCAATACTTCAAGTACATGAGAACAAGTCACATTTATACATGAATTAAAAATAGTTTCAAAAGTCCAAACCACATTAACAAAGTATTTAAAATTCATATTTTTGACTAAGTACATAAGTGTATTCGAATACACCATGTTGTATTCGAATACAACTTAAGTCAGAGACAAAAATTTAAATGTTGTGTTCGACTACAACAATGTGTAGTCGACTACACTTCAAGTCAGTGGCCAAAATTGCTATATGTGTATTCGACTACACACATATGTAGTCGAATACAAGCTAAGTCAGAGGCTAAATTCACTAATCTGTACTCGACTACACCAATATGTATTCGAATACAAGATGTAAAATTTGAATTTTTTGAACGTTACACAGACGTGTATTCGAATACACATATACTGTATTCGAATAGACATGGAAACATTACAATTTTTCAGATCTGGGATGGCTCTAGAACATTGTAATTTTTCATCAAACCTCTTGGATCAATGGCCACGAATCTGAAGGGATGTTTTATGGAGTATAAATACCCCATAACTTCAGATTAAAAAACAACAATCCTTGAATCAATTCATTGAATAACTTTAAAGAAAATTCTGATTTTTCTAAGTTCTTGCACTAGATTTTCATATCATTTTAAAAAGGTTCTCAAGTACTTGAATTGTTATTGAGTTGTTTATCATCATACCACTCATTCAAACCCGATTGTATCAATTGTATCATTTGTATCAAATAGTTTAATCTAAGATAGTGGTGTGCAATCTTTGATATATTGTTAGAAGTTTCGTAGCAAGAATCCCAGGGTGGGAGTTGTACATTTTCTAACAAATATTGAATAAATCTCTTGTGGTGTGCAAGAGGACTGGACGTACCCTTGGATTATAAGGGGAACCAGGATAAATCTTAAAGTGCCATTTACTTACTGCAGTTATTATTAAGCCTTGTCTCTAAATTTACAAAATCCAACTTCCATATAAAGAAACACAGAAAAATCTACCTACACCTAATTCACCCCCCCTCTTAGGCGTACTTCTGTACTTACAAGTTCATTTTCGTTCTCCTTAGGCTCATTCTTGTCCAATTAGGGTTTTTAACCAATCTTGTGCATCCAATAAGTTCATTTGTGTCATTGGATGAACCTTTAGGTCATTTTTGTCCTCCCTAGGCTTATTCTTGTCCAATTAGGGTTTTTAATCAATCTTGTGCATCCAATAAGTTCATTTATGCCATTGGATGAACATTTAGGTCTTTTTCGTCCTCCCAATTCTTTTTTTGTCCAATTATGGTGTTTATGCAATCTAGTGCATCCAACAAGTTCATTTGTATCATTGGATGAACATTTAGGTCATTTTCGTCCTCTCTAGACTTATTCTTGCCCAATTAGTGTTTTTAACCAATCTTGTTCATCTAATAAGTTCATTTTTGTCATTAGATGAACATTTAGGTCTTTTTTGTCCTCCCAATTCTTTTTTTGTACAATTATGGTGTTTATGCAATCTAGTGCATCCAACAAGTTCATTTGTGTCATTGGATGTACATTTAGGTGATTTTTGTCCTCCTTAGGCTCATTCTTATCCAATTAGGGTTTTTAACCAATCGTGTGCATTTGTGTCATTGTATGAAAATTTAGTCATTTTCGTCCTCTCTAGGCTTATTCTTGCCCAATTAGGGTTTTTAACCAATCTTGTGCATCCAATAGGTGTGTATGTGTCATTGGATGAACATTTAGGTCTTTTTCGTCCTCCATGGTGTTTTTCTTGTCCAACTAGGCTTTTTAGTCATTTTTGTCCTCTCTAGGCTTATTCTTGCCCAATTAGGGTTTTTAACCAATCTTGTGCATCCAATAGATGTGTATGTGTCATTGGATGAACATTTAGGTCTTTTTCGTCCTCCATGGTGTTTTTCTTGTCCAACTAGGGTTTTTATGCAGTCTTGTGCATCCAATAAGTTCATTTGTGTCATTGGATTAACAATTAGGTCATTTTCGTCCTCCTTAGGCTCATTCTTGTCCAATTAAGGTTTTTAACCAATATTGTAAATCCAATAAGTTCATTTGTGTCATTATTTGAACATTTAGGTCATTTTCGTCCTCGATAGGCTTATTCTTGTCCAATTAGGGTTTTTAACCAATCTTGTGCATCCAATAGGTGTGTTTGTATCATTGGATAAACATTTAGGTCATTTTGTTCCTCCCTAGGCTTATTCTTGTCCAATTAGGGTATTTAACCTATATTGTGCATCCAATAAGTTCATTTGTGTCATTGGTAGAACATTTAGGTCTTTTTCGTCCTCCCTAGGCTTATTATTGCCAAATTAAGGATTTTAACCAATCTTGTGCATCCAATAGGTGTGTTTGTGTCATCGGATGAACATTTAAGTCTTTTTTGTTCTCCCTAGCCTTTTTCTTGTCCAATTAGGGTTTTTATGCAATCTAGTGCATCTAACGAAATCATTTGTGTCATTGGTTGTACATTTAGGTCATTTTCGTCCTCCATGGGTTTATTCTTGTCCAATTAGGGGTTTTTTTTATCAATCTTGGGCATCCAATAAGTTCATTTATGTCATTGGATGTACATTTAGGTCATTTTCATCCTCCTTAAGCTCATTCGTTTCCAATTAGGGTTATTATCAATTCTTGTGCATCCAATAGGTGTGTTTGTATAATTGGATAAACATTTATGTCATTTTGTTCCTCCCTAGCCTTACTCTTGTCCAATTAGGGTTTTTAACCAATCTTGTGCATCCAATAAGTTGATTTGTGTCATTAGATGAACATTTAGGTCATTTCGATCATGCCTAGCCTTATTCTTGTCCAATTAGGGTTTTTAACCAATCTTGTGCATCCAATAGGGGTCTTTGTGTCATTCGATGAACAATTAGGTCTTTTTCATCCTCCCAAGTCTTTTTCTTGTCCAATTAAGGGTTTTAAGCAATCTTGTGAATCCAATAAGTTCATTTGTGTCATTGGATTAACATTTAGGTCATTTCGTCCTCCCTAGGTTTATTTTTGTCAAATTTGGGTTTTCAAGCAATCTTGGGCATCCAATAGGTGTGTTTGTGTCATTCGATGAACATTTAGGTCATTTTCGTCCTCCCTTGGTTTATTCTTGTCCAATTAGGGTTTTTTTACCAACCTTGTGCATCTAATAAGTTCATGTGTGTCATTGGATGTACAATTAGGTCATTTTCGTCCTCCTTAGGCTCATTCTTATCCAATTAGGGTTGTTAACCAATCTTGTGCATCCAATAAGTTCATTTGTGTCATTGTATGAACATTTTGTCATTTTCGTCCTCTCTAGGCTTATTCATGCCCAATTAGGGTTTTTAAGAAATCTTGTGCATCCAATAAGTTCATTTGTGTCATTTGATTAACATTTAGGTCCTTTTCGTCCTCCCTAGGTTTATTCTTGTCCAATTAGGGTTTTTAAACAATCTTGTGCATCCAATAGGTGTGTTTGTGTCATTGGATGAACATTTAGGTTATTTTTGTCCTCCCTAGGTTTATTCTTGTCCAATTATGGTTTTAAACCACTCTGGTGCATCCAATAAGTTCATTTGAGTCATCGGATGTACATTTAGCTCATTTTCGTTCTCCTTAGGCTCTATCTTGTCCAATTAGGGTTTTTAACCAATCTTGTGCATCCAATAAGTTCATTTGTGTCATTGGATGAACTTTTAGGTCATTTTCGTCCTCCCTAGGCATATTCTTGTCCAATTAGGGTTTTTAATCAATCTTGTGCATCCAATAAGTTCATTTATGCTATTGGACGAACATTTAGGTCATTTTTGTCCTATGTAGGCTTGTTCTTGCCCAATTAGGGTTTTTAACCATTCTGGTGCATCCAATATGTACATTTGTATCATTGGATGAACATTTAGGTCTTTTTCGTCCTCCCAAGTCATTTTTTTGTCCAATTATTGTTTTTAAGCAATCTAGTGCATTCAACTAGTTCATTTATGTCACTGGATGTACATTTAGGTCTTTTTCGTCATCCCTATGTATATTCTTGTCCAATTAGGGTTTTTAACCAATCTTGTGGAACCAATAAGTTCATTTATGTCATTGAATGTACATTTAGGTCATTTTGGTCCTCCTTAGGCTCATTCTTGTCGAAATAGGATTTTTAACCAATCTTGTGCATCCAATAAGTTCATTTGGTCATTGGATGAACATTTAGGTCATTTTCGTCCTCCCTAGGCTTGTTCTTGTCCAATTAGGGTTTTAAACAATTCTTGTGCATCCAATAGGTGTGTTTGTATCATTGGATAAACATTTAGGTCATTTTGTTCCTGCATAGGCTTATTCTTGTCCAATTAGGGTTCTTATCCAATATTGTGCATCCAATAAGTTGATTTGTGTCACTAGATGAACATTTAGGTCATTTTTTTCCACTCTATGCTTATTGTTGTCCAATTAGTGTTTTTATGCAATCTTGTGCATCCAATATGTGTTGTTGTGTCATTCGATGAACATTTAGGTCATTTCGTCCTCCTTAGGTTTATTCTTGTCCAATTAGGGTTTTTAACCAACCTTGTGCATCCAATAAGTTCATTTGTATCATTGGATTAACAATTAGGTCATTTTCGTCCTCCTTAGGCTCATTCTTGTCCAATTAAGGTTTTTAACCAATATTGTAAATCCAATAAGTTCATTTGTTTCATTATTTGAACATTTAGGTCATTTTCGTCCTCCATAGGCTTATTCTTGTCCAATTAGGGTTTTTAACAAATCATGTGCATCCAATAGGTGTGTTTGTATCATTATATAAACATTTAGGTCATTTTGTTCCTCCCTAGGCTTATTCTTGTTCAATTAGGGTATTTAACCTATATTGTGCATCCAATAAGTTCATTTGTGTCATTGGATGAACATTTAGGTCATTTTCGTCCTCTCTAAGCTTATTCTTGCCCAATTAGGGTTTTTATGCAATCTAGTGCATGCAACAAGATCATTTGTGTCATTGGTTGTACATTTAGGTCATTTTCGTCCTCCTTAGGCTCATTCTTATCCAATTAGGGTTTTTAACCAATCCTGTGCATTTGTGTCATTGTATGAACATTTAGTCATTTTCTTCCTCTCTAGGCTTATTCTTGCCCAATTAGGGTTTTTAAGCAATCTTGTGCATTCTATAAGTTAATTTGTATCATTGGATTATCATTTATGTCATTTTCGTCCTCCCTAGGTTTATTCTTGTCCAATTAGGGTTTTTAACCAATCTTGTGCCTCCAATAGGTGTGATGTGTCATTGGATGAACATTTAGGTCTTTTTCGTCCTCCATGGTGTTTTTCTTGTCCAACTAGGGTTTTTATGCAGTCTTGTGCATCCAATAAGTTCATTTGTGTCATTGGATTAACAATTAGGTCATTTTCGTCCTCCTTAGGCTCATTCTTGTCCAATTAAGGTTTTTAACCAATATTGTAAATCCAATAAGTTCATTTGTGTCATTATTTGAACATTTAGGTCATTTTCGTCCTCGATAGGCTTATTCTTGTCCAATTAGGGTTTTTAACCAATCTTGTGCATCCAATAGGTGTGTTTGTATCATTGGATAAACATTTAGGTCATTTTGTTCCTCCCTAGGCTTATTCTTGTCCAATTAGGGTATTTAACCTATATTGTGCATCCAATAAGTTCATTTGTGTCATTGATAGAACATTTAGGTCTTTTTCGTCCTCCCTAGGCTTATTATTGCCCAATTAGGGATTTTAACCAATCTTGTGCATCCAATAGGTGTGTTTGTGTCATCGGATGAACATTTAAGTCTTTTTTGTTCTCCCTAGCCTTTTTCTTGTCCAATTAGGGTTTTTATGCAATCTAGTGCATCTAACGAAATCATTTGTGTCATTGGTTGTACATTTAGGTCATTTTCGTCCTCCATGGGTTTATTCTTGTCCAATTAGGGGTTTTTTTTATCAATCTTGGGCATCCAATAAGTTCATTTATGTCATTGGATGTACATTTAGGTCATTTTCATCCTCCTTAAGCTCATTCGTTTCCAATTAGGGTTATTATCAATTCTTGTGCATCCAATAGGTGTGTTTGTATAATTGGATAAACATTTATGTCATTTTGTTCCTCCCTAGCCTTACTCTTGTCCAATTAGGGTTTTTAACCAATCTTGTGCATCCAATAAGTTGATTTGTGTCATTAGATGAACATTTAGGTCATTTCGATCATGCCTAGCCTTATTCTTGTCCAATTAGGGTTTTTAACCAATCTTGTGCATCCAATAGGGGTCTTTGTGTCATTCGATGAACAATTAGGTCTTTTTCATCCTCCCAAGTCTTTTTCTTGTCCAATTAAGGGTTTTAAGCAATCTTGTGAATCCAATAAGTTCATTTGTGTCATTGGATTAACATTTAGGTCATTTCGTCCTCCCTAGGTTTATTTTTGTCAAATTTGGGTTTTCAAGCAATCTTGGGCATCCAATAGGTGTGTTTGTGTCATTCGATGAACATTTAGGTCATTTTCGTCCTCCCTTGGTTTATTCTTGTCCAATTAGGGTTTTTTTACCAACCTTGTGCATCTAATAAGTTCATGTGTGTCATTGGATGTACAATTAGGTCATTTTCGTCCTCCTTAGGCTCATTCTTATCCAATTAGGGTTGTTAACCAATCTTGTGCATCCAATAAGTTCATTTGTGTCATTGTATGAACATTTTGTCATTTTCGTCCTCTCTAGGCTTATTCATGCCCAATTAGGGTTTTTAAGAAATCTTGTGCATCCAATAAGTTCATTTGTGTCATTTGATTAACATTTAGGTCCTTTTCGTCCTCCCTAGGTTTATTCTTGTCCAATTAGGGTTTTTAAACAATCTTGTGCATCCAATAGGTGTGTTTGTGTCATTGGATGAACATTTAGGTTATTTTTGTCCTCCCTAGGTTTATTCTTGTCCAATTATGGTTTTAAACCACTCTGGTGCATCCAATAAGTTCATTTGAGTCATCGGATGTACATTTAGCTCATTTTCGTTCTCCTTAGGCTCTATCTTGTCCAATTAGGGTTTTTAACCAATCTTGTGCATCCAATAAGTTCATTTGTGTCATTGGATGAACTTTTAGGTCATTTTCGTCCTCCCTAGGCATATTCTTGTCCAATTAGGGTTTTTAATCAATCTTGTGCATCCAATAAGTTCATTTATGCCATTGGACGAACATTTAGGTCATTTTTGTCCTATGTAGGCTTATTCTTGCCCAATTAGGGTTTTTAACCATTCTGGTGCGTCCAATATGTACATTTGTATCATTGGATGAACATTTAGGTCTTTTTCGTCCTCCCAAGTCATTTTTTTGTCCAATTATTGTTTTTAAGCAATCTAGTGCATTCAACTAGTTCATTTATGTCACTGGATGTACATTTAGGTCTTTTTCGTCATCCCTATGTATATTCTTGTCCAATTAGGGTTTTTAACCAATCTTGTGGAACCAATAAGTTCATTTATGTCATTGAATGTACATTTAGGTCATTTTGGTCCTCCTTAGGCTCATTCTTGTCGAAATAGGATTTTTAACCAATCTTGTGCATCCAATAAGTTCATTTGGTCATTGGATGAACATTTAGGTCATTTTCGTCCTCCCTAGGCTTGTTCTTGTCCAATTAGGGTTTTAAACAATTCTTGTGCATCCAATAGGTGTGTTTGTATCATTGGATAAACATTTAGGTCATTTTGTTCCTGCATAGGCTTATTCTTGTCCAATTAGGGTTTTTATCCAATATTGTGCATCCAATAAGTTGATTTGTGTCTCTGGAATAACATTTAGGTCATTTTTGTCCACTCCAGGCTTATTGTTGTCCACTCTAGGCTTATTGTTGTGTCATTGGATGAACATTTAGGTCATTTCATCCTCCTTAGGTTTATTCTTGTCCAATTAGGGTTTTTAACAAACCTTGTGCATCCAATAAGTTCATTTGTATCATTGGATTAACAATTAGGTCATTTTCGTCCTCCTTAGGCTCATTCTTGTCCAATTAAGGTTTTTAACCAATATTGTAAATCCAATAAGTTCATTTGTTTCATTATTTGAACATTTAGGTCATTTTCGTCCTCCATAGGCTTATTCTTGTCCAATTAGGGTTTTTAACAAATCATGTGCATCCAATAGGTGTGTTTGTATCATTATATAAACATTTAGGTCATTTTGTTCCTCCCTAGGCTTATTCTTGTTCAATTAGGGTATTTAACCTATATTGTGCATCCAATAAGTTCATTTGTGTCATTGGATGAACATTTAGGTCATTTTCGTCCTCTCTAAGCTTATTCTTGCCCAATTAGGGTTTTTATGCAATCTAGTGCATGCAACAAGATCATTTGTGTCATTGGTTGTACATTTAGGTCATTTTCGTCCTCCTTAGGCTCATTCTTATCCAATTAGGGTTTTTAACCAATCCTGTGCATTTGTGTCATTGTATGAACATTTAGTCATTTTCTTCCTCTCTAGGCTTATTCTTGCCCAATTAGGGTTTTTAAGCAATCTTGTGCAT
>JBBPBT010001281.1:622317-756223 GCA_037974875.1 Cicer bijugum | reverse complement strand
ATGTGTCATTGGATGAACATTTAGGTCTTTTTCGTCCTCCATGGTGTTTTTCTTGTCCAACTAGGGTTTTTATGCAGTCTTGTGCATCCAATAAGTTCATTTGTGTCATTGGATTAACAATTAGGTCATTTTCGTCCTCCTTAGGCTCATTCTTGTCCAATTAAGGTTTTTAACCAATATTGTAAATCCAATAAGTTCATTTGTGTCATTATTTGAACATTTAGGTCATTTTCGTCCTCGATAGGCTTATTCTTGTCCAATTAGGGTTTTTAACCAATCTTGTGCATCCAATAGGTGTGTTTGTATCATTGGATAAACATTTAGGTCATTTTGTTCCTCCCTAGGCTTATTCTTGTCCAATTAGGGTATTTAACCTATATTGTGCATCCAATAAGTTCATTTGTGTCATTGATAGAACATTTAGGTCTTTTTCGTCCTCCCTAGGCTTATTATTGCCCAATTAGGGATTTTAACCAATCTTGTGCATCCAATAGGTGTGTTTGTGTCATCGGATGAACATTTAAGTCTTTTTTGTTCTCCCTAGCCTTTTTCTTGTCCAATTAGGGTTTTTATGCAATCTAGTGCATCTAACGTAATCATTTGTGTCATTGGTTGTACATTTTGGTCATTTTCGTCCTCCATGGGTTTATTCGTGTCCAATTAGGGGTTTTTTTATCAATCTTGAGCATCCAATAAGTTCATTTATGTCATTGGATGTACATTTAGGTCATTTTCATCCTCCTTAAGCTCATTCGTTTCCAATTATGGTTATTATCAATTCTTGTGCATCCAATAGGTGTGTTTGTATAATTGGATAAACATTTATGTCATTTTGTTCCTCCCTAGGCTTATTCTTGTCCAATTAGGGTTTTTAACCTATATTGTGCATCCAATAAGTTGATTTGTGTCATTAGATGAACATTTAGGTCATTTCGATCATGCCTAGCCTTATTCTTGTCCAATTAGGGTTTTTAACCAATCTTGTGCATCCAATAGGGGTCTTTGTGTCATTCGATGAACAATTAGGTCTTTTTCATCCTCCCAAGTCTTTTTCTTGTCCAATTAAGGGTTTTAAGCAATCTTGTGAATCCAATAAGTTCATTTGTGTCATTGGATTAACATTTAGGTCATTTGGTCCTCCCTAGGTTTATTTTTGTCAAATTTGGGTTTTCAAGCAATCTTGGGCATCCATTAGGTGTGTTTGTGTCATTCGATGAACATTTAGGTCATTTTCGTCCTCCCTTGGTTTATTCTTGTCCAATTAGGGTTTTTTTACCAACCTTGTGCATCTAATAAGTTCATGTGTGTCATTGGATGTACAATTAGGTCATTTTCGTCCTCCTTAGGCTCATTCTTATCCAATTAGGGTTGTTAACCAATCTTGTGCATCCAATAAGTTCATTTGTGTCATTGTATGAACATTTTGTCATTTTCGTCCTCTCTAGGCTTATTCATGCCCAATTAGGGTTTTTAAGAAATCTTGTGCATCCAATAAGTTCATTTGTGTCATTGGATTAACATTTAGGTCCTTTTCGTCCTCCCTAGGTTTATTCTTGTCCAATTAGGGTTTTTAAACAATCTTGTGCATCCAATAGGTGTGTTTGTGTCATTGGATGAACATTTAGGTTATTTTTGTCCTCCCTAGGTTTATTCTTGTCCAATTATGGTTTTAAACCACTCTGGTGCATCCAATAAGTTCATTTGAGTCATCGGATGTACATTTAGCTCATTTTCGTTCTCCTTAGGCTCTATCTTGTCCAATTAGGGTTTTTAACCAATCTTGTGCATCCAATAAGTTCATTTGTGTCATTGGATGAACTTTTAGGTCATTTTCGTCCTCCCTAGGCATATTCTTGTCCAATTAGGGTTTTTAATCAATCTTGTGCATCCAATAAGTTCATTTATGCCATTGGACGAACATTTAGGTCATTTTTGTCCTATGTAGGCTTATTCTTGCCCAATTAGGGTTTTTAACCATTCTGGTGCGTCCAATATGTACATTTGTATCATTGGATGAACATTTAGGTCTTTTTCGTCCTCCCAAGTCATTTTTTTGTCCAATTATTGTTTTTAAGCAATCTAGTGCATTCAACTAGTTCATTTATGTCACTGGATGTACATTTAGGTCTTTTTCGTCATCCCTATGTATATTCTTGTCCAATTAGGGTTTTTAACCAATCTTGTGGAACCAATAAGTTCATTTATGTCATTGAATGTACATTTAGGTCATTTTGGTCCTCCTTAGGCTCATTCTTGTCGAAATAGGATTTTTAACCAATCTTGTGCATCCAATAAGTTCATTTGGTCATTGGATGAACATTTAGGTCATTTTCGTCCTCCCTAGGCTTGTTCTTGTCCAATTAGGGTTTTAAACAATTCTTGTGCATCCAATAGGTGTGTTTGTATCATTGGATAAACATTTAGGTCATTTTGTTCCTGCATAGGCTTATTCTTGTCCAATTAGGGTTTTTATCCAATATTGTGCATCCAATAAGTTGATTTGTGTCACTAGATGAACATTTAGGTCATTTTTTTCCACTCTATGCTTATTGTTGTCCAATTAGTGTTTTTATGCAATCTTGTGCATCCAATATGTGTTGTTGTGTCATTGGATGAACATTTAGGTCATTTCGTCCTCCTTAGGTTTATTCTTGTCCAATTAGGGTTTTTAACCAACCTTGTGCATCCAATAAGTTCATTTGTATCATTGGATTAACAATTAGGTCATTTTCGTCCTCCTTAGGCTCATTCTTGTCCAATTAAGGTTTTTAACCAATGTTGTAAATCCAATAATTTCATTTGTTTCATTATTTGAACATTTAGGTCATTTTCGTCCTCCATAGGCTTATTCTTGTCCAATTAGGGTTTTTAACAAATCTTGTGCATCCAATAAGTTCATTTGTGTCATTAGATGAACATTTAGGTCATTTTCGTCCTCTCTAGGCTTATTCTTGCCCAATTAGGGTTTTTAAGCAATCTAGTGCATGCAACAAGATCATTTGTGTCATTGGTTGTACATTTAGGTCATTTTCGTCCTCCTTAGGCTCATTCTTATCCAATTAGGGTTTTTAACCAATCCTGTGCATTTGTGTCATTGTATGAACATTTAGTCATTTTCTTCCTCTCTAGGCTTATTCTTGCCCAATTAGGGTTTTTAAGCAATCTTGTGCATCCTATAAGTTAATTTGTGTCATTGGATTAACATTTATGTCATTTTCGTCCTCCCTAGGTTTATTCTTGTCCAATTAGGGTTTTTAACCAATCTTGTGCCTCCAATAGGTGTGTATGTGTCATTGGATGAACATTTAGGTCTTTTTCGTCCTCCATGGTGTTTTTCTTGTCCAACTAGGGTTTTTATGCAGTCTTGTGCATCCAATAAGTTCATTTGTGTCATTGGATTAACATTTAGATCATTTTCGTCCTCCCTAGGTTTATTCTTGTCGAATTAGGGTTTTTAAACAATCTTTTGCATCCAATAGATGTGTTTGTGTCACATGATGAACATTTAGGTCATTTTCGTCCTCCCTAGGTTTATTCTTGTCCAATTAGGGTTTTTTAACCAACCTTGTGCATCCAATAAGTTCATTTGTGTCGTTGGATTAACAATTAGGTCATTTTCGTCCTCCTTAAACTCATTCATGTCCAATTAGGGTTTTTAACCAATATTGTAAATCCAATAAGTTCATTTGTGTCATTGGATGAACATTTAGGTCTTTTTCGTCCTCTTTAGGCTTATTCTTGCCCAATTAGGGTTTTTAACTAATCTTGTGTATCCAATAAGTTCATTTGTGTCATTAGATTAACATTTAGGTCATTTTCGTCCTTTCTAGGCTTATTCTTGTCCAATTAGGGTTTTTAACCAATCTTGTGCATCCAATAAGTGTGTTTGTATCATTGGATAAACATTTAGGTCATTTTGTTCCTCCCTAGGCTTATTCTTGTGCAATTAGGGTATTTAACCTATATTGTGCATCCAATAAGTTCATTTGTGTCATTGGATGAACATTTAGGTCATTTTCGTCCTCTCTAGGCTTATTCTTGCCCAATTAGGGTTTTTAACTAATCTTTTGTATCCAATAAGTTCATTTGTGCCATTAGATGAACATTTAGGTCATTTTCGTCCTCCCTAGGCTTATTCTTGTCCAATTAGGGTTTTTAACCAATCTTGTGAATCCTATAGGTGTGTTTGTATCATTGGATAAACAATTAGGTCATTTTGTTCCTCCCTAGGCTTATTCTTGTCCAATTAGGGTATTAAACCTATTTTGTGCATCCAATAAGTTCATTTGTGTCATTGGAAGAACATTTAGGTCTTTTTTGTCCTCCCTAGGCATATTGTTTCCCAATTAGGGTTTTTAACCAATCTTGTGCATCCAATAGGTGTCTTTGTGTCATCGGATGAAGATTTAAGTCTTTTTGTCCTCCCTGGTTTATTCTTGTCCAATTAGGGTTTTTTTAACAATCTTCTGCATCCAAGAAGTTCATTTATGTCATTGGATGTACATTTAGGTCATTTTCATCCTCCTTAGGCTCATTCTTGTCCAATTAGGGTTATTAAAAACTCTTGTGCATCCAATAAGTTCATTTATGTCTTTGGATTAACATTTAGGTCATTTTCGTCCTCCCTAGGTTTATTCTTGTCCAATTAGGGGTTTTAAACAATCTTGTGCATCCAATAGGTGTGTTTGTGTCATTGGATGAACATTTAGGTTATTTTTGTCCTCCCTAGGTTTATTCTTGTCCAATTAGGGTTTTAAACCACTCTGGTGCATCCAATAAGTTCATTTGTGTCATTGGATGAACTTTTAGGTCATTTTCGTCCTTCCTAGGCTTATTCTTGTCCAATTAGGGTTTTTAGTCAATCTTGTGCATCCAATAAGTTCATTTATGTCATTGGATGAACATTTAGGTCATTTTCGTCCTATCTAGGCTTATTCTTGCCAAATTAGGGTTTTTAACTAATCTTGCGTATCCAATAAGTTCATTTGTGTCATTTGATAACCATTTAGGTCTTTTTCATCCTCCCTAGGCCTACACTTGTCCAATTAGTGTTTTTAACCAATCTTGTGCATCCAATATGTGTGTTTGTATCATTGGATAAACATTTAGGTCATTTTGTTCCTCCCTAAGCTTATTCTTGTCCAATTAGGGTATTTAACCTATATTGTGCATCCAATAAGTCCATTTGGGTCATTGGATGAACATTTTGGTCATTTTCGTCCTCTCTAGGCTTATTCTTGCCCAATTAAGGGTTTTAACTAATCTTGTGTATCCAATAAGTTCGTTTGTGTCATTAGATGACCATTTAGGTCATTTTCGTCCTCCCTAGGCTTATTCTTGTCCAATTAGGGTTTTTAACCCATCTTGTGCATCCTATAGGTGTGTTTGTATCATTGGATAAACATTTAGGTCATTTTGTTCCTCCCTAGGCTTATTCTTGTCCAATTAAGGTATTTAACCTATATTGTGCATCCAATAAGTTCATTTGTGTCATTGGAAGAACATTTAGGTGTTTTTCGTCCTCTCTAGGCTTATTCTTGCCCAATTAGGGTTTTTAACCAATCTTGTGCATCCAATGACACAAACGAACATTTAGGTCATTTTCGTCCTCCATAAGTTTATTCTTGTCCAATTAGGTTTTTATCCAACCTTGTGCATCTTATAAGTTCAGTTGTGTCATTGGATGTACATTTAGGTCATTTTCGTCCTCCTTAGGCTCATTCTTATCCAATTAGGGTTTTTAGCCAATCTTGTGCATCCAATAAGTTCATTTGTGTCATTGTATAAACATTTAGTCATTTTCGTCCTCTCTAGGCTTATTCTTGCCCAATTACGGTTTTTAAGAAATCTTGTGCATCCAATAAGTTCATTTGTGTAATTGGATTAACATTTAGGTCATTTTTGTCCTCCCTAGGTTTATTCTTGTCTAGTTAGGGTTTTTAAACAATCTTGTGCATCCAATAGGTGTGTTTGTGTCATTGGATGAACATTTAGGTTATTTTTGTCCTCCCTAGGTTTATTCTTGTCCAATTAGGGTTTTAAATCACTCTTATGCATCCAATAAGTTCATTTGTGTCATTGGATGTACATTTAGGTCATTTTCTTTCTCCTTAGGCTCATTCTTGTCCAATTAGGGTTTTTAACCAATCTTGTGCATCCAATAAGTTCATTTGTGTCATTGGAAGAACTTTTTGGCCATTTTCGTCCTCCCTAGGCATATTCTTGTCCAACTAGGGTTTTTAATCAATCTTGTGCATCCAATAAGTTAATTTATGTCATTGGATGAACATTTAGGTCATTTTCGTCCTCTCTAGGCTTATTCTTGCCCAATTAGGTTTTTTTAACTAATCTTGTGTATCCAATAAGTTCCTTTGTGTCATTAGATCAACATTTCGGTCATTTTCGTCCTCCCTAGGCTTATTCTTGTCCAATTAAGGTTTTTAACCAATCTTGTGCATCTAATAGGTGTGTTTGTATCATTGGATAAACATTTAGGTCATTTTGTTCCTCCCTAGGCTTATTCTTGTCCAATTAGGGTATTTAACCTATATTGTGCATCCAATAAGTTCATTTGGGTCATTGGATGAACATTTTGGTCATTTTCGTCCTCTCTAGGCTTATTCTTGCCCAATTAGGGTTTTTAACTAATCTTGTGTATCCAATAAGTTCATTTGTGTCATTAGATGACCATTTAGGTCATTTTCGTCCACCCTAGGCTTATTCGTGCCCAATTAGGGTTTTTAACCAATCTTGTGCATCGAATAGGTGTGTTTGTATCATTGGATAAACAATTAGGTCATTTTGTTCCTCCCTAGGCTTATTCTTGTTCAATTAGGGTATTTAACCTATATTGTGCATCCAATAAGTTCATTTGTGTCATTGGATGAACATTTAGGTCATTTTCATCCTCCCTAGGCTTATTCTTGCCCAATTAGGTTTTTTAACTAATCTTGTGCATCCAATAGGTGTGTTTGTTTCATTGGATAAACATTTAGGTCATTTTGTCCTCCCTAGTCTTTTTCTTGTCCAATTTGGGTTTCTATGCAATCTAGTGCATCGAATAAGATCATTTGTGTCATTTGATGAACATGTAGTACATTTTCGTCCTCCATAGGTTTTTTTCTTGTCCAATTAGGTCTTTTTCATCCTACCAAGTCATTGGATTAACATTTAGGTCATTTCATCCTCCCTATGTTTATTCTTGTCAAATTAGGATTTTGAAGCAATTTTGGGCATCCAATAGGTGTGTATGTGTCATTCGATGAAAATTTAGGTCGTTTTCGTCCTCCCTAGGTTTATTCTTGTCAAATTAGGGTTTCTAACCAACCTTGTGCATCTAATAAGTTCATTTGTGTCATTGGATGTACATTTAGGTCATTTTCGTCCTCCTTATGCTCTTTCTTATTGAATTAGGGGTTTTAACCAATCTTGTGCATCCAATAAGTTCATTTGTGTCATTGTATGAACATTTAGGTCATTTTCTTCCTCCCTAGGTTTATTATTGTCCAATTAGGGTTTTTAAACAATCTTGTGCATCCAATAGGTGTGTTTGTATCATTGGATAAACATTTAGGTCATTTTGCTCCTCCCTAGGCTTATTCTTATCCAATTAGGGTATTTAACCTATATTGTGCATCCAATAAGTTCATTTATGTCATTGGATGAACATTTAGGTCATTTTCATCCTCCCTAGGCTTATTCTTGCCCAATTAGGGTTTTTAACTAATCTTGTGCATCCAATAGGCGTGTTTGTTTCATTGGATAAACATTTAGGTCATTTTGTTCTTCCTTAGGCTTATTCTTGTTCAATTAGGGTATTTAACCTATATTGTGCATCCAATAAGTTCATTTGTGTCATTGGATGAACATTTAAGTCATTTTCATCCTCCCTAGGCTTATTCTTGCCCAATTAGGGTTTTTAACTAAACTTGTGCATCCAATAGGTGTGTTTGTTTCATTGGATAAACATTTAGGTCATTTTGTTCTTCCTTAGGCTTTTTCTTGTTCAATTAGGGTATTTAACCTATATAGTGCATCTAATAAGTTCATTTGTGTCATTGGATGAACATTTAGGTCATTTTCGTCCTCTCTAGGCTTATTCTTACCCAATTAGGGTTTTTAACTAATCTTGTGTATCCAATAAGTTCATTTGTGTCATTAGATCAACATTTAGATCATTTTCGTCCTCCCTTGGCTTATTCTTGTCCAATTATGGTTTTTAACCAATCTTGTGCATCTAATAGGTGTGTTTGTATCATTGGATAAACATTTAGGTCATTTTGTTCCTCCCTAGGCTTATTCTCGTCCAATTAGGGTATTTAACCTATATTGTGCACCCAATAAGTTCATTTGTGCCATTGGATGAACATTTAGGTCATTTTCGTCCTCTCTAGGCTTATTCTTGCCCAATTAGGGTTTTTAACTAATCTTTTCTATCCAATAAGTTCATTTGTGTCATTAGATGAACATTTAGGTCATTTTCGTCCTCCCTAGGCTTATTCTTGTCCAATTAGGGTTTTTAACCAATCTTGTGCATCCGATAGGTGTGTTTGTATCATTGGATAAACATTTAGGTCATTTTGTTCCTCCCTAGGCTTATTATTGTCCAATTAGGGTATTTAACCTATATTGTGCATCCAATAAGTTCATTTGTTTCATTGGAAGAACATTTAGGTCTTTTTCGTCCTCCCTAAGCTTATTCTTGCCCAATTAGGGTTTTTAACCAATCTTGTGCATCCAATAGGTGTGTTTGTGTCATCAGATGAACATTTAAGTCTTTTTTGTCCTCCCTAGCCTTTTTTCTTGTCCAATTAGGGTTTTTATGCAATCTAGTGCGTCCAACAAAATCATTTGTGTCATTGGTTGTACATTTAGGTCATTTTCGTCCTCCCTGGGTTTATTCTTGTCCAATTAGGGTTTTTTTACCAATCTTCTGCATCCAATAAGTTCATTTATGTCATTGGATGTACATTTAGGTCATTTTCTTCCTCCTTAGGCTCATTCTTGTCAAATTAGGGTTATTAACAACTCCTGTGCATCCAATAGGTGTGTTTGTATCATTGGATAAACATTTAGGTCATTTTGTTCCTCCTTAGGCTTATTCTTATCCAATTAGGGTTTTTAACCAATATTGTGCATCCAATAAGTTGATTTGTGTCATTAGATGAACATTTTGGTCATTTTCGTCCTCTCTAGGATGATTCTAGTATAATTAGGGTTTTTAAGCAATCTTGTGCATCCAATAGGTGTTATTGTGTCATTGGATGAACATTGTGGTCATTTTGATCCTGCCTAGGTTTATTCATGTCCAATTAGGGTTTTTAACCAATCTTGTGCATCCAATAGGTGTCTTTGAGTCATTCGATGAACAATTAGGTCTTTTTCATCCTCCCTAGTCTTTTTCTTCTCCAATTAAGGGTTTTAAGAAATCTTGTGCATCAAATAAGTTCATCTGTGTCATTGAATTAACATTTAGGTCATTTCGTCCTCCCTAGGTTTATTCTTTTCAAATTAGGGTTTTTAAGCAATCTTGGGCATCCAATAGGTGTGTTTGTGTCATTCGATGAACATTTAGGTCATTTTCGTCCTCCATAAGTTTGTTCTTGTCCAATTAGGGTTTTAAACCACTTTGGTGTATCCAATAAGTTCATTTGTGTCATTGGACGTACATTTACGTCATTTTCGTTCTCCTTAGGCTCATTCTTGTCCAATTAGGGTTTAAAACCAATCTTGTGCATGCAATAAGTTCATTTGTGTCATTGGATGAACTTTTAGGTCATTTTCGTCCTCCCTGGGCTAATTCTTGTCCAATTAGGGTTTTTAACCGATCTTGTGCATCCAATAGGTGTGTTTGTATCATTGGATAAACATTTAGGTCATTTTGTTCCTCCCTAGGCTTATTCTTGTCCAATAAGGGTATTTAACCTATATTGTGCATCCAATAAGTTTGTTTATGTCATGGGATAAACATTTAGGTCATTTTGTTCCTCCCTAGGCTTATTCTTGCCCAATTAGGGTTTTTAACCAATATTGTGCATCCAAAAAGTTGATTTGTGTCACTGGATGAACATTTAGGTCATTTTCGTCCTCTCTTAGGGTTTTTATGAAATCTTGTGCATCCAATAGGTGTTGTTGTGTCATTGGATGAACATTTAGGTCATTTTGGTCCACCCTAGGCTTATTCTTGTCCAATTAGGGTTTTTAACCAATCTTGTGGAGCCAATAGGTGTGTTTGTGTAATTGGATGAACATTTAGGTCTTTTCCGTCCTCCCTAGTCTTTTTCTTATCCAATTAGGGGTTTTAAGCAATCTTGTGCATCCAATAAGTTCATTTGTGTCATTGGATTAACATTTAATTCATTTTCGTCCTCCCTAGGTTTATTCTTCTCCTGTTAGGGTTTTGAAGCAATCTTGTGCATCCAATAGGTGTGTTTGTGTCATTTGATGAACATGTAGTACATTTTCGTCCTCCATAGGTTTTTTCTTGTCCAGTTTGGGTTTTTAACCAATCTTGTGCATCCAATAAGTTCATTTGTGTCATGGGATGAAAGTTTAGGTCATTCTCGTCCTCCTTTGGCTCATTCTTATCCAAATAGGGTATTTAACCAATCTTGTGCATTTTTGTCATTGTATGAACATTTAGTTATTTTCGTCCTCTCTAGGCTTATTCTTGCCCAATTAGGGTTTTTAAGCAATCTTGTGCATCCAATAAGTCCATTTGAGTCATTGGATTAACATTTAGGTCATTTTCGTCCTCCCAAGGTTTATTCTTGTCCAATTAGGGGTTTTTAACCAATCTTGTTCATCAAATAAGTTCATTTGTGTCATTGGATGTACACTTAGGTCATTTTCGTCATCCTTAGGCTGATTCTTGTCCAATTAGGGTTTTTAACCAATCTTGTGCATCCAATAAGTTCATTTGTGTCATTGGACGAACTTTTAGGTCATTTTCGTCCTCCCTAGGCTTATTCTGGTCCAATTAGGGTTTTTAGGCAATCTTGTGCATCCAATAAGTTAATTTGAGTCTTTGGATTAACATTTAGGTCATTTTCGTCCTCCCAAGGTTTATTCTTGTCCAATTAGGGTTTTTAACCAATCTTGTTCATCCAATAAGTTCATTTGTGTCATTGGATGTACATTTAGGTCATTTTCGTCATCCTATGGCTCATTCTTGTCCAATTAGGGTTTTTAACCATTCTTGTGCATCCAATAGGTGTGTTTGTGTCACTAGATGAACATTTAGGTCATTTTCGGCCTCCCTAGGTTATTTCATTTTCCTTAGGCTCATAGTTGTCCAATTAGGGTTTTTAAGCAATATTGTGCCTCAAATAAGTTCATTTGTGTCATTGGATGAACTTTTAGGTCATTTTCGTCCTCCCTAGGCTTATTCTTGTCCAATTAGGGTTTTTAACCGATCTTGTGCATCCAATAGCAGTGTTTGTATCATTGGATAAACATTTAGGTCATTTTATTCCTCCCTAGGCTTATTCTTGTCCAATAAGGGTATTTAATGTTGGAAAACTATGACTTCTTTTTGATTAATAGCAAGAGAATTAAGATCAACTCCAACTAGTTAGACATAATTCCCAATTCAAATATGCACCAATCATACAATTTGCACACACACAGCGGAAACTTAAAATCACATACAAGATTTATTCAAGGAGCATGCAAAACAAGCAATTTAACAATGCTGAAAATTAAAGAGAAGAGATAGGAAAGATTGCACCAAGATTTATCCTGGTTCAGCCGTTGATCCAACGACCTACATCCAGTCCTGTAATCATAATCATGATTCCAGCCTTTTTCACTATAGAATGAATTCGAGTACTTGTACAGATTTTCCAGTCTTCTACACGACCTATCAATCTAACTCCCTTCACTTCTATATTGTCACCCCTTTGATCCTTGCAGTTTATCCCCAAACTCACACAAGATCAAAGTAGACTTCCTCTTGATGATCCCACACCAACAAGGATAGCCACCAGTTTCTAAACTGGATTTGTTACAGCTTCAATTACAGAGAATTGTCTTTGTTACGAACAAAGAAACGTAGTATCAAGAAATGTGTTCAATCACTCTAGCACCACACAAAAGATTTGATATGCCAAGAATATTTTTTGTGTGTTGGAAAAACTTTTCTTTTAAAATGTTTTCAGAGATATGCAAGATTTAGAGCAAGAGGTTCTGAAATTGTGAAAAGTTTTTATGCAAGTGTTATTCCTGTTTTTGGTTGTTATGTTGTTATATTGTTATTTGAAAAATATTTGAGGCACCATATATATATACAAGACAAACATCAGGACAATCGATTGCCCAATCGAATTTGTAAGGATACAATCGATTGTTGCATCGAGTGTCGTATCTTCTGGGTTTTTGGAATCTTGAATTATATAGGCTTCACTTGATTGGTCAATCGATTGATCAAGTTACTGAATCAGACCTGATGCTATGAAAACCTTTCAATCGAGTGAGCAATCGAGTTGGCCAAAACTGGGTGCTCACTGTGATATGAAATGTTGCATCAATCGATTGGTCAATCGATTGTCGTGATCCAATGATTCAGACCTGATGCCATAATTTCCTTTCAATCGAGTGAGCAATCGAGTTGTTCAAAACTGGGTGCTCACTGTGATATGAAATATTGCATCAATCGATTGATCAATCGAGTATCGTGATCAAAATGACTCAGATACTGCAGACAATCAAGTTGTCAATCGAGTGAACAATCGAGTGGTCAATCGAGTGGGCACAGACTGAGTGCTCTCTGTAACTTGATTTTGAGCATCAATTGAGTTGTCAGTCTATTGAGCAATCGACTGGACAATCGACTGATCTTGTTACAGACCTCAGTTGTTTAAGACAGTTAATGTGCCATTCGATCGATAACCCATTCAATCGATAGTTCAATCGAGTGTTTACAGTTTTAAGTTTCATAACACATGAATGAATGACAAAAACTCATTGGCATGTCTTGTGTGAGGCTCTAGTGATTGTTTACTTAAAATCGATACCTAGACACTTAATACAACTATACAAAAACTATACAAAAACTCCAATTAGGGTTTTTAACAATTCTTGTGCATCCAATAGGTGTGTTTGTATCATGGGATAAACATTTTGGTCATTTTGTTCCTTCCTATGCTTATTCTTGTCCAATTATGGTTTTTAACCAATATTGTGCATCCAATAAGTTGATTTGTGTCATTAGATGAACATTTATGTCATTTTCGTCCTCCCTAGGCTTATTCTTGTCCAATTAGGGTTTTAAACAATTCTTGTGCATCCAATAGGTGGGTTTGTATCATTGGATAAACATTTAGGTCATTTTGTTCCTCCCTAGGCTTATTCTTGTCCAATTAGGGTTTTTAACGAATAATGTGCATCCAATAACTTGATGAACATTTAGGTCATTTTGTGTCACTGGATGAACATTTAGCTCATTTTCGTCCTCTCTAGGCTTATTCTAGTCCAATTAGGGTTTTTATGCAATCTTGTGCATCCAATAGGTGTTGTTGTGTTATTGGATGAACATTTAGGTCATTTTGGTCCACCCTAGGCTTATTCTTGTCCAATTTGGGTTTTTAACCAATCTTGTGCATCCAATAGGTGTGTTTGTGTCATTGGATGAACAATTAAGGGTTTTAAGCAATCTTGTGCATCCAGTAAGTTCATTTGTGTCATTTGATTAACATTTAGGTCATTTCGTCCTCTCTAGACTTATTCTTGTCCAATTAGGGTTTTAACCAACCTTGTGCATCTAAAATGTTCATTTGTGTCGTTAGATGTACATTTAAGTCATTTTCGTCCTCCTTAGGCTCATTCTTATCCAATTAGGGTTTTTAACGAGTTTTGTGCATCCAATATGTTCATTTGTGTCATTGTATGAACATTTAGTCATTATCGTCCTCTCTAGGCTTATTATTGCCCAATTAGGGTTTTTAAGAAATCTTTTGCATCCAATAAATTCATTTGTGTCATTGGATTAACATTTAGGTCATTTTCGTCCTCCCTAGGTTTATTCTTGTCCAATTAGGGTTTTTAACCAATCTTGTGCATCCAATAGGTGTGTTTGTATCATTGGATAAACATTTAGGTCATTTTGTTCCTCCCTAAGCTTATTCTTGTTCAATTAGGGTATTTAACCTATATTGTGCATCCAATAAGTTCATTTGTGTCATTATTTGAACATTTAGGTCATTTTTGTCCTCCCTAGGATTATTCTTGTCCAATTAGGGTTTTTAAGCAATCTTGTGCATCCAATAAGTTCATTTATGTCATTGGATGAACATTTAGGTCATTTTCGTCCTATCTAGGCTTATTTTTGCCCTAATAGGGTTTTTAACCATTCTTGTGCATCCAATAAATTCATTTGTGTCATTGGATGAACATTTAGGTCCTTTTCGTCCTCCCAAGTCTTTTTTTTTGTCAAATTATCGTTTTTAAAAAGTTCATTTGAGTCATTGGATGTACGTTTAGGTGTTTTTCGTCCTCCCTATGTTTATTCTTGTCCAATTAGGGTTTTTAACCAATCTTGTGCAACCAATAAGCTCATTTATGTCATTTAATGTACATTTTGGTCATTTTGGTCCTCCTTAGGCTCATTCTTGTCAAAATACGATTTTTAACCAATCTTGTGCATCCAATAAGTTCATTTGTGTCATTGGATGAACATTTAGGTCATTTTCGTTATCCCTAGGCTTATTCTTGTCCAATTAGGGTTTTAAACATATCTTGTGCATCCAATAGGTGTGTTTGTATCATTGGATAAACATTTAGGTCATTTTGTTCCTCCCTAGGCTTATTCTTGTCCAATTAGGGTTTTTAACCAATATTGTACATCCAATAAGTTGATTTCTGTCACTGGATGAACATTTAGGTCATTTTCGTCCTCTCTAGGCTTATTCTTGTCCAATTAGGGTTTTTATGCAATCTTGTGCATCCAATAAGTGTTGTTGTGTCATTGGATGAACATTTAGGTCATTTTGGTCCACCCTAGGCTTATTCTTGTCCAATTAGGGTTTTTAACCAATCTTGTACATCCAATAGGTGTGTTGGTGTCATTGGATGAACATTTAGGTCTTTTGCGTCCTTCCTAGTCTTTTTCTTATCCAATTAGGGGTTTTAAGCAATCTTGTGCATTTCAGTCATTGGATGAAAATTTTGTTATTTTCGTCCTCTCTAGGCTTGTTCTTGCCCAATTATGGTTTTTCAGCAATCTTGTGCATCCAATAAGTTCATTTGTGTCATTGGTTGAACTTTTAGGTCATTTTCGTCCCCCCTAGTATTATTCTTGTCCAATTAGGGTTTTTAATCAATCTTGTGCATCAAATAGGTGTGTTTGTGTCATTGGATGAACTTTTAAGTCTTTTTTGTCCTCCCTAGCCTTTTTCTTTACCAATTAGGGTTTTTATGCATTTATGGTTTTTAAGCAATTATGTGTTTGTGTCCTCTCTAGGCTTATTCTTGCCCAATTATGGTTTTTAAGCAATCTTGTGCATCCAATAAGTTCATTTGTGTCATTGGATGAACATTTTTTTTTTGTCCTCCCTAGCCTTTTTCTTGTCCAATTAGGGTTTTTATGCAATCTAGTGCATCCAACAAGATCATTTGTGTCATTGGTTGTACATTTAGGTCATTTTCGTCCTCCTTAGGCTCATTCTTGTCCAATTAGGGTTTTCACAAATTCTTGTGCATCCAATAGGTGTGTTTGTATCATTGGATAAACATTTAGGTCATTTTTTTCCTCCCTAGGCTTATTCTTGTCCAATTAGGGTATTTAACCTATATTGTGCATCCAATAAGTTCATTTGTGTCATTGGATGCACATTTAGGTCATTTTCTTTCTCCCTAGGCTTATTCCTGTTCAATTAGGGTATTTAATCAATCTTGGGCTTCCAATAGGTGTGTTTGTATCCTTGGATAAATAATTAGGTCATTTTGTTCCTCCCTAGGCTTATCCTTGTCCAATTAGGGTATTTAACCTATATTGTGCATCCAATAAGTTCATTTATGTCATTGGATGAACATTTAGGTCATTTTCGTCCTCTCTAGGCTTATTCTTGTCCAATTAGGGTTTTTAAACAATTTTGTGCATCCAATAGGTGTGTTTGTGTCATTGGATGAACATTTAGGTTATTTTTGTCCTCCCTAAGTTTATTCTTGTCCAATTAGGGTTTTAAACCACTCTGGTACATCCAATAAGTTCCTTTGTGTCATTGGATGTACATTTAGGTCATTTTCGTTCTCCTTAGGCTCATTCTTGTCCAATTAGGGTTTTTAAGCAATCTTATGCATCCAATAATTTCATTTATGTCTTTGGATGAACATTTAGGTAATTTTCGTCCTATATAGGCTTATTCTTGCCCAATTAGGGTTTTTAACCATTATGGTGTATCCAATAAGTTCATTTGTGTCATTGGATGAACATTTAGGTCTTTTTCGTCCACCCAAGTCTTTTTTTTGTCCAATTATGGTTTTTAAGCAATCTAGTGCATTTAACAAGTTCGTTTGAGTCATTGGATGTACGTTAAGGTGTTTTTCGTCCTCCTTATGTTTATTCTTGTCCAATTAGGGTTTTTAACCAATCTTGTGCAACCAATAAGTTCATTTATGTCATTGAATGTACATTTAGGTCATTTTGGTCCTCCTTAGTCGCATTCTTGTCGAAATAAGATTTTTAACCAATCTTGTGCATCCAATAAGTTCATTTGTGTCACTGGATGAACATTTAGGTCATTTTCGTCCTCCATAGGCTTATTCTTGTCCAATTAGGATTTTAAACAATTCTTGGGCATCCAATAGCTGTGTTTGTATCATTGGATAAACATTTAATGGTTTTTAAGCAATCTTGGGCATCCAATAGGCGTGTTTGTGTCATTCGATGAACATTTAGGTCATTTTCATCCTCCATAGGTTTATTCTTGTCCAATTACAGTTTTTAACCAACCTTGTGCATCTAATAAGCTTATTTTTGTCATTGGACGTACATTTAGGTCATTTTCGTCCTCCTTAGGCTCATTCTTATCCAATTAGGGTTTTTAACGAGTTTTGTGCATCCAATAAGTTCATTTGTGTCATTGTATGAACATTTAGTCATTTTCGTCCTCTCTAGGCCTATTCTTGCCCAATTAGGGTTTTTAAGAAATCTTGTGCATCCAATAAGTTCATTTATGTCATTGGATTAACATTTAGGTCATTTTCGTCCTCCCTAGGTTTATTTTTATCCAATTAGTGATTTTAAACAATCTTGTGCATCCAATAGGTGTGTTTGTGTCATTGGATGAACATTTAGGTTATTTTTGTCCTCCCTAGGTTTATTCTTGTCCAATTAGGGTTTTAAACCACTCTCGTGTATCCAATAAGTTCCTTTGTGTCATTGGATGTACATTTAGTATATTTTCGTTCTCCTTAGGCTCATTCTTGTCCAATTAGGGTTTTTAATCAATCTTGTGCATCAAATAGGTGTGTTTGTGTCATTGGATGAACTTTTAAGTCTTTTTTGTCCTCCCTAGCCTTTTTCTTTACCAATTAGGGTTTTTATGCATTTATGGTTTTTAAGCAATTATGTGTTTGTGTCCTCTCTAGGCTTATTCTTGCCCAATTATGGTTTTTAAGCAATCTTGTGCATCCAATAAGTTCATTTGTGTCATTGGATGAACATTTTTTTTTTGTCCTCCCTAGCCTTTTTCTTGTCCAATTAGGGTTTTTATGCAATCTAGTGCATCCAACAAGATCATTTGTGTCATTGGTTGTACATTTAGGTCATTTTCGTCCTCCTTAGGCTCATTCTTGTCCAATTAGGGTTTTCACAAATTCTTGTGCATCCAATAGGTGTGTTTGTATCATTGGATAAACATTTAGGTCATTTTTTTCCTCCCTAGGCTTATTCTTGTCCAATTAGGGTATTTAACCTATATTGTGCATCCAATAAGTTCATTTGTGTCATTGGATGCACATTTAGGTCATTTTCTTTCTCCCTAGGCTTATTCCTGTTCAATTAGGGTATTTAATCAATCTTGGGCTTCCAATAGGTGTGTTTGTATCCTTGGATAAATAATTAGGTCATTTTGTTCCTCCCTAGGCTTATCCTTGTCCAATTAGGGTATTTAACCTATATTGTGCATCCAATAAGTTCATTTATGTCATTGGATGAACATTTAGGTCATTTTCGTCCTCTCTAGGCTTATTCTTGTCCAATTAGGGTTTTTAAACAATTTTGTGCATCCAATAGGTGTGTTTGTGTCATTGGATGAACATTTAGGTTATTTTTGTCCTCCCTAGGTTTATTCTTGTCCAATTAGGGTTTTAAACCACTCTGGTACATCCAATAAGTTCCTTTGTGTCATTGGATGTACATTTAGGTCATTTTCGTTCTCCTTAGGCTCATTCTTGTCCAATTAGGGTTTTTAAGCAATCTTATGCATCCAATAATTTCATTTATGTCTTTGGATGAACATTTAGGTAATTTTCGTCCTATATAGGCTTATTCTTGCCCAATTAGGGTTTTTAACCATTATGGTGTATCCAATAAGTTCATTTGTGTCATTGGATGAACATTTAGGTCTTTTTCGTCCACCCAAGTCTTTTTTTTGTCCAATTATGGTTTTTAAGCAATCTAGTGCATTTAACAAGTTCGTTTGAGTCATTGGATGTACGTTAAGGTGTTTTTCGTCCTCCTTATGTTTATTCTTGTCCAATTAGGGTTTTTAACCAATCTTGTGCAACCAATAAGTTCATTTATGTCATTGAATGTACATTTAGGTCATTTTGGTCCTCCTTAGTCGCATTCTTGTCGAAATAAGATTTTTAACCAATCTTGTGCATCCAATAAGTTCATTTGTGTCATTGGATGAACATTTAGGTCATTTTCGTCCTCCATAGGCTTATTCTTGTCCAATTAGGATTTTAAACAATTCTTGGGCATCCAATAGCTGTGTTTGTATCATTGGATAAACATTTAATGGTTTTTAAGCAATCTTGGGCATCCAATAGGCGTGTTTGTGTCATTCGATGAACATTTAGGTCATTTTCATCCTCCATAGGTTTATTCTTGTCCAATTACAGTTTTTAACCAACCTTGTGCATCTAATAAGCTTATTTTTGTCATTGGACGTACATTTAGGTCATTTTCGTCCTCCTTAGGCTCATTCTTATCCAATTAGGGTTTTTAACGAGTTTTGTGCATCCAATAAGTTCATTTGTGTCATTGTATGAACATTTAGTCATTTTCGTCCTCTCTAGGCCTATTCTTGCCCAATTAGGGTTTTTAAGAAATCTTGTGCATCCAATAAGTTCATTTATGTCATTGGATTAACATTTAGGTCATTTTCGTCCTCCCTAGGTTTATTTTTATCCAATTAGTGATTTTAAACAATCTTGTGCATCCAATAGGTGTGTTTGTGTCATTGGATGAACATTTAGGTTATTTTTGTCCTCCCTAGGTTTATTCTTGTCCAATTAGGGTTTTAAACCACTCTCGTGTATCCAATAAGTTCCTTTGTGTCATTGGATGTACATTTAGTATATTTTCGTTCTCCTTAGGCTCATTCTTGTCCAATTAGCGTTTTTAACCAATCTTGTGCATCCAACAAGTTCATTTGTGTCATTAGATGAACTTTTAGGTCATTTTGGTCCTCCCTAGGCTTATTCTTGGCCAATTATGGTTTTTAAGCAATCTTGTGCATCCAAAAAGTTCATTTATGTCATTGGATGAACATTTAGGTCATTTTCGTCCTATCTAGCCTTATTCTTGTCCAATTAGGGTTTTTAACCATTCTGGTGCATCCAATAAGTTCATTTGTGTCATTGGAAAAACATTTAGGTCTTTCTTCGTCCTCCCAAGTCTTTTTTGTTTGTCAAATTATGGTTTTTAAGCAATCTAGTGCATTTAACTAGTTCATTTGAGTCATTGGATGAACATTTAGGTTATTTTCGTCCTCCCTAGGCTTATACTTGTCCGATTAGGGTTTTAAACAATTCTTGTGCGTCCAATAGGTGTGTTTGTATCATTGGATAAACATTTAGGTCATTTTGTTCTTCCCTAGCCTTTTTCTTGTCCAATTAGGGTTTTTAACCAATATTGTGCATCCAATAAGTTGATTTGTGTCACTAGACGAACATTTAGGTCATTTTCGTCCTCTCTAGGCTTATTCTAGTCCAATTAGGGTTTTTATGCAATCTTGTGCATCCAATAGGTGTTGTTGTGTTATTGGATGAACATTTAGGTCATTTTGGTCCACCCTAGGCTTATTCTTGTCCAATTTGGGTTTTTAACCAATCTTGTGCATCCAATAGGTGTGTTTGTGTCATTGGATGAACAATTAAGGGTTTTAAGCAATCTTGTGCATCCAGTAAGTTCATTTGTGTCATTTGATTAACATTTAGGTCATTTCGTCCTCTCTAGACTTATTCTTGTCCAATTAGGGTTTTAACCAACCTTGTGCATCTAAAATGTTCATTTGTGTCGTTAGATGTACATTTAAGTCATTTTCGTCCTCCTTAGGCTCATTCTTATCCAATTAGGGTTTTTAACGAGTTTTGTGCATCCAATATGTTCATTTGTGTCATTGTATGAACATTTAGTCATTATCGTCCTCTCTAGGCTTATTATTGCCCAATTAGGGTTTTTAAGAAATCTTTTGCATCCAATAAATTCATTTGTGTCATTGGATTAACATTTAGGTCATTTTCGTCCTCCCTAGGTTTATTCTTGTCCAATTAGGGTTTTTAACCAATCTTGTGCATCCAATAGGTGTGTTTGTATCATTGGATAAACATTTAGGTCATTTTGTTCCTCCCTAAGCTTATTCTTGTTCAATTAGGGTATTTAACCTATATTGTGCATCCAATAAGTTCATTTGTGTCATTATTTGAACATTTAGGTCATTTTTGTCCTCCCTAGGATTATTCTTGTCCAATTAGGGTTTTTAAGCAATCTTGTGCATCCAATAAGTTCATTTATGTCATTGGATGAACATTTAGGTCATTTTCGTCCTATCTAGGCTTATTTTTGCCCTAATAGGGTTTTTAACCATTCTTGTGCATCCAATAAATTCATTTGTGTCATTGGATGAACATTTAGGTCCTTTTCGTCCTCCCAAGTCTTTTTTTTTGTCAAATTATCGTTTTTAAAAAGTTCATTTGAGTCATTGGATGTACGTTTAGGTGTTTTTCGTCCTCCCTATGTTTATTCTTGTCCAATTAGGGTTTTTAACCAATCTTGTGCAACCAATAAGCTCATTTATGTCATTTAATGTACATTTTGGTCATTTTGGTCCTCCTTAGGCTCATTCTTGTCAAAATACGATTTTTAACCAATCTTGTGCATCCAATAAGTTCATTTGTGTCATTGGATGAACATTTAGGTCATTTTCGTTATCCCTAGGCTTATTCTTGTCCAATTAGGGTTTTAAACATATCTTGTGCTTCCAATAGGTGTGTTTGTATCATTGGATAAACATTTAGGTCATTTTGTTCCTCCCTAGGCTTATTCTTGTCCAATTAGGGTTTTTAACCAATATTGTGCATCCAATAAGTTGATTTCTGTCACTGGATGAACATTTAGGTCATTTTCGTCCTCTCTAGGCTTATTCTTGTCCAATTAGGGTTTTTATGCAATCTTGTGCATCCAATAAGTGTTGTTGTGTCATTGGATGAACATTTAGGTCATTTTGGTCCACCCTAGGCTTATTCTTGTCCAATTAGGGTTTTTAACCAATCTTGTACATCCAATAGGTGTGTTGGTGTCATTGGATGAACATTTAGGTCTTTTGCGTCCTTCCTAGTCTTTTTCTTATCCAATTAGGGGTTTTAAGCAATCTTGTGCATTTCAGTCATTGGATGAAAATTTTGTTATTTTCGTCCTCTCTAGGCTTGTTCTTGCCCAATTATGGTTTTTCAGCAATCTTGTGCATCCAATAAGTTCATTTGTGTCATTGGTTGAACTTTTAGGTCATTTTCGTCCCCCCTAGTATTATTCTTGTCCAATTAGGGTTTTTAATCAATCTTGTGCATCAAATAGGTGTGTTTGTGTCATTGGATGAACTTTTAAGTCTTTTTTGTCCTCCCTAGCCTTTTTCTTTACCAATTAGGGTTTTTATGCATTTATGGTTTTTAAGCAATTATGTGTTTGTGTCCTCTCTAGGCTTATTCTTGCCCAATTATGGTTTTTAAGCAATCTTGTGCATCCAATAAGTTCATTTGTGTCATTGGATGAACATTTTTTTTTTGTCCTCCCTAGCCTTTTTCTTGTCCAATTAGGGTTTTTATGCAATCTAGTGCATCCAACAAGATCATTTGTGTCATTGGTTGTACATTTAGGTCATTTTCGTCCTCCTTAGGCTCATTCTTGTCCAATTAGGGTTTTCACAAATTCTTGTGCATCCAATAGGTGTGTTTGTATCATTGGATAAACATTTAGGTCATTTTTTTCCTCCCTAGGCTTATTCTTGTCCAATTAGGGTATTTAACCTATATTGTGCATCCAATAAGTTCATTTGTGTCATTGGATGCACATTTAGGTCATTTTCTTTCTCCCTAGGCTTATTCCTGTTCAATTAGGGTATTTAATCAATCTTGGGCTTCCAATAGGTGTGTTTGTATCCTTGGATAAATAATTAGGTCATTTTGTTCCTCCCTAGGCTTATCCTTGTCCAATTAGGGTATTTAACCTATATTGTGCATCCAATAAGTTCATTTATGTCATTGGATGAACATTTAGGTCATTTTCGTCCTCTCTAGGCTTATTCTTGTCCAATTAGGGTTTTTAAACAATTTTGTGCATCCAATAGGTGTGTTTGTGTCATTGGATGAACATTTAGGTTATTTTTGTCCTCCCTAAGTTTATTCTTGTCCAATTAGGGTTTTAAACCACTCTGGTACATCCAATAAGTTCCTTTGTGTCATTGGATGTACATTTAGGTCATTTTCGTTCTCCTTAGGCTCATTCTTGTCCAATTAGGGTTTTTAAGCAATCTTATGCATCCAATAATTTCATTTATGTCTTTGGATGAACATTTAGGTAATTTTCGTCCTATATAGGCTTATTCTTGCCCAATTAGGGTTTTTAACCATTATGGTGTATCCAATAAGTTCATTTGTGTCATTGGATGAACATTTAGGTCTTTTTCGTCCACCCAAGTCTTTTTTTTGTCCAATTATGGTTTTTAAGCAATCTAGTGCATTTAACAAGTTCGTTTGAGTCATTGGATGTACGTTAAGGTGTTTTTCGTCCTCCTTATGTTTATTCTTGTCCAATTAGGGTTTTTAACCAATCTTGTGCAACCAATAAGTTCATTTATGTCATTGAATGTACATTTAGGTCATTTTGGTCCTCCTTAGTCGCATTCTTGTCGAAATAAGATTTTTAACCAATCTTGTGCATCCAATAAGTTCATTTGTGTCACTGGATGAACATTTAGGTCATTTTCGTCCTCCATAGGCTTATTCTTGTCCAATTAGGATTTTAAACAATTCTTGGGCATCCAATAGCTGTGTTTGTATCATTGGATAAACATTTAATGGTTTTTAAGCAATCTTGGGCATCCAATAGGCGTGTTTGTGTCATTCGATGAACATTTAGGTCATTTTCATCCTCCATAGGTTTATTCTTGTCCAATTACAGTTTTTAACCAACCTTGTGCATCTAATAAGCTTATTTTTGTCATTGGACGTACATTTAGGTCATTTTCGTCCTCCTTAGGCTCATTCTTATCCAATTAGGGTTTTTAACGAGTTTTGTGCATCCAATAAGTTCATTTGTGTCATTGTATGAACATTTAGTCATTTTCGTCCTCTCTAGGCCTATTCTTGCCCAATTAGGGTTTTTAAGAAATCTTGTGCATCCAATAAGTTCATTTATGTCATTGGATTAACATTTAGGTCATTTTCGTCCTCCCTAGGTTTATTTTTATCCAATTAGTGATTTTAAACAATCTTGTGCATCCAATAGGTGTGTTTGTGTCATTGGATGAACATTTAGGTTATTTTTGTCCTCCCTAGGTTTATTCTTGTCCAATTAGGGTTTTAAACCACTCTCGTGTATCCAATAAGTTCCTTTGTGTCATTGGATGTACATTTAGTATATTTTCGTTCTCCTTAGGCTCATTCTTGTCCAATTAGCGTTTTTAACCAATCTTGTGCATCCAACAAGTTCATTTGTGTCATTAGATGAACTTTTAGGTCATTTTGGTCCTCCCTAGGCTTATTCTTGGCCAATTATGGTTTTTAAGCAATCTTGTGCATCCAAAAAGTTCATTTATGTCATTGGATGAACATTTAGGTCATTTTCGTCCTATCTAGCCTTATTCTTGTCCAATTAGGGTTTTTAACCATTCTGGTGCATCCAATAAGTTCATTTGTGTCATTGGAAAAACATTTAGGTCTTTCTTCGTCCTCCCAAGTCTTTTTTGTTTGTCAAATTATGGTTTTTAAGCAATCTAGTGCATTTAACTAGTTCATTTGAGTCATTGGATGAACATTTAGGTTATTTTCGTCCTCCCTAGGCTTATACTTGTCCGATTAGGGTTTTAAACAATTCTTGTGCGTCCAATAGGTGTGTTTGTATCATTGGATAAACATTTAGGTCATTTTGTTCTTCCCTAGCCTTTTTCTTGTCCAATTAGGGTTTTTAACCAATATTGTGCATCCAATAAGTTGATTTGTGTCACTAGACGAACATTTAGGTCATTTTCGTCCTCTCTAGGCTTATTCTTGTCCAATTAGGGTTTTTATGCAATCTTGTGCATCCAATAGGTGTTGTTGTGTTATTGGATGAACATTTAGGTCATTTTGGTCCACCCTAGGCTTATTCTTGTCCAATTTGGGTTTTTAACCAATCTTGTGCATCCAATAGGTGTGTTTGTGTCATTGGATGAACAATTAAGGGTTTTAAGCAATCTTGTGCATCCAGTAAGTTCATTTGTGTCATTTGATTAACATTTAGGTCATTTCGTCCTCTCTAGACTTATTCTTGTCCAATTAGGGTTTTAACCAACCTTGTGCATCTAAAATGTTCATTTGTGTCGTTAGATGTACATTTAAGTCATTTTCGTCCTCCTTAGGCTCATTCTTATCCAATTAGGGTTTTTAACGAGTTTTGTGCATCCAATATGTTCATTTGTGTCATTGTATGAACATTTAGTCATTATCGTCCTCTCTAGGCTTATTCTTGCCCAATTAGGGTTTTTAAGAAATCTTTTGCATCCAATAAATTCATTTGTGTCATTGGATTAACATTTAGGTCATTTTCGTCCTCCCTAGGTTTATTCTTGTCCAATTAGGGTTTTTAACCAATCTTGTGCATCCAATAGGTGTGTTTGTATCATTGGATAAACATTTAGGTCATTTTGTTCCTCCCTAAGCTTATTCTTGTTCAATTAGGGTATTTAACCTATATTGTGCATCCAATAAGTTCATTTGTGTCATTATTTGAACATTTAGGTCATTTTCGTCCTCCCTAGGATTATTCTTGTCCAATTAGGGTTTTTAAGCAATCTTGTGCATCCAATAAGTTCATTTATGTCATTGGATGAACATTTAGGTCATTTTCGTCCTATCTAGGCTTATTTTTGCCCTAATAGGGTTTTTAACCATTCTTGTGCATCCAATAAATTCATTTGTGTCATTGGATGAACATTTTGGTCCTTTTCGTCCTCCCAAGTCTTTTTTTTTGTCAAATTATCGTTTTTAAAAAGTTCATTTGAGTCATTGGATGTACGTTTAGGTGTTTTTCGTCCTCCCTATGTTTATTCTTGTCCAATTAGGGTTTTTAACCAATCTTGTGCAACCAATAAGTTCATTTATGTCATTTAATGTACATTTTGGTCATTTTGGTCCTCCTTAGGCTCATTCTTGTCAAAATACGATTTTTAACCAATCTTGTGCATCCAATAAGTTCATTTGTGTCATTGGATGAACATTTAGGTCATTTTCGTTATCCCTAGGCTTATTCTTGTCCAATTAGGGTTTTAAACATATCTTGTGCTTCCAATAGGTGTGTTTGTATCATTGGATAAACATTTAGGTCATTTTGTTCCTCCCTAGGCTTATTCTTGTCCAATTAGGGTTTTTAACCAATATTGTGCATCCAATAAGTTGATTTCTGTCACTGGATGAACATTTAGGTCATTTTCGTCCTCTCTAGGCTTATTCTTGTCCAATTAGGGTTTTTATGCAATCTTGTGCATCCAATAAGTGTTGTTGTGTCATTGGATGAACATTTAGGTCATTTTGGTCCACCCTAGGCTTATTCTTGTCCAATTAGGGTTTTTAACCAATCTTGTACATCCAATAGGTGTGTTGGTGTCATTGGATGAACATTTAGGTCTTTTGCGTCCTTCCTAGTCTTTTTCTTATCCAATTAGGGGTTTTAAGCAATCTTGTGCATTTCAGTCATTGGATGAAAATTTTGTTATTTTCGTCCTCTCTAGGCTTGTTCTTGCCCAATTATGGTTTTTCAGCAATCTTGTGCATCCAATAAGTTCATTTGTGTCATTGGTTGAACTTTTAGGTCATTTTCGTCCCCCCTAGTATTATTCTTGTCCAATTAGGGTTTTTAATCAATCTTGTGCATCAAATAGGTGTGTTTGTGTCATTGGATGAACTTTTAAGTCTTTTTTGTCCTCCCTAGCCTTTTTCTTTACCAATTAGGGTTTTTATGCATTTATGGTTTTTAAGCAATTATGTGTTTGTGTCCTCTCTAGGCTTATTCTTGCCCAATTATGGTTTTTAAGCAATCTTGTGCATCCAATAAGTTCATTTGTGTCATTGGATGAACATTTTTTTTTTGTCCTCCCTAGCCTTTTTCTTGTCCAATTAGGGTTTTTATGCAATCTAGTGCATCCAACAAGATCATTTGTGTCATTGGTTGTACATTTAGGTCATTTTCGTCCTCCTTAGGCTCATTCTTGTCCAATTAGGGTTTTCACAAATTCTTGTGCATCCAATAGGTGTGTTTGTATCATTGGATAAACATTTAGGTCATTTTTTTCCTCCCTAGGCTTATTCTTGTCCAATTAGGGTATTTAACCTATATTGTGCATCCAATAAGTTCATTTGTGTCATTGGATGCACATTTAGGTCATTTTCTTTCTCCCTAGGCTTATTCCTGTTCAATTAGGGTATTTAATCAATCTTGGGCTTCCAATAGGTGTGTTTGTATCCTTGGATAAATAATTAGGTCATTTTGTTCCTCCCTAGGCTTATCCTTGTCCAATTAGGGTATTTAACCTATATTGTGCATCCAATAAGTTCATTTATGTCATTGGATGAACATTTAGGTCATTTTCGTCCTCTCTAGGCTTATTCTTGTCCAATTAGGGTTTTTAAACAATTTTGTGCATCCAATAGGTGTGTTTGTGTCATTGGATGAACATTTAGGTTATTTTTGTCCTCCCTAGGTTTATTCTTGTCCAATTAGGGTTTTAAACCACTCTGGTACATCCAATAAGTTCCTTTGTGTCATTGGATGTACATTTAGGTCATTTTCGTTCTCCTTAGGCTCATTCTTGTCCAATTAGGGTTTTTAAGCAATCTTATGCATCCAATAATTTCATTTATGTCTTTGGATGAACATTTAGGTAATTTTCGTCCTATATAGGCTTATTCTTGCCCAATTAGGGTTTTTAACCATTATGGTGTATCCAATAAGTTCATTTGTGTCATTGGATGAACATTTAGGTCTTTTTCGTCCACCCAAGTCTTTTTTTTGTCCAATTATGGTTTTTAAGCAATCTAGTGCATTTAACAAGTTCGTTTGAGTCATTGGATGTACGTTAAGGTGTTTTTCGTCCTCCCTATGTTTATTCTTGTCCAATTAGGGTTTTTAACCAATCTTGTGCAACCAATAAGTTCATTTATGTCATTGAATGTACATTTAGGTCATTTTGGTCCTCCTTAGTCGCATTCTTGTCGAAATAAGATTTTTAACCAATCTTGTGCATCCAATAAGTTCATTTGTGTCATTGGATGAACATTTAGGTCATTTTCGTCCTCCATAGGCTTATTCTTGTCCAATTAGGATTTTAAACAATTCTTGGGCATCCAATAGCTGTGTTTGTATCATTGGATAAACATTTAATGGTTTTTAAGCAATCTTGGGCATCCAATAGGCGTGTTTGTGTCATTCGATGAACATTTAGGTCATTTTCATCCTCCATAGGTTTATTCTTGTCCAATTACAGTTTTTAACCAACCTTGTGCATCTAATAAGCTTATTTTTGTCATTGGACGTACATTTAGGTCATTTTCGTCCTCCTTAGGCTCATTCTTATCCAATTAGGGTTTTTAACGAGTTTTGTGCATCCAATAAGTTCATTTGTGTCATTGTATGAACATTTAGTCATTTTCGTCCTCTCTAGGCCTATTCTTGCCCAATTAGGGTTTTTAAGAAATCTTGTGCATCCAATAAGTTCATTTATGTCATTGGATTAACATTTAGGTCATTTTCGTCCTCCCTAGGTTTATTTTTATCCAATTAGTGATTTTAAACAATCTTGTGCATCCAATAGGTGTGTTTGTGTCATTGGATGAACATTTAGGTTATTTTTGTCCTCCCTAGGTTTATTCTTGTCCAATTAGGGTTTTAAACCACTCTCGTGTATCCAATAAGTTCCTTTGTGTCATTGGATGTACATTTAGTATATTTTCGTTCTCCTTAGGCTCATTCTTGTCCAATTAGCGTTTTTAACCAATCTTGTGCATCCAACAAGTTCATTTGTGTCATTAGATGAACTTTTAGGTCATTTTGGTCCTCCCTAGGCTTATTCTTGGCCAATTATGGTTTTTAAGCAATCTTGTGCATCCAAAAAGTTCATTTATGTCATTGGATGAACATTTAGGTCATTTTCGTCCTATCTAGCCTTATTCTTGTCCAATTAGGGTTTTTAACCATTCTGGTGCATCCAATAAGTTCATTTGTGTCATTGGAAAAACATTTAGGTCTTTCTTCGTCCTCCCAAGTCTTTTTTGTTTGTCAAATTATGGTTTTTAAGCAATCTAGTGCATTTAACTAGTTCATTTGAGTCATTGGATGAACATTTAGGTTATTTTCGTCCTCCCTAGGCTTATACTTGTCCGATTAGGGTTTTAAACAATTCTTGTGCGTCCAATAGGTGTGTTTGTATCATTGGATAAACATTTAGGTCATTTTGTTCTTCCCTAGCCTTTTTCTTGTCCAATTAGGGTTTTTAACCAATATTGTGCATCCAATAAGTTGATTTGTGTCACTAGACGAACATTTAGGTCATTTTCGTCCTCTCTAGGCTTATTCTAGTCCAATTAGGGTTTTTATGCAATCTTGTGCATCCAATAGGTGTTGTTGTGTTATTGGATGAACATTTAGGTCATTTTGGTCCACCCTAGGCTTATTCTTGTCCAATTTGGGTTTTTAACCAATCTTGTGCATCCAATAGGTGTGTTTGTGTCATTGGATGAACAATTAAGGGTTTTAAGCAATCTTGTGCATCCAGTAAGTTCATTTGTGTCATTTGATTAACATTTAGGTCATTTCGTCCTCTCTAGACTTATTCTTGTCCAATTAGGGTTTTAACCAACCTTGTGCATCTAAAATGTTCATTTGTGTCGTTAGATGTACATTTAAGTCATTTTCGTCCTCCTTAGGCTCATTCTTATCCAATTAGGGTTTTTAACGAGTTTTGTGCATCCAATATGTTCATTTGTGTCATTGTATGAACATTTAGTCATTATCGTCCTCTCTAGGCTTATTATTGCCCAATTAGGGTTTTTAAGAAATCTTTTGCATCCAATAAATTCATTTGTGTCATTGGATTAACATTTAGGTCATTTTCGTCCTCCCTAGGTTTATTCTTGTCCAATTAGGGTTTTTAACCAATCTTGTGCATCCAATAGGTGTGTTTGTATCATTGGATAAACATTTAGGTCATTTTGTTCCTCCCTAAGCTTATTCTTGTTCAATTAGGGTATTTAACCTATATTGTGCATCCAATAAGTTCATTTGTGTCATTATTTGAACATTTAGGTCATTTTTGTCCTCCCTAGGATTATTCTTGTCCAATTAGGGTTTTTAAGCAATCTTGTGCATCCAATAAGTTCATTTATGTCATTGGATGAACATTTAGGTCATTTTCGTCCTATCTAGGCTTATTTTTGCCCTAATAGGGTTTTTAACCATTCTTGTGCATCCAATAAATTCATTTGTGTCATTGGATGAACATTTAGGTCCTTTTCGTCCTCCCAAGTCTTTTTTTTTGTCAAATTATCGTTTTTAAAAAGTTCATTTGAGTCATTGGATGTACGTTTAGGTGTTTTTCGTCCTCCCTATGTTTATTCTTGTCCAATTAGGGTTTTTAACCAATCTTGTGCAACCAATAAGCTCATTTATGTCATTTAATGTACATTTTGGTCATTTTGGTCCTCCTTAGGCTCATTCTTGTCAAAATACGATTTTTAACCAATCTTGTGCATCCAATAAGTTCATTTGTGTCATTGGATGAACATTTAGGTCATTTTCGTTATCCCTAGGCTTATTCTTGTCCAATTAGGGTTTTAAACATATCTTGTGCTTCCAATAGGTGTGTTTGTATCATTGGATAAACATTTAGGTCATTTTGTTCCTCCCTAGGCTTATTCTTGTCCAATTAGGGTTTTTAACCAATATTGTGCATCCAATAAGTTGATTTCTGTCACTGGATGAACATTTAGGTCATTTTCGTCCTCTCTAGGCTTATTCTTGTCCAATTAGGGTTTTTATGCAATCTTGTGCATCCAATAAGTGTTGTTGTGTCATTGGATGAACATTTAGGTCATTTTGGTCCACCCTAGGCTTATTCTTGTCCAATTAGGGTTTTTAACCAATCTTGTACATCCAATAGGTGTGTTGGTGTCATTGGATGAACATTTAGGTCTTTTGCGTCCTTCCTAGTCTTTTTCTTATCCAATTAGGGGTTTTAAGCAATCTTGTGCATTTCAGTCATTGGATGAAAATTTTGTTATTTTCGTCCTCTCTAGGCTTGTTCTTGCCCAATTATGGTTTTTCAGCAATCTTGTGCATCCAATAAGTTCATTTGTGTCATTGGTTGAACTTTTAGGTCATTTTCGTCCCCCCTAGTATTATTCTTGTCCAATTAGGGTTTTTAATCAATCTTGTGCATCAAATAGGTGTGTTTGTGTCATTGGATGAACTTTTAAGTCTTTTTTGTCCTCCCTAGCCTTTTTCTTTACCAATTAGGGTTTTTATGCATTTATGGTTTTTAAGCAATTATGTGTTTGTGTCCTCTCTAGGCTTATTCTTGCCCAATTATGGTTTTTAAGCAATCTTGTGCATCCAATAAGTTCATTTGTGTCATTGGATGAACATTTTTTTTTTGTCCTCCCTAGCCTTTTTCTTGTCCAATTAGGGTTTTTATGCAATCTAGTGCATCCAACAAGATCATTTGTGTCATTGGTTGTACATTTAGGTCATTTTCGTCCTCCTTAGGCTCATTCTTGTCCAATTAGGGTTTTCACAAATTCTTGTGCATCCAATAGGTGTGTTTGTATCATTGGATAAACATTTAGGTCATTTTTTTCCTCCCTAGGCTTATTCTTGTCCAATTAGGGTATTTAACCTATATTGTGCATCCAATAAGTTCATTTGTGTCATTGGATGCACATTTAGGTCATTTTCTTTCTCCCTAGGCTTATTCCTGTTCAATTAGGGTATTTAATCAATCTTGGGCTTCCAATAGGTGTGTTTGTATCCTTGGATAAATAATTAGGTCATTTTGTTCCTCCCTAGGCTTATCCTTGTCCAATTAGGGTATTTAACCTATATTGTGCATCCAATAAGTTCATTTATGTCATTGGATGAACATTTAGGTCATTTTCGTCCTCTCTAGGCTTATTCTTGTCCAATTAGGGTTTTTAAACAATTTTGTGCATCCAATAGGTGTGTTTGTGTCATTGGATGAACATTTAGGTTATTTTTGTCCTCCCTAAGTTTATTCTTGTCCAATTAGGGTTTTAAACCACTCTGGTACATCCAATAAGTTCCTTTGTGTCATTGGATGTACATTTAGGTCATTTTCGTTCTCCTTAGGCTCATTCTTGTCCAATTAGGGTTTTTAAGCAATCTTATGCATCCAATAATTTCATTTATGTCTTTGGATGAACATTTAGGTAATTTTCGTCCTATATAGGCTTATTCTTGCCCAATTAGGGTTTTTAACCATTATGGTGTATCCAATAAGTTCATTTGTGTCATTGGATGAACATTTAGGTCTTTTTCGTCCACCCAAGTCTTTTTTTTGTCCAATTATGGTTTTTAAGCAATCTAGTGCATTTAACAAGTTCGTTTGAGTCATTGGATGTACGTTAAGGTGTTTTTCGTCCTCCTTATGTTTATTCTTGTCCAATTAGGGTTTTTAACCAATCTTGTGCAACCAATAAGTTCATTTATGTCATTGAATGTACATTTAGGTCATTTTGGTCCTCCTTAGTCGCATTCTTGTCGAAATAAGATTTTTAACCAATCTTGTGCATCCAATAAGTTCATTTGTGTCACTGGATGAACATTTAGGTCATTTTCGTCCTCCATAGGCTTATTCTTGTCCAATTAGGATTTTAAACAATTCTTGGGCATCCAATAGCTGTGTTTGTATCATTGGATAAACATTTAATGGTTTTTAAGCAATCTTGGGCATCCAATAGGCGTGTTTGTGTCATTCGATGAACATTTAGGTCATTTTCATCCTCCATAGGTTTATTCTTGTCCAATTACAGTTTTTAACCAACCTTGTGCATCTAATAAGCTTATTTTTGTCATTGGACGTACATTTAGGTCATTTTCGTCCTCCTTAGGCTCATTCTTATCCAATTAGGGTTTTTAACGAGTTTTGTGCATCCAATAAGTTCATTTGTGTCATTGTATGAACATTTAGTCATTTTCGTCCTCTCTAGGCCTATTCTTGCCCAATTAGGGTTTTTAAGAAATCTTGTGCATCCAATAAGTTCATTTATGTCATTGGATTAACATTTAGGTCATTTTCGTCCTCCCTAGGTTTATTTTTATCCAATTAGTGATTTTAAACAATCTTGTGCATCCAATAGGTGTGTTTGTGTCATTGGATGAACATTTAGGTTATTTTTGTCCTCCCTAGGTTTATTCTTGTCCAATTAGGGTTTTAAACCACTCTCGTGTATCCAATAAGTTCCTTTGTGTCATTGGATGTACATTTAGTATATTTTCGTTCTCCTTAGGCTCATTCTTGTCCAATTAGCGTTTTTAACCAATCTTGTGCATCCAACAAGTTCATTTGTGTCATTAGATGAACTTTTAGGTCATTTTGGTCCTCCCTAGGCTTATTCTTGGCCAATTATGGTTTTTAAGCAATCTTGTGCATCCAAAAAGTTCATTTATGTCATTGGATGAACATTTAGGTCATTTTCGTCCTATCTAGCCTTATTCTTGTCCAATTAGGGTTTTTAACCATTCTGGTGCATCCAATAAGTTCATTTGTGTCATTGGAAAAACATTTAGGTCTTTCTTCGTCCTCCCAAGTCTTTTTTGTTTGTCAAATTATGGTTTTTAAGCAATCTAGTGCATTTAACTAGTTCATTTGAGTCATTGGATGAACATTTAGGTTATTTTCGTCCTCCCTAGGCTTATACTTGTCCGATTAGGGTTTTAAACAATTCTTGTGCGTCCAATAGGTGTGTTTGTATCATTGGATAAACATTTAGGTCATTTTGTTCTTCCCTAGCCTTTTTCTTGTCCAATTAGGGTTTTTAACCAATATTGTGCATCCAATAAGTTGATTTGTGTCACTAGACGAACATTTAGGTCATTTTCGTCCTCTCTAGGCTTATTCTAGTCCAATTAGGGTTTTTATGCAATCTTGTGCATCCAATAGGTGTTGTTGTGTTATTGGATGAACATTTAGGTCATTTTGGTCCACCCTAGGCTTATTCTTGTCCAATTTGGGTTTTTAACCAATCTTGTGCATCCAATAGGTGTGTTTGTGTCATTGGATGAACAATTAAGGGTTTTAAGCAATCTTGTGCATCCAGTAAGTTCATTTGTGTCATTTGATTAACATTTAGGTCATTTCGTCCTCTCTAGACTTATTCTTGTCCAATTAGGGTTTTAACCAACCTTGTGCATCTAAAATGTTCATTTGTGTCGTTAGATGTACATTTAAGTCATTTTCGTCCTCCTTAGGCTCATTCTTATCCAATTAGGGTTTTTAACGAGTTTTGTGCATCCAATATGTTCATTTGTGTCATTGTATGAACATTTAGTCATTATCGTCCTCTCTAGGCTTATTATTGCCCAATTAGGGTTTTTAAGAAATCTTTTGCATCCAATAAATTCATTTGTGTCATTGGATTAACATTTAGGTCATTTTCGTCCTCCCTAGGTTTATTCTTGTCCAATTAGGGTTTTTAACCAATCTTGTGCATCCAATAGGTGTGTTTGTATCATTGGATAAACATTTAGGTCATTTTGTTCCTCCCTAAGCTTATTCTTGTTCAATTAGGGTATTTAACCTATATTGTGCATCCAATAAGTTCATTTGTGTCATTATTTGAACATTTAGGTCATTTTTGTCCTCCCTAGGATTATTCTTGTCCAATTAGGGTTTTTAAGCAATCTTGTGCATCCAATAAGTTCATTTATGTCATTGGATGAACATTTAGGTCATTTTCGTCCTATCTAGGCTTATTTTTGCCCTAATAGGGTTTTTAACCATTCTTGTGCATCCAATAAATTCATTTGTGTCATTGGATGAACATTTAGGTCCTTTTCGTCCTCCCAAGTCTTTTTTTTTGTCAAATTATCGTTTTTAAAAAGTTCATTTGAGTCATTGGATGTACGTTTAGGTGTTTTTCGTCCTCCCTATGTTTATTCTTGTCCAATTAGGGTTTTTAACCAATCTTGTGCAACCAATAAGCTCATTTATGTCATTTAATGTACATTTTGGTCATTTTGGTCCTCCTTAGGCTCATTCTTGTCAAAATACGATTTTTAACCAATCTTGTGCATCCAATAAGTTCATTTGTGTCATTGGATGAACATTTAGGTCATTTTCGTTATCCCTAGGCTTATTCTTGTCCAATTAGGGTTTTAAACATATCTTGTGCTTCCAATAGGTGTGTTTGTATCATTGGATAAACATTTAGGTCATTTTGTTCCTCCCTAGGCTTATTCTTGTCCAATTAGGGTTTTTAACCAATATTGTGCATCCAATAAGTTGATTTCTGTCACTGGATGAACATTTAGGTCATTTTCGTCCTCTCTAGGCTTATTCTTGTCCAATTAGGGTTTTTATGCAATCTTGTGCATCCAATAAGTGTTGTTGTGTCATTGGATGAACATTTAGGTCATTTTGGTCCACCCTAGGCTTATTCTTGTCCAATTAGGGTTTTTAACCAATCTTGTACATCCAATAGGTGTGTTGGTGTCATTGGATGAACATTTAGGTCTTTTGCGTCCTTCCTAGTCTTTTTCTTATCCAATTAGGGGTTTTAAGCAATCTTGTGCATTTCAGTCATTGGATGAAAATTTTGTTATTTTCGTCCTCTCTAGGCTTGTTCTTGCCCAATTATGGTTTTTCAGCAATCTTGTGCATCCAATAAGTTCATTTGTGTCATTGGTTGAACTTTTAGGTCATTTTCGTCCCCCCTAGTATTATTCTTGTCCAATTAGGGTTTTTAATCAATCTTGTGCATCAAATAGGTGTGTTTGTGTCATTGGATGAACTTTTAAGTCTTTTTTGTCCTCCCTAGCCTTTTTCTTTACCAATTAGGGTTTTTATGCATTTATGGTTTTTAAGCAATTATGTGTTTGTGTCCTCTCTAGGCTTATTCTTGCCCAATTATGGTTTTTAAGCAATCTTGTGCATCCAATAAGTTCATTTGTGTCATTGGATGAACATTTTTTTTTTGTCCTCCCTAGCCTTTTTCTTGTCCAATTAGGGTTTTTATGCAATCTAGTGCATCCAACAAGATCATTTGTGTCATTGGTTGTACATTTAGGTCATTTTCGTCCTCCTTAGGCTCATTCTTGTCCAATTAGGGTTTTCACAAATTCTTGTGCATCCAATAGGTGTGTTTGTATCATTGGATAAACATTTAGGTCATTTTTTTCCTCCCTAGGCTTATTCTTGTCCAATTAGGGTATTTAACCTATATTGTGCATCCAATAAGTTCATTTGTGTCATTGGATGCACATTTAGGTCATTTTCTTTCTCCCTAGGCTTATTCCTGTTCAATTAGGGTATTTAATCAATCTTGGGCTTCCAATAGGTGTGTTTGTATCCTTGGATAAATAATTAGGTCATTTTGTTCCTCCCTAGGCTTATCCTTGTCCAATTAGGGTATTTAACCTATATTGTGCATCCAATAAGTTCATTTATGTCATTGGATGAACATTTAGGTCATTTTCGTCCTCTCTAGGCTTATTCTTGTCCAATTAGGGTTTTTAAACAATTTTGTGCATCCAATAGGTGTGTTTGTGTCATTGGATGAACATTTAGGTTATTTTTGTCCTCCCTAGGTTTATTCTTGTCCAATTAGGGTTTTAAACCACTCTGGTACATCCAATAAGTTCCTTTGTGTCATTGGATGTACATTTAGGTCATTTTCGTTCTCCTTAGGCTCATTCTTGTCCAATTAGGGTTTTTAAGCAATCTTATGCATCCAATAATTTCATTTATGTCTTTGGATGAACATTTAGGTAATTTTCGTCCTATATAGGCTTATTCTTGCCCAATTAGGGTTTTTAACCATTATGGTGTATCCAATAAGTTCATTTGTGTCATTGGATGAACATTTAGGTCTTTTTCGTCCACCCAAGTCTTTTTTTTGTCCAATTATGGTTTTTAAGCAATCTAGTGCATTTAACAAGTTCGTTTGAGTCATTGGATGTACGTTAAGGTGTTTTTCGTCCTCCTTATGTTTATTCTTGTCCAATTAGGGTTTTTAACCAATCTTGTGCAACCAATAAGTTCATTTATGTCATTGAATGTACATTTAGGTCATTTTGGTCCTCCTTAGTCGCATTCTTGTCGAAATAAGATTTTTAACCAATCTTGTGCATCCAATAAGTTCATTTGTGTCACTGGATGAACATTTAGGTCATTTTCGTCCTCCATAGGCTTATTCTTGTCCAATTAGGATTTTAAACAATTCTTGGGCATCCAATAGCTGTGTTTGTATCATTGGATAAACATTTAATGGTTTTTAAGCAATCTTGGGCATCCAATAGGCGTGTTTGTGTCATTCGATGAACATTTAGGTCATTTTCATCCTCCATAGGTTTATTCTTGTCCAATTACAGTTTTTAACCAACCTTGTGCATCTAATAAGCTTATTTTTGTCATTGGACGTACATTTAGGTCATTTTCGTCCTCCTTAGGCTCATTCTTATCCAATTAGGGTTTTTAACGAGTTTTGTGCATCCAATAAGTTCATTTGTGTCATTGTATGAACATTTAGTCATTTTCGTCCTCTCTAGGCCTATTCTTGCCCAATTAGGGTTTTTAAGAAATCTTGTGCATCCAATAAGTTCATTTATGTCATTGGATTAACATTTAGGTCATTTTCGTCCTCCCTAGGTTTATTTTTATCCAATTAGTGATTTTAAACAATCTTGTGCATCCAATAGGTGTGTTTGTGTCATTGGATGAACATTTAGGTTATTTTTGTCCTCCCTAGGTTTATTCTTGTCCAATTAGGGTTTTAAACCACTCTCGTGTATCCAATAAGTTCCTTTGTGTCATTGGATGTACATTTAGTATATTTTCGTTCTCCTTAGGCTCATTCTTGTCCAATTAGCGTTTTTAACCAATCTTGTGCATCCAACAAGTTCATTTGTGTCATTAGATGAACTTTTAGGTCATTTTGGTCCTCCCTAGGCTTATTCTTGGCCAATTATGGTTTTTAAGCAATCTTGTGCATCCAAAAAGTTCATTTATGTCATTGGATGAACATTTAGGTCATTTTCGTCCTATCTAGCCTTATTCTTGTCCAATTAGGGTTTTTAACCATTCTGGTGCATCCAATAAGTTCATTTGTGTCATTGGAAAAACATTTAGGTCTTTCTTCGTCCTCCCAAGTCTTTTTTGTTTGTCAAATTATGGTTTTTAAGCAATCTAGTGCATTTAACTAGTTCATTTGAGTCATTGGATGAACATTTAGGTTATTTTCGTCCTCCCTAGGCTTATACTTGTCCGATTAGGGTTTTAAACAATTCTTGTGCGTCCAATAGGTGTGTTTGTATCATTGGATAAACATTTAGGTCATTTTGTTCTTCCCTAGCCTTTTTCTTGTCCAATTAGGGTTTTTAACCAATATTGTGCATCCAATAAGTTGATTTGTGTCACTAGACGAACATTTAGGTCATTTTCGTCCTCTCTAGGCTTATTCTTGTCCAATTAGGGTTTTTATGCAATCTTGTGCATCCAATAGGTGTTGTTGTGTTATTGGATGAACATTTAGGTCATTTTGGTCCACCCTAGGCTTATTCTTGTCCAATTTGGGTTTTTAACCAATCTTGTGCATCCAATAGGTGTGTTTGTGTCATTGGATGAACAATTAAGGGTTTTAAGCAATCTTGTGCATCCAGTAAGTTCATTTGTGTCATTTGATTAACATTTAGGTCATTTCGTCCTCTCTAGACTTATTCTTGTCCAATTAGGGTTTTAACCAACCTTGTGCATCTAAAATGTTCATTTGTGTCGTTAGATGTACATTTAAGTCATTTTCGTCCTCCTTAGGCTCATTCTTATCCAATTAGGGTTTTTAACGAGTTTTGTGCATCCAATATGTTCATTTGTGTCATTGTATGAACATTTAGTCATTATCGTCCTCTCTAGGCTTATTATTGCCCAATTAGGGTTTTTAAGAAATCTTTTGCATCCAATAAATTCATTTGTGTCATTGGATTAACATTTAGGTCATTTTCGTCCTCCCTAGGTTTATTCTTGTCCAATTAGGGTTTTTAACCAATCTTGTGCATCCAATAGGTGTGTTTGTATCATTGGATAAACATTTAGGTCATTTTGTTCCTCCCTAAGCTTATTCTTGTTCAATTAGGGTATTTAACCTATATTGTGCATCCAATAAGTTCATTTGTGTCATTATTTGAACATTTAGGTCATTTTCGTCCTCCCTAGGATTATTCTTGTCCAATTAGGGTTTTTAAGCAATCTTGTGCATCCAATAAGTTCATTTATGTCATTGGATGAACATTTAGGTCATTTTCGTCCTATCTAGGCTTATTTTTGCCCTAATAGGGTTTTTAACCATTCTTGTGCATCCAATAAATTCATTTGTGTCATTGGATGAACATTTAGGTCCTTTTCGTCCTCCCAAGTCTTTTTTTTTGTCAAATTATCGTTTTTAAAAAGTTCATTTGAGTCATTGGATGTACGTTTAGGTGTTTTTCGTCCTCCCTATGTTTATTCTTGTCCAATTAGGGTTTTTAACCAATCTTGTGCAACCAATAAGCTCATTTATGTCATTTAATGTACATTTTGGTCATTTTGGTCCTCCTTAGGCTCATTCTTGTCAAAATACGATTTTTAACCAATCTTGTGCATCCAATAAGTTCATTTGTGTCATTGGATGAACATTTAGGTCATTTTCGTTATCCCTAGGCTTATTCTTGTCCAATTAGGGTTTTAAACATATCTTGTGCTTCCAATAGGTGTGTTTGTATCATTGGATAAACATTTAGGTCATTTTGTTCCTCCCTAGGCTTATTCTTGTCCAATTAGGGTTTTTAACCAATATTGTGCATCCAATAAGTTGATTTCTGTCACTGGATGAACATTTAGGTCATTTTCGTCCTCTCTAGGCTTATTCTTGTCCAATTAGGGTTTTTATGCAATCTTGTGCATCCAATAAGTGTTGTTGTGTCATTGGATGAACATTTAGGTCATTTTGGTCCACCCTAGGCTTATTCTTGTCCAATTAGGGTTTTTAACCAATCTTGTACATCCAATAGGTGTGTTGGTGTCATTGGATGAACATTTAGGTCTTTTGCGTCCTTCCTAGTCTTTTTCTTATCCAATTAGGGGTTTTAAGCAATCTTGTGCATTTCAGTCATTGGATGAAAATTTTGTTATTTTCGTCCTCTCTAGGCTTGTTCTTGCCCAATTATGGTTTTTCAGCAATCTTGTGCATCCAATAAGTTCATTTGTGTCATTGGTTGAACTTTTAGGTCATTTTCGTCCCCCCTAGTATTATTCTTGTCCAATTAGGGTTTTTAATCAATCTTGTGCATCAAATAGGTGTGTTTGTGTCATTGGATGAACTTTTAAGTCTTTTTTGTCCTCCCTAGCCTTTTTCTTTACCAATTAGGGTTTTTATGCATTTATGGTTTTTAAGCAATTATGTGTTTGTGTCCTCTCTAGGCTTATTCTTGCCCAATTATGGTTTTTAAGCAATCTTGTGCATCCAATAAGTTCATTTGTGTCATTGGATGAACATTTTTTTTTTGTCCTCCCTAGCCTTTTTCTTGTCCAATTAGGGTTTTTATGCAATCTAGTGCATCCAACAAGATCATTTGTGTCATTGGTTGTACATTTAGGTCATTTTCGTCCTCCTTAGGCTCATTCTTGTCCAATTAGGGTTTTCACAAATTCTTGTGCATCCAATAGGTGTGTTTGTATCATTGGATAAACATTTAGGTCATTTTTTTCCTCCCTAGGCTTATTCTTGTCCAATTAGGGTATTTAACCTATATTGTGCATCCAATAAGTTCATTTGTGTCATTGGATGCACATTTAGGTCATTTTCTTTCTCCCTAGGCTTATTCCTGTTCAATTAGGGTATTTAATCAATCTTGGGCTTCCAATAGGTGTGTTTGTATCCTTGGATAAATAATTAGGTCATTTTGTTCCTCCCTAGGCTTATCCTTGTCCAATTAGGGTATTTAACCTATATTGTGCATCCAATAAGTTCATTTATGTCATTGGATGAACATTTAGGTCATTTTCGTCCTCTCTAGGCTTATTCTTGTCCAATTAGGGTTTTTAAACAATTTTGTGCATCCAATAGGTGTGTTTGTGTCATTGGATGAACATTTAGGTTATTTTTGTCCTCCCTAAGTTTATTCTTGTCCAATTAGGGTTTTAAACCACTCTGGTACATCCAATAAGTTCCTTTGTGTCATTGGATGTACATTTAGGTCATTTTCGTTCTCCTTAGGCTCATTCTTGTCCAATTAGGGTTTTTAAGCAATCTTATGCATCCAATAATTTCATTTATGTCTTTGGATGAACATTTAGGTAATTTTCGTCCTATATAGGCTTATTCTTGCCCAATTAGGGTTTTTAACCATTATGGTGTATCCAATAAGTTCATTTGTGTCATTGGATGAACATTTAGGTCTTTTTCGTCCACCCAAGTCTTTTTTTTGTCCAATTATGGTTTTTAAGCAATCTAGTGCATTTAACAAGTTCGTTTGAGTCATTGGATGTACGTTAAGGTGTTTTTCGTCCTCCTTATGTTTATTCTTGTCCAATTAGGGTTTTTAACCAATCTTGTGCAACCAATAAGTTCATTTATGTCATTGAATGTACATTTAGGTCATTTTGGTCCTCCTTAGTCGCATTCTTGTCGAAATAAGATTTTTAACCAATCTTGTGCATCCAATAAGTTCATTTGTGTCATTGGATGAACATTTAGGTCATTTTCGTCCTCCATAGGCTTATTCTTGTCCAATTAGGATTTTAAACAATTCTTGGGCATCCAATAGCTGTGTTTGTATCATTGGATAAACATTTAATGGTTTTTAAGCAATCTTGGGCATCCAATAGGCGTGTTTGTGTCATTCGATGAACATTTAGGTCATTTTCATCCTCCATAGGTTTATTCTTGTCCAATTACAGTTTTTAACCAACCTTGTGCATCTAATAAGCTTATTTTTGTCATTGGACGTACATTTAGGTCATTTTCGTCCTCCTTAGGCTCATTCTTATCCAATTAGGGTTTTTAACGAGTTTTGTGCATCCAATAAGTTCATTTGTGTCATTGTATGAACATTTAGTCATTTTCGTCCTCTCTAGGCCTATTCTTGCCCAATTAGGGTTTTTAAGAAATCTTGTGCATCCAATAAGTTCATTTATGTCATTGGATTAACATTTAGGTCATTTTCGTCCTCCCTAGGTTTATTTTTATCCAATTAGTGATTTTAAACAATCTTGTGCATCCAATAGGTGTGTTTGTGTCATTGGATGAACATTTAGGTTATTTTTGTCCTCCCTAGGTTTATTCTTGTCCAATTAGGGTTTTAAACCACTCTCGTGTATCCAATAAGTTCCTTTGTGTCATTGGATGTACATTTAGTATATTTTCGTTCTCCTTAGGCTCATTCTTGTCCAATTAGGGTTTTTAACCAATCTTGTGCATCCAACAAGTTCATTTGTGTCATTAGATGAACTTTTAGGTCATTTTGGTCCTCCCTAGGCTTATTCTTGGCCAATTAGGGTTTTTAAGCAATCTTGTGCATCCAAAAAGTTCATTTATGTCATTGGATGAACATTTAGGTCATTTTCGTCCTATCTAGCCTTATTCTTGTCCAATTAGGGTTTTTAACCATTCTGGTGCATCCAATAAGTTCATTTGTGTTATTGGAAAAACATTTAGGTCTTTCTTCGTCCTCCCAAGTCTTTTTTGTTTGTCAAATTATGGTTTTTAAGCAATCTAGTGCATTTAACTAGTTCATTTGAGTCATTGGATGAACATTTAGGTTATTTTCGTCCTCCCTAGGCTTATACTTGTCCGATTAGGGTTTTAAACAATTCTTGTGCGTCCAATAGGTGTGTTTGTATCATTGGATAAACATTTAGGTCATTTTGTTCTTCCCTAGCCTTTTTCTTGTCCAATTAGGGTTTTTAACCAATATTGTGCATCCAATAAGTTGATTTGTGTCACTAGACGAACATTTAGGTCATTTTCGTCCTCTCTAGGCTTATTCTAGTCCAATTAGGGTTTTTATGCAATCTTGTGCATCCAATAGGTGTTGTTGTGTTATTGGATGAACATTTAGGTCATTTTGGTCCACCCTAGGCTTATTCTTGTCCAATTTGGGTTTTTAACCAATCTTGTGCATCCAATAGGTGTGTTTGTGTCATTGGATGAACAATTAAGGGTTTTAAGCAATCTTGTGCATCCAGTAAGTTCATTTGTGTCATTTGATTAACATTTAGGTCATTTCGTCCTCTCTAGACTTATTCTTGTCCAATTAGGGTTTTAACCAACCTTGTGCATCTAAAATGTTCATTTGTGTCGTTAGATGTACATTTAAGTCATTTTCGTCCTCCTTAGGCTCATTCTTATCCAATTAGGGTTTTTAACGAGTTTTGTGCATCCAATATGTTCATTTGTGTCATTGTATGAACATTTAGTCATTATCGTCCTCTCTAGGCTTATTCTTGCCCAATTAGGGTTTTTAAGAAATCTTTTGCATCCAATAAATTCATTTGTGTCATTGGATTAACATTTAGGTCATTTTCGTCCTCCCTAGGTTTATTCTTGTCCAATTAGGGTTTTTAACCAATCTTGTGCATCCAATAGGTGTGTTTGTATCATTGGATAAACATTTAGGTCATTTTGTTCCTCCCTAAGCTTATTCTTGTTCAATTAGGGTATTTAACCTATATTGTGCATCCAATAAGTTCATTTGTGTCATTATTTGAACATTTAGGTCATTTTCGTCCTCCCTAGGATTATTCTTGTCCAATTAGGGTTTTTAAGCAATCTTGTGCATCCAATAAGTTCATTTATGTCATTGGATGAACATTTAGGTCATTTTCGTCCTATCTAGGCTTATTTTTGCCCTAATAGGGTTTTTAACCATTCTTGTGCATCCAATAAATTCATTTGTGTCATTGGATGAACATTTAGGTCCTTTTCGTCCTCCCAAGTCTTTTTTTTTGTCAAATTATCGTTTTTAAAAAGTTCATTTGAGTCATTGGATGTACGTTTAGGTGTTTTTCGTCCTCCCTATGTTTATTCTTGTCCAATTAGGGTTTTTAACCAATCTTGTGCAACCAATAAGCTCATTTATGTCATTTAATGTACATTTTGGTCATTTTGGTCCTCCTTAGGCTCATTCTTGTCAAAATACGATTTTTAACCAATCTTGTGCATCCAATAAGTTCATTTGTGTCATTGGATGAACATTTAGGTCATTTTCGTTATCCCTAGGCTTATTCTTGTCCAATTAGGGTTTTAAACATATCTTGTGCTTCCAATAGGTGTGTTTGTATCATTGGATAAACATTTAGGTCATTTTGTTCCTCCCTAGGCTTATTCTTGTCCAATTAGGGTTTTTAACCAATATTGTGCATCCAATAAGTTGATTTCTGTCACTGGATGAACATTTAGGTCATTTTCGTCCTCTCTAGGCTTATTCTTGTCCAATTAGGGTTTTTAATCAATCTTGTGCATCAAATAGGTGTGTTTGTGTCATTGGATGAACTTTTAAGTCTTTTTTGTCCTCCCTAGCCTTTTTCTTTACCAATTAGGGTTTTTATGCATTTATGGTTTTTAAGCAATTATGTGTTTGTGTCCTCTCTAGGCTTATTCTTGCCCAATTATGGTTTTTAAGCAATCTTGTGCATCCAATAAGTTCATTTGTGTCATTGGATGAACATTTTTTTTTTGTCCTCCCTAGCCTTTTTCTTGTCCAATTAGGGTTTTTATGCAATCTAGTGCATCCAACAAGATCATTTGTGTCATTGGTTGTACATTTAGGTCATTTTCGTCCTCCTTAGGCTCATTCTTGTCCAATTAGGGTTTTCACAAATTCTTGTGCATCCAATAGGTGTGTTTGTATCATTGGATAAACATTTAGGTCATTTTTTTCCTCCCTAGGCTTATTCTTGTCCAATTAGGGTATTTAACCTATATTGTGCATCCAATAAGTTCATTTGTGTCATTGGATGCACATTTAGGTCATTTTCTTTCTCCCTAGGCTTATTCCTGTTCAATTAGGGTATTTAATCAATCTTGGGCTTCCAATAGGTGTGTTTGTATCCTTGGATAAATAATTAGGTCATTTTGTTCCTCCCTAGGCTTATCCTTGTCCAATTAGGGTATTTAACCTATATTGTGCATCCAATAAGTTCATTTATGTCATTGGATGAACATTTAGGTCATTTTCGTCCTCTCTAGGCTTATTCTTGTCCAATTAGGGTTTTTAAACAATTTTGTGCATCCAATAGGTGTGTTTGTGTCATTGGATGAACATTTAGGTTATTTTTGTCCTCCCTAAGTTTATTCTTGTCCAATTAGGGTTTTAAACCACTCTGGTACATCCAATAAGTTCCTTTGTGTCATTGGATGTACATTTAGGTCATTTTCGTTCTCCTTAGGCTCATTCTTGTCCAATTAGGGTTTTTAAGCAATCTTATGCATCCAATAATTTCATTTATGTCTTTGGATGAACATTTAGGTAATTTTCGTCCTATATAGGCTTATTCTTGCCCAATTAGGGTTTTTAACCATTATGGTGTATCCAATAAGTTCATTTGTGTCATTGGATGAACATTTAGGTCTTTTTCGTCCACCCAAGTCTTTTTTTTGTCCAATTATGGTTTTTAAGCAATCTAGTGCATTTAACAAGTTCGTTTGAGTCATTGGATGTACGTTAAGGTGTTTTTCGTCCTCCCTATGTTTATTCTTGTCCAATTAGGGTTTTTAACCAATCTTGTGCAACCAATAAGTTCATTTATGTCATTGAATGTACATTTAGGTCATTTTGGTCCTCCTTAGTCGCATTCTTGTCGAAATAAGATTTTTAACCAATCTTGTGCATCCAATAAGTTCATTTGTGTCATTGGATGAACATTTAGGTCATTTTCGTCCTCCATAGGCTTATTCTTGTCCAATTAGGATTTTAAACAATTCTTGGGCATCCAATAGCTGTGTTTGTATCATTGGATAAACATTTAATGGTTTTTAAGCAATCTTGGGCATCCAATAGGCGTGTTTGTGTCATTCGATGAACATTTAGGTCATTTTCATCCTCCATAGGTTTATTCTTGTCCAATTACAGTTTTTAACCAACCTTGTGCATCTAATAAGCTTATTTTTGTCATTGGACGTACATTTAGGTCATTTTCGTCCTCCTTAGGCTCATTCTTATCCAATTAGGGTTTTTAACGAGTTTTGTGCATCCAATAAGTTCATTTGTGTCATTGTATGAACATTTAGTCATTTTCGTCCTCTCTAGGCCTATTCTTGCCCAATTAGGGTTTTTAAGAAATCTTGTGCATCCAATAAGTTCATTTATGTCATTGGATTAACATTTAGGTCATTTTCGTCCTCCCTAGGTTTATTTTTATCCAATTAGTGATTTTAAACAATCTTGTGCATCCAATAGGTGTGTTTGTGTCATTGGATGAACATTTAGGTTATTTTTGTCCTCCCTAGGTTTATTCTTGTCCAATTAGGGTTTTAAACCACTCTCGTGTATCCAATAAGTTCCTTTGTGTCATTGGATGTACATTTAGTATATTTTCGTTCTCCTTAGGCTCATTCTTGTCCAATTAGCGTTTTTAACCAATCTTGTGCATCCAACAAGTTCATTTGTGTCATTAGATGAACTTTTAGGTCATTTTGGTCCTCCCTAGGCTTATTCTTGGCCAATTATGGTTTTTAAGCAATCTTGTGCATCCAAAAAGTTCATTTATGTCATTGGATGAACATTTAGGTCATTTTCGTCCTATCTAGCCTTATTCTTGTCCAATTAGGGTTTTTAACCATTCTGGTGCATCCAATAAGTTCATTTGTGTCATTGGAAAAACATTTAGGTCTTTCTTCGTCCTCCCAAGTCTTTTTTGTTTGTCAAATTATGGTTTTTAAGCAATCTAGTGCATTTAACTAGTTCATTTGAGTCATTGGATGAACATTTAGGTTATTTTCGTCCTCCCTAGGCTTATACTTGTCCGATTAGGGTTTTAAACAATTCTTGTGCGTCCAATAGGTGTGTTTGTATCATTGGATAAACATTTAGGTCATTTTGTTCTTCCCTAGCCTTTTTCTTGTCCAATTAGGGTTTTTAACCAATATTGTGCATCCAATAAGTTGATTTGTGTCACTAGACGAACATTTAGGTCATTTTCGTCCTCTCTAGGCTTATTCTAGTCCAATTAGGGTTTTTATGCAATCTTGTGCATCCAATAGGTGTTGTTGTGTTATTGGATGAACATTTAGGTCATTTTGGTCCACCCTAGGCTTATTCTTGTCCAATTTGGGTTTTTAACCAATCTTGTGCATCCAATAGGTGTGTTTGTGTCATTGGATGAACAATTAAGGGTTTTAAGCAATCTTGTGCATCCAGTAAGTTCATTTGTGTCATTTGATTAACATTTAGGTCATTTCGTCCTCTCTAGACTTATTCTTGTCCAATTAGGGTTTTAACCAACCTTGTGCATCTAAAATGTTCATTTGTGTCGTTAGATGTACATTTAAGTCATTTTCGTCCTCCTTAGGCTCATTCTTATCCAATTAGGGTTTTTAACGAGTTTTGTGCATCCAATATGTTCATTTGTGTCATTGTATGAACATTTAGTCATTATCGTCCTCTCTAGGCTTATTATTGCCCAATTAGGGTTTTTAAGAAATCTTTTGCATCCAATAAATTCATTTGTGTCATTGGATTAACATTTAGGTCATTTTCGTCCTCCCTAGGTTTATTCTTGTCCAATTAGGGTTTTTAACCAATCTTGTGCATCCAATAGGTGTGTTTGTATCATTGGATAAACATTTAGGTCATTTTGTTCCTCCCTAAGCTTATTCTTGTTCAATTAGGGTATTTAACCTATATTGTGCATCCAATAAGTTCATTTGTGTCATTATTTGAACATTTAGGTCATTTTTGTCCTCCCTAGGATTATTCTTGTCCAATTAGGGTTTTTAAGCAATCTTGTGCATCCAATAAGTTCATTTATGTCATTGGATGAACATTTAGGTCATTTTCGTCCTATCTAGGCTTATTTTTGCCCTAATAGGGTTTTTAACCATTCTTGTGCATCCAATAAATTCATTTGTGTCATTGGATGAACATTTAGGTCCTTTTCGTCCTCCCAAGTCTTTTTTTTTGTCAAATTATCGTTTTTAAAAAGTTCATTTGAGTCATTGGATGTACGTTTAGGTGTTTTTCGTCCTCCCTATGTTTATTCTTGTCCAATTAGGGTTTTTAACCAATCTTGTGCAACCAATAAGCTCATTTATGTCATTTAATGTACATTTTGGTCATTTTGGTCCTCCTTAGGCTCATTCTTGTCAAAATACGATTTTTAACCAATCTTGTGCATCCAATAAGTTCATTTGTGTCATTGGATGAACATTTAGGTCATTTTCGTTATCCCTAGGCTTATTCTTGTCCAATTAGGGTTTTAAACATATCTTGTGCTTCCAATAGGTGTGTTTGTATCATTGGATAAACATTTAGGTCATTTTGTTCCTCCCTAGGCTTATTCTTGTCCAATTAGGGTTTTTAACCAATATTGTGCATCCAATAAGTTGATTTCTGTCACTGGATGAACATTTAGGTCATTTTCGTCCTCTCTAGGCTTATTCTTGTCCAATTAGGGTTTTTATGCAATCTTGTGCATCCAATAAGTGTTGTTGTGTCATTGGATGAACATTTAGGTCATTTTGGTCCACCCTAGGCTTATTCTTGTCCAATTAGGGTTTTTAACCAATCTTGTACATCCAATAGGTGTGTTGGTGTCATTGGATGAACATTTAGGTCTTTTGCGTCCTTCCTAGTCTTTTTCTTATCCAATTAGGGGTTTTAAGCAATCTTGTGCATTTCAGTCATTGGATGAAAATTTTGTTATTTTCGTCCTCTCTAGGCTTGTTCTTGCCCAATTATGGTTTTTCAGCAATCTTGTGCATCCAATAAGTTCATTTGTGTCATTGGTTGAACTTTTAGGTCATTTTCGTCCCCCCTAGTATTATTCTTGTCCAATTAGGGTTTTTAATCAATCTTGTGCATCAAATAGGTGTGTTTGTGTCATTGGATGAACTTTTAAGTCTTTTTTGTCCTCCCTAGCCTTTTTCTTTACCAATTAGGGTTTTTATGCATTTATGGTTTTTAAGCAATTATGTGTTTGTGTCCTCTCTAGGCTTATTCTTGCCCAATTATGGTTTTTAAGCAATCTTGTGCATCCAATAAGTTCATTTGTGTCATTGGATGAACATTTTTTTTTTGTCCTCCCTAGCCTTTTTCTTGTCCAATTAGGGTTTTTATGCAATCTAGTGCATCCAACAAGATCATTTGTGTCATTGGTTGTACATTTAGGTCATTTTCGTCCTCCTTAGGCTCATTCTTGTCCAATTAGGGTTTTCACAAATTCTTGTGCATCCAATAGGTGTGTTTGTATCATTGGATAAACATTTAGGTCATTTTTTTCCTCCCTAGGCTTATTCTTGTCCAATTAGGGTATTTAACCTATATTGTGCATCCAATAAGTTCATTTGTGTCATTGGATGCACATTTAGGTCATTTTCTTTCTCCCTAGGCTTATTCCTGTTCAATTAGGGTATTTAATCAATCTTGGGCTTCCAATAGGTGTGTTTGTATCCTTGGATAAATAATTAGGTCATTTTGTTCCTCCCTAGGCTTATCCTTGTCCAATTAGGGTATTTAACCTATATTGTGCATCCAATAAGTTCATTTATGTCATTGGATGAACATTTAGGTCATTTTCGTCCTCTCTAGGCTTATTCTTGTCCAATTAGGGTTTTTAAACAATTTTGTGCATCCAATAGGTGTGTTTGTGTCATTGGATGAACATTTAGGTTATTTTTGTCCTCCCTAAGTTTATTCTTGTCCAATTAGGGTTTTAAACCACTCTGGTACATCCAATAAGTTCCTTTGTGTCATTGGATGTACATTTAGGTCATTTTCGTTCTCCTTAGGCTCATTCTTGTCCAATTAGGGTTTTTAAGCAATCTTATGCATCCAATAATTTCATTTATGTCTTTGGATGAACATTTAGGTAATTTTCGTCCTATATAGGCTTATTCTTGCCCAATTAGGGTTTTTAACCATTATGGTGTATCCAATAAGTTCATTTGTGTCATTGGATGAACATTTAGGTCTTTTTCGTCCACCCAAGTCTTTTTTTTGTCCAATTATGGTTTTTAAGCAATCTAGTGCATTTAACAAGTTCGTTTGAGTCATTGGATGTACGTTAAGGTGTTTTTCGTCCTCCTTATGTTTATTCTTGTCCAATTAGGGTTTTTAACCAATCTTGTGCAACCAATAAGTTCATTTATGTCATTGAATGTACATTTAGGTCATTTTGGTCCTCCTTAGTCGCATTCTTGTCGAAATAAGATTTTTAACCAATCTTGTGCATCCAATAAGTTCATTTGTGTCACTGGATGAACATTTAGGTCATTTTCGTCCTCCATAGGCTTATTCTTGTCCAATTAGGATTTTAAACAATTCTTGGGCATCCAATAGCTGTGTTTGTATCATTGGATAAACATTTAATGGTTTTTAAGCAATCTTGGGCATCCAATAGGCGTGTTTGTGTCATTCGATGAACATTTAGGTCATTTTCATCCTCCATAGGTTTATTCTTGTCCAATTACAGTTTTTAACCAACCTTGTGCATCTAATAAGCTTATTTTTGTCATTGGACGTACATTTAGGTCATTTTCGTCCTCCTTAGGCTCATTCTTATCCAATTAGGGTTTTTAACGAGTTTTGTGCATCCAATAAGTTCATTTGTGTCATTGTATGAACATTTAGTCATTTTCGTCCTCTCTAGGCCTATTCTTGCCCAATTAGGGTTTTTAAGAAATCTTGTGCATCCAATAAGTTCATTTATGTCATTGGATTAACATTTAGGTCATTTTCGTCCTCCCTAGGTTTATTTTTATCCAATTAGTGATTTTAAACAATCTTGTGCATCCAATAGGTGTGTTTGTGTCATTGGATGAACATTTAGGTTATTTTTGTCCTCCCTAGGTTTATTCTTGTCCAATTAGGGTTTTAAACCACTCTCGTGTATCCAATAAGTTCCTTTGTGTCATTGGATGTACATTTAGTATATTTTCGTTCTCCTTAGGCTCATTCTTGTCCAATTAGCGTTTTTAACCAATCTTGTGCATCCAACAAGTTCATTTGTGTCATTAGATGAACTTTTAGGTCATTTTGGTCCTCCCTAGGCTTATTCTTGGCCAATTATGGTTTTTAAGCAATCTTGTGCATCCAAAAAGTTCATTTATGTCATTGGATGAACATTTAGGTCATTTTCGTCCTATCTAGCCTTATTCTTGTCCAATTAGGGTTTTTAACCATTCTGGTGCATCCAATAAGTTCATTTGTGTCATTGGAAAAACATTTAGGTCTTTCTTCGTCCTCCCAAGTCTTTTTTGTTTGTCAAATTATGGTTTTTAAGCAATCTAGTGCATTTAACTAGTTCATTTGAGTCATTGGATGAACATTTAGGTTATTTTCGTCCTCCCTAGGCTTATACTTGTCCGATTAGGGTTTTAAACAATTCTTGTGCGTCCAATAGGTGTGTTTGTATCATTGGATAAACATTTAGGTCATTTTGTTCTTCCCTAGCCTTTTTCTTGTCCAATTAGGGTTTTTAACCAATATTGTGCATCCAATAAGTTGATTTGTGTCACTAGACGAACATTTAGGTCATTTTCGTCCTCTCTAGGCTTATTCTAGTCCAATTAGGGTTTTTATGCAATCTTGTGCATCCAATAGGTGTTGTTGTGTTATTGGATGAACATTTAGGTCATTTTGGTCCACCCTAGGCTTATTCTTGTCCAATTTGGGTTTTTAACCAATCTTGTGCATCCAATAGGTGTGTTTGTGTCATTGGATGAACAATTAAGGGTTTTAAGCAATCTTGTGCATCCAGTAAGTTCATTTGTGTCATTTGATTAACATTTAGGTCATTTCGTCCTCTCTAGACTTATTCTTGTCCAATTAGGGTTTTAACCAACCTTGTGCATCTAAAATGTTCATTTGTGTCGTTAGATGTACATTTAAGTCATTTTCGTCCTCCTTAGGCTCATTCTTATCCAATTAGGGTTTTTAACGAGTTTTGTGCATCCAATATGTTCATTTGTGTCATTGTATGAACATTTAGTCATTATCGTCCTCTCTAGGCTTATTCTTGCCCAATTAGGGTTTTTAAGAAATCTTTTGCATCCAATAAATTCATTTGTGTCATTGGATTAACATTTAGGTCATTTTCGTCCTCCCTAGGTTTATTCTTGTCCAATTAGGGTTTTTAACCAATCTTGTGCATCCAATAGGTGTGTTTGTATCATTGGATAAACATTTAGGTCATTTTGTTCCTCCCTAAGCTTATTCTTGTTCAATTAGGGTATTTAACCTATATTGTGCATCCAATAAGTTCATTTGTGTCATTATTTGAACATTTAGGTCATTTTCGTCCTCCCTAGGATTATTCTTGTCCAATTAGGGTTTTTAAGCAATCTTGTGCATCCAATAAGTTCATTTATGTCATTGGATGAACATTTAGGTCATTTTCGTCCTATCTAGGCTTATTTTTGCCCTAATAGGGTTTTTAACCATTCTTGTGCATCCAATAAATTCATTTGTGTCATTGGATGAACATTTTGGTCCTTTTCGTCCTCCCAAGTCTTTTTTTTTGTCAAATTATCGTTTTTAAAAAGTTCATTTGAGTCATTGGATGTACGTTTAGGTGTTTTTCGTCCTCCCTATGTTTATTCTTGTCCAATTAGGGTTTTTAACCAATCTTGTGCAACCAATAAGTTCATTTATGTCATTTAATGTACATTTTGGTCATTTTGGTCCTCCTTAGGCTCATTCTTGTCAAAATACGATTTTTAACCAATCTTGTGCATCCAATAAGTTCATTTGTGTCATTGGATGAACATTTAGGTCATTTTCGTTATCCCTAGGCTTATTCTTGTCCAATTAGGGTTTTAAACATATCTTGTGCTTCCAATAGGTGTGTTTGTATCATTGGATAAACATTTAGGTCATTTTGTTCCTCCCTAGGCTTATTCTTGTCCAATTAGGGTTTTTAACCAATATTGTGCATCCAATAAGTTGATTTCTGTCACTGGATGAACATTTAGGTCATTTTCGTCCTCTCTAGGCTTATTCTTGTCCAATTAGGGTTTTTATGCAATCTTGTGCATCCAATAAGTGTTGTTGTGTCATTGGATGAACATTTAGGTCATTTTGGTCCACCCTAGGCTTATTCTTGTCCAATTAGGGTTTTTAACCAATCTTGTACATCCAATAGGTGTGTTGGTGTCATTGGATGAACATTTAGGTCTTTTGCGTCCTTCCTAGTCTTTTTCTTATCCAATTAGGGGTTTTAAGCAATCTTGTGCATTTCAGTCATTGGATGAAAATTTTGTTATTTTCGTCCTCTCTAGGCTTGTTCTTGCCCAATTATGGTTTTTCAGCAATCTTGTGCATCCAATAAGTTCATTTGTGTCATTGGTTGAACTTTTAGGTCATTTTCGTCCCCCCTAGTATTATTCTTGTCCAATTAGGGTTTTTAATCAATCTTGTGCATCAAATAGGTGTGTTTGTGTCATTGGATGAACTTTTAAGTCTTTTTTGTCCTCCCTAGCCTTTTTCTTTACCAATTAGGGTTTTTATGCATTTATGGTTTTTAAGCAATTATGTGTTTGTGTCCTCTCTAGGCTTATTCTTGCCCAATTATGGTTTTTAAGCAATCTTGTGCATCCAATAAGTTCATTTGTGTCATTGGATGAACATTTTTTTTTTGTCCTCCCTAGCCTTTTTCTTGTCCAATTAGGGTTTTTATGCAATCTAGTGCATCCAACAAGATCATTTGTGTCATTGGTTGTACATTTAGGTCATTTTCGTCCTCCTTAGGCTCATTCTTGTCCAATTAGGGTTTTCACAAATTCTTGTGCATCCAATAGGTGTGTTTGTATCATTGGATAAACATTTAGGTCATTTTTTTCCTCCCTAGGCTTATTCTTGTCCAATTAGGGTATTTAACCTATATTGTGCATCCAATAAGTTCATTTGTGTCATTGGATGCACATTTAGGTCATTTTCTTTCTCCCTAGGCTTATTCCTGTTCAATTAGGGTATTTAATCAATCTTGGGCTTCCAATAGGTGTGTTTGTATCCTTGGATAAATAATTAGGTCATTTTGTTCCTCCCTAGGCTTATCCTTGTCCAATTAGGGTATTTAACCTATATTGTGCATCCAATAAGTTCATTTATGTCATTGGATGAACATTTAGGTCATTTTCGTCCTCTCTAGGCTTATTCTTGTCCAATTAGGGTTTTTAAACAATTTTGTGCATCCAATAGGTGTGTTTGTGTCATTGGATGAACATTTAGGTTATTTTTGTCCTCCCTAGGTTTATTCTTGTCCAATTAGGGTTTTAAACCACTCTGGTACATCCAATAAGTTCCTTTGTGTCATTGGATGTACATTTAGGTCATTTTCGTTCTCCTTAGGCTCATTCTTGTCCAATTAGGGTTTTTAAGCAATCTTATGCATCCAATAATTTCATTTATGTCTTTGGATGAACATTTAGGTAATTTTCGTCCTATATAGGCTTATTCTTGCCCAATTAGGGTTTTTAACCATTATGGTGTATCCAATAAGTTCATTTGTGTCATTGGATGAACATTTAGGTCTTTTTCGTCCACCCAAGTCTTTTTTTTGTCCAATTATGGTTTTTAAGCAATCTAGTGCATTTAACAAGTTCGTTTGAGTCATTGGATGTACGTTAAGGTGTTTTTCGTCCTCCCTATGTTTATTCTTGTCCAATTAGGGTTTTTAACCAATCTTGTGCAACCAATAAGTTCATTTATGTCATTGAATGTACATTTAGGTCATTTTGGTCCTCCTTAGTCGCATTCTTGTCGAAATAAGATTTTTAACCAATCTTGTGCATCCAATAAGTTCATTTGTGTCATTGGATGAACATTTAGGTCATTTTCGTCCTCCATAGGCTTATTCTTGTCCAATTAGGATTTTAAACAATTCTTGGGCATCCAATAGCTGTGTTTGTATCATTGGATAAACATTTAATGGTTTTTAAGCAATCTTGGGCATCCAATAGGCGTGTTTGTGTCATTCGATGAACATTTAGGTCATTTTCATCCTCCATAGGTTTATTCTTGTCCAATTACAGTTTTTAACCAACCTTGTGCATCTAATAAGCTTATTTTTGTCATTGGACGTACATTTAGGTCATTTTCGTCCTCCTTAGGCTCATTCTTATCCAATTAGGGTTTTTAACGAGTTTTGTGCATCCAATAAGTTCATTTGTGTCATTGTATGAACATTTAGTCATTTTCGTCCTCTCTAGGCCTATTCTTGCCCAATTAGGGTTTTTAAGAAATCTTGTGCATCCAATAAGTTCATTTATGTCATTGGATTAACATTTAGGTCATTTTCGTCCTCCCTAGGTTTATTTTTATCCAATTAGTGATTTTAAACAATCTTGTGCATCCAATAGGTGTGTTTGTGTCATTGGATGAACATTTAGGTTATTTTTGTCCTCCCTAGGTTTATTCTTGTCCAATTAGGGTTTTAAACCACTCTCGTGTATCCAATAAGTTCCTTTGTGTCATTGGATGTACATTTAGTATATTTTCGTTCTCCTTAGGCTCATTCTTGTCCAATTAGCGTTTTTAACCAATCTTGTGCATCCAACAAGTTCATTTGTGTCATTAGATGAACTTTTAGGTCATTTTGGTCCTCCCTAGGCTTATTCTTGGCCAATTATGGTTTTTAAGCAATCTTGTGCATCCAAAAAGTTCATTTATGTCATTGGATGAACATTTAGGTCATTTTCGTCCTATCTAGCCTTATTCTTGTCCAATTAGGGTTTTTAACCATTCTGGTGCATCCAATAAGTTCATTTGTGTCATTGGAAAAACATTTAGGTCTTTCTTCGTCCTCCCAAGTCTTTTTTGTTTGTCAAATTATGGTTTTTAAGCAATCTAGTGCATTTAACTAGTTCATTTGAGTCATTGGATGAACATTTAGGTTATTTTCGTCCTCCCTAGGCTTATACTTGTCCGATTAGGGTTTTAAACAATTCTTGTGCGTCCAATAGGTGTGTTTGTATCATTGGATAAACATTTAGGTCATTTTGTTCTTCCCTAGCCTTTTTCTTGTCCAATTAGGGTTTTTAACCAATATTGTGCATCCAATAAGTTGATTTGTGTCACTAGACGAACATTTAGGTCATTTTCGTCCTCTCTAGGCTTATTCTAGTCCAATTAGGGTTTTTATGCAATCTTGTGCATCCAATAGGTGTTGTTGTGTTATTGGATGAACATTTAGGTCATTTTGGTCCACCCTAGGCTTATTCTTGTCCAATTTGGGTTTTTAACCAATCTTGTGCATCCAATAGGTGTGTTTGTGTCATTGGATGAACAATTAAGGGTTTTAAGCAATCTTGTGCATCCAGTAAGTTCATTTGTGTCATTTGATTAACATTTAGGTCATTTCGTCCTCTCTAGACTTATTCTTGTCCAATTAGGGTTTTAACCAACCTTGTGCATCTAAAATGTTCATTTGTGTCGTTAGATGTACATTTAAGTCATTTTCGTCCTCCTTAGGCTCATTCTTATCCAATTAGGGTTTTTAACGAGTTTTGTGCATCCAATATGTTCATTTGTGTCATTGTATGAACATTTAGTCATTATCGTCCTCTCTAGGCTTATTATTGCCCAATTAGGGTTTTTAAGAAATCTTTTGCATCCAATAAATTCATTTGTGTCATTGGATTAACATTTAGGTCATTTTCGTCCTCCCTAGGTTTATTCTTGTCCAATTAGGGTTTTTAACCAATCTTGTGCATCCAATAGGTGTGTTTGTATCATTGGATAAACATTTAGGTCATTTTGTTCCTCCCTAAGCTTATTCTTGTTCAATTAGGGTATTTAACCTATATTGTGCATCCAATAAGTTCATTTGTGTCATTATTTGAACATTTAGGTCATTTTTGTCCTCCCTAGGATTATTCTTGTCCAATTAGGGTTTTTAAGCAATCTTGTGCATCCAATAAGTTCATTTATGTCATTGGATGAACATTTAGGTCATTTTCGTCCTATCTAGGCTTATTTTTGCCCTAATAGGGTTTTTAACCATTCTTGTGCATCCAATAAATTCATTTGTGTCATTGGATGAACATTTAGGTCCTTTTCGTCCTCCCAAGTCTTTTTTTTTGTCAAATTATCGTTTTTAAAAAGTTCATTTGAGTCATTGGATGTACGTTTAGGTGTTTTTCGTCCTCCCTATGTTTATTCTTGTCCAATTAGGGTTTTTAACCAATCTTGTGCAACCAATAAGCTCATTTATGTCATTTAATGTACATTTTGGTCATTTTGGTCCTCCTTAGGCTCATTCTTGTCAAAATACGATTTTTAACCAATCTTGTGCATCCAATAAGTTCATTTGTGTCATTGGATGAACATTTAGGTCATTTTCGTTATCCCTAGGCTTATTCTTGTCCAATTAGGGTTTTAAACATATCTTGTGCTTCCAATAGGTGTGTTTGTATCATTGGATAAACATTTAGGTCATTTTGTTCCTCCCTAGGCTTATTCTTGTCCAATTAGGGTTTTTAACCAATATTGTGCATCCAATAAGTTGATTTCTGTCACTGGATGAACATTTAGGTCATTTTCGTCCTCTCTAGGCTTATTCTTGTCCAATTAGGGTTTTTATGCAATCTTGTGCATCCAATAAGTGTTGTTGTGTCATTGGATGAACATTTAGGTCATTTTGGTCCACCCTAGGCTTATTCTTGTCCAATTAGGGTTTTTAACCAATCTTGTACATCCAATAGGTGTGTTGGTGTCATTGGATGAACATTTAGGTCTTTTGCGTCCTTCCTAGTCTTTTTCTTATCCAATTAGGGGTTTTAAGCAATCTTGTGCATTTCAGTCATTGGATGAAAATTTTGTTATTTTCGTCCTCTCTAGGCTTGTTCTTGCCCAATTATGGTTTTTCAGCAATCTTGTGCATCCAATAAGTTCATTTGTGTCATTGGTTGAACTTTTAGGTCATTTTCGTCCCCCCTAGTATTATTCTTGTCCAATTAGGGTTTTTAATCAATCTTGTGCATCAAATAGGTGTGTTTGTGTCATTGGATGAACTTTTAAGTCTTTTTTGTCCTCCCTAGCCTTTTTCTTTACCAATTAGGGTTTTTATGCATTTATGGTTTTTAAGCAATTATGTGTTTGTGTCCTCTCTAGGCTTATTCTTGCCCAATTATGGTTTTTAAGCAATCTTGTGCATCCAATAAGTTCATTTGTGTCATTGGATGAACATTTTTTTTTTGTCCTCCCTAGCCTTTTTCTTGTCCAATTAGGGTTTTTATGCAATCTAGTGCATCCAACAAGATCATTTGTGTCATTGGTTGTACATTTAGGTCATTTTCGTCCTCCTTAGGCTCATTCTTGTCCAATTAGGGTTTTCACAAATTCTTGTGCATCCAATAGGTGTGTTTGTATCATTGGATAAACATTTAGGTCATTTTTTTCCTCCCTAGGCTTATTCTTGTCCAATTAGGGTATTTAACCTATATTGTGCATCCAATAAGTTCATTTGTGTCATTGGATGCACATTTAGGTCATTTTCTTTCTCCCTAGGCTTATTCCTGTTCAATTAGGGTATTTAATCAATCTTGGGCTTCCAATAGGTGTGTTTGTATCCTTGGATAAATAATTAGGTCATTTTGTTCCTCCCTAGGCTTATCCTTGTCCAATTAGGGTATTTAACCTATATTGTGCATCCAATAAGTTCATTTATGTCATTGGATGAACATTTAGGTCATTTTCGTCCTCTCTAGGCTTATTCTTGTCCAATTAGGGTTTTTAAACAATTTTGTGCATCCAATAGGTGTGTTTGTGTCATTGGATGAACATTTAGGTTATTTTTGTCCTCCCTAAGTTTATTCTTGTCCAATTAGGGTTTTAAACCACTCTGGTACATCCAATAAGTTCCTTTGTGTCATTGGATGTACATTTAGGTCATTTTCGTTCTCCTTAGGCTCATTCTTGTCCAATTAGGGTTTTTAAGCAATCTTATGCATCCAATAATTTCATTTATGTCTTTGGATGAACATTTAGGTAATTTTCGTCCTATATAGGCTTATTCTTGCCCAATTAGGGTTTTTAACCATTATGGTGTATCCAATAAGTTCATTTGTGTCATTGGATGAACATTTAGGTCTTTTTCGTCCACCCAAGTCTTTTTTTTGTCCAATTATGGTTTTTAAGCAATCTAGTGCATTTAACAAGTTCGTTTGAGTCATTGGATGTACGTTAAGGTGTTTTTCGTCCTCCTTATGTTTATTCTTGTCCAATTAGGGTTTTTAACCAATCTTGTGCAACCAATAAGTTCATTTATGTCATTGAATGTACATTTAGGTCATTTTGGTCCTCCTTAGTCGCATTCTTGTCGAAATAAGATTTTTAACCAATCTTGTGCATCCAATAAGTTCATTTGTGTCACTGGATGAACATTTAGGTCATTTTCGTCCTCCATAGGCTTATTCTTGTCCAATTAGGATTTTAAACAATTCTTGGGCATCCAATAGCTGTGTTTGTATCATTGGATAAACATTTAATGGTTTTTAAGCAATCTTGGGCATCCAATAGGCGTGTTTGTGTCATTCGATGAACATTTAGGTCATTTTCATCCTCCATAGGTTTATTCTTGTCCAATTACAGTTTTTAACCAACCTTGTGCATCTAATAAGCTTATTTTTGTCATTGGACGTACATTTAGGTCATTTTCGTCCTCCTTAGGCTCATTCTTATCCAATTAGGGTTTTTAACGAGTTTTGTGCATCCAATAAGTTCATTTGTGTCATTGTATGAACATTTAGTCATTTTCGTCCTCTCTAGGCCTATTCTTGCCCAATTAGGGTTTTTAAGAAATCTTGTGCATCCAATAAGTTCATTTATGTCATTGGATTAACATTTAGGTCATTTTCGTCCTCCCTAGGTTTATTTTTATCCAATTAGTGATTTTAAACAATCTTGTGCATCCAATAGGTGTGTTTGTGTCATTGGATGAACATTTAGGTTATTTTTGTCCTCCCTAGGTTTATTCTTGTCCAATTAGGGTTTTAAACCACTCTCGTGTATCCAATAAGTTCCTTTGTGTCATTGGATGTACATTTAGTATATTTTCGTTCTCCTTAGGCTCATTCTTGTCCAATTAGCGTTTTTAACCAATCTTGTGCATCCAACAAGTTCATTTGTGTCATTAGATGAACTTTTAGGTCATTTTGGTCCTCCCTAGGCTTATTCTTGGCCAATTATGGTTTTTAAGCAATCTTGTGCATCCAAAAAGTTCATTTATGTCATTGGATGAACATTTAGGTCATTTTCGTCCTATCTAGCCTTATTCTTGTCCAATTAGGGTTTTTAACCATTCTGGTGCATCCAATAAGTTCATTTGTGTCATTGGAAAAACATTTAGGTCTTTCTTCGTCCTCCCAAGTCTTTTTTGTTTGTCAAATTATGGTTTTTAAGCAATCTAGTGCATTTAACTAGTTCATTTGAGTCATTGGATGAACATTTAGGTTATTTTCGTCCTCCCTAGGCTTATACTTGTCCGATTAGGGTTTTAAACAATTCTTGTGCGTCCAATAGGTGTGTTTGTATCATTGGATAAACATTTAGGTCATTTTGTTCTTCCCTAGCCTTTTTCTTGTCCAATTAGGGTTTTTAACCAATATTGTGCATCCAATAAGTTGATTTGTGTCACTAGACGAACATTTAGGTCATTTTCGTCCTCTCTAGGCTTATTCTTGTCCAATTAGGGTTTTTATGCAATCTTGTGCATCCAATAGGTGTTGTTGTGTTATTGGATGAACATTTAGGTCATTTTGGTCCACCCTAGGCTTATTCTTGTCCAATTTGGGTTTTTAACCAATCTTGTGCATCCAATAGGTGTGTTTGTGTCATTGGATGAACAATTAAGGGTTTTAAGCAATCTTGTGCATCCAGTAAGTTCATTTGTGTCATTTGATTAACATTTAGGTCATTTCGTCCTCTCTAGACTTATTCTTGTCCAATTAGGGTTTTAACCAACCTTGTGCATCTAAAATGTTCATTTGTGTCGTTAGATGTACATTTAAGTCATTTTCGTCCTCCTTAGGCTCATTCTTATCCAATTAGGGTTTTTAACGAGTTTTGTGCATCCAATATGTTCATTTGTGTCATTGTATGAACATTTAGTCATTATCGTCCTCTCTAGGCTTATTATTGCCCAATTAGGGTTTTTAAGAAATCTTTTGCATCCAATAAATTCATTTGTGTCATTGGATTAACATTTAGGTCATTTTCGTCCTCCCTAGGTTTATTCTTGTCCAATTAGGGTTTTTAACCAATCTTGTGCATCCAATAGGTGTGTTTGTATCATTGGATAAACATTTAGGTCATTTTGTTCCTCCCTAAGCTTATTCTTGTTCAATTAGGGTATTTAACCTATATTGTGCATCCAATAAGTTCATTTGTGTCATTATTTGAACATTTAGGTCATTTTCGTCCTCCCTAGGATTATTCTTGTCCAATTAGGGTTTTTAAGCAATCTTGTGCATCCAATAAGTTCATTTATGTCATTGGATGAACATTTAGGTCATTTTCGTCCTATCTAGGCTTATTTTTGCCCTAATAGGGTTTTTAACCATTCTTGTGCATCCAATAAATTCATTTGTGTCATTGGATGAACATTTAGGTCCTTTTCGTCCTCCCAAGTCTTTTTTTTTGTCAAATTATCGTTTTTAAAAAGTTCATTTGAGTCATTGGATGTACGTTTAGGTGTTTTTCGTCCTCCCTATGTTTATTCTTGTCCAATTAGGGTTTTTAACCAATCTTGTGCAACCAATAAGCTCATTTATGTCATTTAATGTACATTTTGGTCATTTTGGTCCTCCTTAGGCTCATTCTTGTCAAAATACGATTTTTAACCAATCTTGTGCATCCAATAAGTTCATTTGTGTCATTGGATGAACATTTAGGTCATTTTCGTTATCCCTAGGCTTATTCTTGTCCAATTAGGGTTTTAAACATATCTTGTGCTTCCAATAGGTGTGTTTGTATCATTGGATAAACATTTAGGTCATTTTGTTCCTCCCTAGGCTTATTCTTGTCCAATTAGGGTTTTTAACCAATATTGTGCATCCAATAAGTTGATTTCTGTCACTGGATGAACATTTAGGTCATTTTCGTCCTCTCTAGGCTTATTCTTGTCCAATTAGGGTTTTTATGCAATCTTGTGCATCCAATAAGTGTTGTTGTGTCATTGGATGAACATTTAGGTCATTTTGGTCCACCCTAGGCTTATTCTTGTCCAATTAGGGTTTTTAACCAATCTTGTACATCCAATAGGTGTGTTGGTGTCATTGGATGAACATTTAGGTCTTTTGCGTCCTTCCTAGTCTTTTTCTTATCCAATTAGGGGTTTTAAGCAATCTTGTGCATTTCAGTCATTGGATGAAAATTTTGTTATTTTCGTCCTCTCTAGGCTTGTTCTTGCCCAATTATGGTTTTTCAGCAATCTTGTGCATCCAATAAGTTCATTTGTGTCATTGGTTGAACTTTTAGGTCATTTTCGTCCCCCCTAGTATTATTCTTGTCCAATTAGGGTTTTTAATCAATCTTGTGCATCAAATAGGTGTGTTTGTGTCATTGGATGAACTTTTAAGTCTTTTTTGTCCTCCCTAGCCTTTTTCTTTACCAATTAGGGTTTTTATGCATTTATGGTTTTTAAGCAATTATGTGTTTGTGTCCTCTCTAGGCTTATTCTTGCCCAATTATGGTTTTTAAGCAATCTTGTGCATCCAATAAGTTCATTTGTGTCATTGGATGAACATTTTTTTTTTGTCCTCCCTAGCCTTTTTCTTGTCCAATTAGGGTTTTTATGCAATCTAGTGCATCCAACAAGATCATTTGTGTCATTGGTTGTACATTTAGGTCATTTTCGTCCTCCTTAGGCTCATTCTTGTCCAATTAGGGTTTTCACAAATTCTTGTGCATCCAATAGGTGTGTTTGTATCATTGGATAAACATTTAGGTCATTTTTTTCCTCCCTAGGCTTATTCTTGTCCAATTAGGGTATTTAACCTATATTGTGCATCCAATAAGTTCATTTGTGTCATTGGATGCACATTTAGGTCATTTTCTTTCTCCCTAGGCTTATTCCTGTTCAATTAGGGTATTTAATCAATCTTGGGCTTCCAATAGGTGTGTTTGTATCCTTGGATAAATAATTAGGTCATTTTGTTCCTCCCTAGGCTTATCCTTGTCCAATTAGGGTATTTAACCTATATTGTGCATCCAATAAGTTCATTTATGTCATTGGATGAACATTTAGGTCATTTTCGTCCTCTCTAGGCTTATTCTTGTCCAATTAGGGTTTTTAAACAATTTTGTGCATCCAATAGGTGTGTTTGTGTCATTGGATGAACATTTAGGTTATTTTTGTCCTCCCTAAGTTTATTCTTGTCCAATTAGGGTTTTAAACCACTCTGGTACATCCAATAAGTTCCTTTGTGTCATTGGATGTACATTTAGGTCATTTTCGTTCTCCTTAGGCTCATTCTTGTCCAATTAGGGTTTTTAAGCAATCTTATGCATCCAATAATTTCATTTATGTCTTTGGATGAACATTTAGGTAATTTTCGTCCTATATAGGCTTATTCTTGCCCAATTAGGGTTTTTAACCATTATGGTGTATCCAATAAGTTCATTTGTGTCATTGGATGAACATTTAGGTCTTTTTCGTCCACCCAAGTCTTTTTTTTGTCCAATTATGGTTTTTAAGCAATCTAGTGCATTTAACAAGTTCGTTTGAGTCATTGGATGTACGTTAAGGTGTTTTTCGTCCTCCTTATGTTTATTCTTGTCCAATTAGGGTTTTTAACCAATCTTGTGCAACCAATAAGTTCATTTATGTCATTGAATGTACATTTAGGTCATTTTGGTCCTCCTTAGTCGCATTCTTGTCGAAATAAGATTTTTAACCAATCTTGTGCATCCAATAAGTTCATTTGTGTCATTGGATGAACATTTAGGTCATTTTCGTCCTCCATAGGCTTATTCTTGTCCAATTAGGATTTTAAACAATTCTTGGGCATCCAATAGCTGTGTTTGTATCATTGGATAAACATTTAATGGTTTTTAAGCAATCTTGGGCATCCAATAGGCGTGTTTGTGTCATTCGATGAACATTTAGGTCATTTTCATCCTCCATAGGTTTATTCTTGTCCAATTACAGTTTTTAACCAACCTTGTGCATCTAATAAGCTTATTTTTGTCATTGGACGTACATTTAGGTCATTTTCGTCCTCCTTAGGCTCATTCTTATCCAATTAGGGTTTTTAACGAGTTTTGTGCATCCAATAAGTTCATTTGTGTCATTGTATGAACATTTAGTCATTTTCGTCCTCTCTAGGCCTATTCTTGCCCAATTAGGGTTTTTAAGAAATCTTGTGCATCCAATAAGTTCATTTATGTCATTGGATTAACATTTAGGTCATTTTCGTCCTCCCTAGGTTTATTTTTATCCAATTAGTGATTTTAAACAATCTTGTGCATCCAATAGGTGTGTTTGTGTCATTGGATGAACATTTAGGTTATTTTTGTCCTCCCTAGGTTTATTCTTGTCCAATTAGGGTTTTAAACCACTCTCGTGTATCCAATAAGTTCCTTTGTGTCATTGGATGTACATTTAGTATATTTTCGTTCTCCTTAGGCTCATTCTTGTCCAATTAGGGTTTTTAACCAATCTTGTGCATCCAACAAGTTCATTTGTGTCATTAGATGAACTTTTAGGTCATTTTGGTCCTCCCTAGGCTTATTCTTGGCCAATTAGGGTTTTTAAGCAATCTTGTGCATCCAAAAAGTTCATTTATGTCATTGGATGAACATTTAGGTCATTTTCGTCCTATCTAGCCTTATTCTTGTCCAATTAGGGTTTTTAACCATTCTGGTGCATCCAATAAGTTCATTTGTGTTATTGGAAAAACATTTAGGTCTTTCTTCGTCCTCCCAAGTCTTTTTTGTTTGTCAAATTATGGTTTTTAAGCAATCTAGTGCATTTAACTAGTTCATTTGAGTCATTGGATGAACATTTAGGTTATTTTCGTCCTCCCTAGGCTTATACTTGTCCGATTAGGGTTTTAAACAATTCTTGTGCGTCCAATAGGTGTGTTTGTATCATTGGATAAACATTTAGGTCATTTTGTTCTTCCCTAGCCTTTTTCTTGTCCAATTAGGGTTTTTAACCAATATTGTGCATCCAATAAGTTGATTTGTGTCACTAGACGAACATTTAGGTCATTTTCGTCCTCTCTAGGCTTATTCTAGTCCAATTAGGGTTTTTATGCAATCTTGTGCATCCAATAGGTGTTGTTGTGTTATTGGATGAACATTTAGGTCATTTTGGTCCACCCTAGGCTTATTCTTGTCCAATTTGGGTTTTTAACCAATCTTGTGCATCCAATAGGTGTGTTTGTGTCATTGGATGAACAATTAAGGGTTTTAAGCAATCTTGTGCATCCAGTAAGTTCATTTGTGTCATTTGATTAACATTTAGGTCATTTCGTCCTCTCTAGACTTATTCTTGTCCAATTAGGGTTTTAACCAACCTTGTGCATCTAAAATGTTCATTTGTGTCGTTAGATGTACATTTAAGTCATTTTCGTCCTCCTTAGGCTCATTCTTATCCAATTAGGGTTTTTAACGAGTTTTGTGCATCCAATATGTTCATTTGTGTCATTGTATGAACATTTAGTCATTATCGTCCTCTCTAGGCTTATTCTTGCCCAATTAGGGTTTTTAAGAAATCTTTTGCATCCAATAAATTCATTTGTGTCATTGGATTAACATTTAGGTCATTTTCGTCCTCCCTAGGTTTATTCTTGTCCAATTAGGGTTTTTAACCAATCTTGTGCATCCAATAGGTGTGTTTGTATCATTGGATAAACATTTAGGTCATTTTGTTCCTCCCTAAGCTTATTCTTGTTCAATTAGGGTATTTAACCTATATTGTGCATCCAATAAGTTCATTTGTGTCATTATTTGAACATTTAGGTCATTTTCGTCCTCCCTAGGATTATTCTTGTCCAATTAGGGTTTTTAAGCAATCTTGTGCATCCAATAAGTTCATTTATGTCATTGGATGAACATTTAGGTCATTTTCGTCCTATCTAGGCTTATTTTTGCCCTAATAGGGTTTTTAACCATTCTTGTGCATCCAATAAATTCATTTGTGTCATTGGATGAACATTTAGGTCCTTTTCGTCCTCCCAAGTCTTTTTTTTTGTCAAATTATCGTTTTTAAAAAGTTCATTTGAGTCATTGGATGTACGTTTAGGTGTTTTTCGTCCTCCCTATGTTTATTCTTGTCCAATTAGGGTTTTTAACCAATCTTGTGCAACCAATAAGCTCATTTATGTCATTTAATGTACATTTTGGTCATTTTGGTCCTCCTTAGGCTCATTCTTGTCAAAATACGATTTTTAACCAATCTTGTGCATCCAATAAGTTCATTTGTGTCATTGGATGAACATTTAGGTCATTTTCGTTATCCCTAGGCTTATTCTTGTCCAATTAGGGTTTTAAACATATCTTGTGCTTCCAATAGGTGTGTTTGTATCATTGGATAAACATTTAGGTCATTTTGTTCCTCCCTAGGCTTATTCTTGTCCAATTAGGGTTTTTAACCAATATTGTGCATCCAATAAGTTGATTTCTGTCACTGGATGAACATTTAGGTCATTTTCGTCCTCTCTAGGCTTATTCTTGTCCAATTAGGGTTTTTAATCAATCTTGTGCATCAAATAGGTGTGTTTGTGTCATTGGATGAACTTTTAAGTCTTTTTTGTCCTCCCTAGCCTTTTTCTTTACCAATTAGGGTTTTTATGCATTTATGGTTTTTAAGCAATTATGTGTTTGTGTCCTCTCTAGGCTTATTCTTGCCCAATTATGGTTTTTAAGCAATCTTGTGCATCCAATAAGTTCATTTGTGTCATTGGATGAACATTTTTTTTTTGTCCTCCCTAGCCTTTTTCTTGTCCAATTAGGGTTTTTATGCAATCTAGTGCATCCAACAAGATCATTTGTGTCATTGGTTGTACATTTAGGTCATTTTCGTCCTCCTTAGGCTCATTCTTGTCCAATTAGGGTTTTCACAAATTCTTGTGCATCCAATAGGTGTGTTTGTATCATTGGATAAACATTTAGGTCATTTTTTTCCTCCCTAGGCTTATTCTTGTCCAATTAGGGTATTTAACCTATATTGTGCATCCAATAAGTTCATTTGTGTCATTGGATGCACATTTAGGTCATTTTCTTTCTCCCTAGGCTTATTCCTGTTCAATTAGGGTATTTAATCAATCTTGGGCTTCCAATAGGTGTGTTTGTATCCTTGGATAAATAATTAGGTCATTTTGTTCCTCCCTAGGCTTATCCTTGTCCAATTAGGGTATTTAACCTATATTGTGCATCCAATAAGTTCATTTATGTCATTGGATGAACATTTAGGTCATTTTCGTCCTCTCTAGGCTTATTCTTGTCCAATTAGGGTTTTTAAACAATTTTGTGCATCCAATAGGTGTGTTTGTGTCATTGGATGAACATTTAGGTTATTTTTGTCCTCCCTAAGTTTATTCTTGTCCAATTAGGGTTTTAAACCACTCTGGTACATCCAATAAGTTCCTTTGTGTCATTGGATGTACATTTAGGTCATTTTCGTTCTCCTTAGGCTCATTCTTGTCCAATTAGGGTTTTTAAGCAATCTTATGCATCCAATAATTTCATTTATGTCTTTGGATGAACATTTAGGTAATTTTCGTCCTATATAGGCTTATTCTTGCCCAATTAGGGTTTTTAACCATTATGGTGTATCCAATAAGTTCATTTGTGTCATTGGATGAACATTTAGGTCTTTTTCGTCCACCCAAGTCTTTTTTTTGTCCAATTATGGTTTTTAAGCAATCTAGTGCATTTAACAAGTTCGTTTGAGTCATTGGATGTACGTTAAGGTGTTTTTCGTCCTCCCTATGTTTATTCTTGTCCAATTAGGGTTTTTAACCAATCTTGTGCAACCAATAAGTTCATTTATGTCATTGAATGTACATTTAGGTCATTTTGGTCCTCCTTAGTCGCATTCTTGTCGAAATAAGATTTTTAACCAATCTTGTGCATCCAATAAGTTCATTTGTGTCATTGGATGAACATTTAGGTCATTTTCGTCCTCCATAGGCTTATTCTTGTCCAATTAGGATTTTAAACAATTCTTGGGCATCCAATAGCTGTGTTTGTATCATTGGATAAACATTTAATGGTTTTTAAGCAATCTTGGGCATCCAATAGGCGTGTTTGTGTCATTCGATGAACATTTAGGTCATTTTCATCCTCCATAGGTTTATTCTTGTCCAATTACAGTTTTTAACCAACCTTGTGCATCTAATAAGCTTATTTTTGTCATTGGACGTACATTTAGGTCATTTTCGTCCTCCTTAGGCTCATTCTTATCCAATTAGGGTTTTTAACGAGTTTTGTGCATCCAATAAGTTCATTTGTGTCATTGTATGAACATTTAGTCATTTTCGTCCTCTCTAGGCCTATTCTTGCCCAATTAGGGTTTTTAAGAAATCTTGTGCATCCAATAAGTTCATTTATGTCATTGGATTAACATTTAGGTCATTTTCGTCCTCCCTAGGTTTATTTTTATCCAATTAGTGATTTTAAACAATCTTGTGCATCCAATAGGTGTGTTTGTGTCATTGGATGAACATTTAGGTTATTTTTGTCCTCCCTAGGTTTATTCTTGTCCAATTAGGGTTTTAAACCACTCTCGTGTATCCAATAAGTTCCTTTGTGTCATTGGATGTACATTTAGTATATTTTCGTTCTCCTTAGGCTCATTCTTGTCCAATTAGCGTTTTTAACCAATCTTGTGCATCCAACAAGTTCATTTGTGTCATTAGATGAACTTTTAGGTCATTTTGGTCCTCCCTAGGCTTATTCTTGGCCAATTATGGTTTTTAAGCAATCTTGTGCATCCAAAAAGTTCATTTATGTCATTGGATGAACATTTAGGTCATTTTCGTCCTATCTAGCCTTATTCTTGTCCAATTAGGGTTTTTAACCATTCTGGTGCATCCAATAAGTTCATTTGTGTCATTGGAAAAACATTTAGGTCTTTCTTCGTCCTCCCAAGTCTTTTTTGTTTGTCAAATTATGGTTTTTAAGCAATCTAGTGCATTTAACTAGTTCATTTGAGTCATTGGATGAACATTTAGGTTATTTTCGTCCTCCCTAGGCTTATACTTGTCCGATTAGGGTTTTAAACAATTCTTGTGCGTCCAATAGGTGTGTTTGTATCATTGGATAAACATTTAGGTCATTTTGTTCTTCCCTAGCCTTTTTCTTGTCCAATTAGGGTTTTTAACCAATATTGTGCATCCAATAAGTTGATTTGTGTCACTAGACGAACATTTAGGTCATTTTCGTCCTCTCTAGGCTTATTCTAGTCCAATTAGGGTTTTTATGCAATCTTGTGCATCCAATAGGTGTTGTTGTGTTATTGGATGAACATTTAGGTCATTTTGGTCCACCCTAGGCTTATTCTTGTCCAATTTGGGTTTTTAACCAATCTTGTGCATCCAATAGGTGTGTTTGTGTCATTGGATGAACAATTAAGGGTTTTAAGCAATCTTGTGCATCCAGTAAGTTCATTTGTGTCATTTGATTAACATTTAGGTCATTTCGTCCTCTCTAGACTTATTCTTGTCCAATTAGGGTTTTAACCAACCTTGTGCATCTAAAATGTTCATTTGTGTCGTTAGATGTACATTTAAGTCATTTTCGTCCTCCTTAGGCTCATTCTTATCCAATTAGGGTTTTTAACGAGTTTTGTGCATCCAATATGTTCATTTGTGTCATTGTATGAACATTTAGTCATTATCGTCCTCTCTAGGCTTATTATTGCCCAATTAGGGTTTTTAAGAAATCTTTTGCATCCAATAAATTCATTTGTGTCATTGGATTAACATTTAGGTCATTTTCGTCCTCCCTAGGTTTATTCTTGTCCAATTAGGGTTTTTAACCAATCTTGTGCATCCAATAGGTGTGTTTGTATCATTGGATAAACATTTAGGTCATTTTGTTCCTCCCTAAGCTTATTCTTGTTCAATTAGGGTATTTAACCTATATTGTGCATCCAATAAGTTCATTTGTGTCATTATTTGAACATTTAGGTCATTTTTGTCCTCCCTAGGATTATTCTTGTCCAATTAGGGTTTTTAAGCAATCTTGTGCATCCAATAAGTTCATTTATGTCATTGGATGAACATTTAGGTCATTTTCGTCCTATCTAGGCTTATTTTTGCCCTAATAGGGTTTTTAACCATTCTTGTGCATCCAATAAATTCATTTGTGTCATTGGATGAACATTTAGGTCCTTTTCGTCCTCCCAAGTCTTTTTTTTTGTCAAATTATCGTTTTTAAAAAGTTCATTTGAGTCATTGGATGTACGTTTAGGTGTTTTTCGTCCTCCCTATGTTTATTCTTGTCCAATTAGGGTTTTTAACCAATCTTGTGCAACCAATAAGCTCATTTATGTCATTTAATGTACATTTTGGTCATTTTGGTCCTCCTTAGGCTCATTCTTGTCAAAATACGATTTTTAACCAATCTTGTGCATCCAATAAGTTCATTTGTGTCATTGGATGAACATTTAGGTCATTTTCGTTATCCCTAGGCTTATTCTTGTCCAATTAGGGTTTTAAACATATCTTGTGCTTCCAATAGGTGTGTTTGTATCATTGGATAAACATTTAGGTCATTTTGTTCCTCCCTAGGCTTATTCTTGTCCAATTAGGGTTTTTAACCAATATTGTGCATCCAATAAGTTGATTTCTGTCACTGGATGAACATTTAGGTCATTTTCGTCCTCTCTAGGCTTATTCTTGTCCAATTAGGGTTTTTATGCAATCTTGTGCATCCAATAAGTGTTGTTGTGTCATTGGATGAACATTTAGGTCATTTTGGTCCACCCTAGGCTTATTCTTGTCCAATTAGGGTTTTTAACCAATCTTGTACATCCAATAGGTGTGTTGGTGTCATTGGATGAACATTTAGGTCTTTTGCGTCCTTCCTAGTCTTTTTCTTATCCAATTAGGGGTTTTAAGCAATCTTGTGCATTTCAGTCATTGGATGAAAATTTTGTTATTTTCGTCCTCTCTAGGCTTGTTCTTGCCCAATTATGGTTTTTCAGCAATCTTGTGCATCCAATAAGTTCATTTGTGTCATTGGTTGAACTTTTAGGTCATTTTCGTCCCCCCTAGTATTATTCTTGTCCAATTAGGGTTTTTAATCAATCTTGTGCATCAAATAGGTGTGTTTGTGTCATTGGATGAACTTTTAAGTCTTTTTTGTCCTCCCTAGCCTTTTTCTTTACCAATTAGGGTTTTTATGCATTTATGGTTTTTAAGCAATTATGTGTTTGTGTCCTCTCTAGGCTTATTCTTGCCCAATTATGGTTTTTAAGCAATCTTGTGCATCCAATAAGTTCATTTGTGTCATTGGATGAACATTTTTTTTTTGTCCTCCCTAGCCTTTTTCTTGTCCAATTAGGGTTTTTATGCAATCTAGTGCATCCAACAAGATCATTTGTGTCATTGGTTGTACATTTAGGTCATTTTCGTCCTCCTTAGGCTCATTCTTGTCCAATTAGGGTTTTCACAAATTCTTGTGCATCCAATAGGTGTGTTTGTATCATTGGATAAACATTTAGGTCATTTTTTTCCTCCCTAGGCTTATTCTTGTCCAATTAGGGTATTTAACCTATATTGTGCATCCAATAAGTTCATTTGTGTCATTGGATGCACATTTAGGTCATTTTCTTTCTCCCTAGGCTTATTCCTGTTCAATTAGGGTATTTAATCAATCTTGGGCTTCCAATAGGTGTGTTTGTATCCTTGGATAAATAATTAGGTCATTTTGTTCCTCCCTAGGCTTATCCTTGTCCAATTAGGGTATTTAACCTATATTGTGCATCCAATAAGTTCATTTATGTCATTGGATGAACATTTAGGTCATTTTCGTCCTCTCTAGGCTTATTCTTGTCCAATTAGGGTTTTTAAACAATTTTGTGCATCCAATAGGTGTGTTTGTGTCATTGGATGAACATTTAGGTTATTTTTGTCCTCCCTAAGTTTATTCTTGTCCAATTAGGGTTTTAAACCACTCTGGTACATCCAATAAGTTCCTTTGTGTCATTGGATGTACATTTAGGTCATTTTCGTTCTCCTTAGGCTCATTCTTGTCCAATTAGGGTTTTTAAGCAATCTTATGCATCCAATAATTTCATTTATGTCTTTGGATGAACATTTAGGTAATTTTCGTCCTATATAGGCTTATTCTTGCCCAATTAGGGTTTTTAACCATTATGGTGTATCCAATAAGTTCATTTGTGTCATTGGATGAACATTTAGGTCTTTTTCGTCCACCCAAGTCTTTTTTTTGTCCAATTATGGTTTTTAAGCAATCTAGTGCATTTAACAAGTTCGTTTGAGTCATTGGATGTACGTTAAGGTGTTTTTCGTCCTCCTTATGTTTATTCTTGTCCAATTAGGGTTTTTAACCAATCTTGTGCAACCAATAAGTTCATTTATGTCATTGAATGTACATTTAGGTCATTTTGGTCCTCCTTAGTCGCATTCTTGTCGAAATAAGATTTTTAACCAATCTTGTGCATCCAATAAGTTCATTTGTGTCACTGGATGAACATTTAGGTCATTTTCGTCCTCCATAGGCTTATTCTTGTCCAATTAGGATTTTAAACAATTCTTGGGCATCCAATAGCTGTGTTTGTATCATTGGATAAACATTTAATGGTTTTTAAGCAATCTTGGGCATCCAATAGGCGTGTTTGTGTCATTCGATGAACATTTAGGTCATTTTCATCCTCCATAGGTTTATTCTTGTCCAATTACAGTTTTTAACCAACCTTGTGCATCTAATAAGCTTATTTTTGTCATTGGACGTACATTTAGGTCATTTTCGTCCTCCTTAGGCTCATTCTTATCCAATTAGGGTTTTTAACGAGTTTTGTGCATCCAATAAGTTCATTTGTGTCATTGTATGAACATTTAGTCATTTTCGTCCTCTCTAGGCCTATTCTTGCCCAATTAGGGTTTTTAAGAAATCTTGTGCATCCAATAAGTTCATTTATGTCATTGGATTAACATTTAGGTCATTTTCGTCCTCCCTAGGTTTATTTTTATCCAATTAGTGATTTTAAACAATCTTGTGCATCCAATAGGTGTGTTTGTGTCATTGGATGAACATTTAGGTTATTTTTGTCCTCCCTAGGTTTATTCTTGTCCAATTAGGGTTTTAAACCACTCTCGTGTATCCAATAAGTTCCTTTGTGTCATTGGATGTACATTTAGTATATTTTCGTTCTCCTTAGGCTCATTCTTGTCCAATTAGCGTTTTTAACCAATCTTGTGCATCCAACAAGTTCATTTGTGTCATTAGATGAACTTTTAGGTCATTTTGGTCCTCCCTAGGCTTATTCTTGGCCAATTATGGTTTTTAAGCAATCTTGTGCATCCAAAAAGTTCATTTATGTCATTGGATGAACATTTAGGTCATTTTCGTCCTATCTAGCCTTATTCTTGTCCAATTAGGGTTTTTAACCATTCTGGTGCATCCAATAAGTTCATTTGTGTCATTGGAAAAACATTTAGGTCTTTCTTCGTCCTCCCAAGTCTTTTTTGTTTGTCAAATTATGGTTTTTAAGCAATCTAGTGCATTTAACTAGTTCATTTGAGTCATTGGATGAACATTTAGGTTATTTTCGTCCTCCCTAGGCTTATACTTGTCCGATTAGGGTTTTAAACAATTCTTGTGCGTCCAATAGGTGTGTTTGTATCATTGGATAAACATTTAGGTCATTTTGTTCTTCCCTAGCCTTTTTCTTGTCCAATTAGGGTTTTTAACCAATATTGTGCATCCAATAAGTTGATTTGTGTCACTAGACGAACATTTAGGTCATTTTCGTCCTCTCTAGGCTTATTCTAGTCCAATTAGGGTTTTTATGCAATCTTGTGCATCCAATAGGTGTTGTTGTGTTATTGGATGAACATTTAGGTCATTTTGGTCCACCCTAGGCTTATTCTTGTCCAATTTGGGTTTTTAACCAATCTTGTGCATCCAATAGGTGTGTTTGTGTCATTGGATGAACAATTAAGGGTTTTAAGCAATCTTGTGCATCCAGTAAGTTCATTTGTGTCATTTGATTAACATTTAGGTCATTTCGTCCTCTCTAGACTTATTCTTGTCCAATTAGGGTTTTAACCAACCTTGTGCATCTAAAATGTTCATTTGTGTCGTTAGATGTACATTTAAGTCATTTTCGTCCTCCTTAGGCTCATTCTTATCCAATTAGGGTTTTTAACGAGTTTTGTGCATCCAATATGTTCATTTGTGTCATTGTATGAACATTTAGTCATTATCGTCCTCTCTAGGCTTATTCTTGCCCAATTAGGGTTTTTAAGAAATCTTTTGCATCCAATAAATTCATTTGTGTCATTGGATTAACATTTAGGTCATTTTCGTCCTCCCTAGGTTTATTCTTGTCCAATTAGGGTTTTTAACCAATCTTGTGCATCCAATAGGTGTGTTTGTATCATTGGATAAACATTTAGGTCATTTTGTTCCTCCCTAAGCTTATTCTTGTTCAATTAGGGTATTTAACCTATATTGTGCATCCAATAAGTTCATTTGTGTCATTATTTGAACATTTAGGTCATTTTCGTCCTCCCTAGGATTATTCTTGTCCAATTAGGGTTTTTAAGCAATCTTGTGCATCCAATAAGTTCATTTATGTCATTGGATGAACATTTAGGTCATTTTCGTCCTATCTAGGCTTATTTTTGCCCTAATAGGGTTTTTAACCATTCTTGTGCATCCAATAAATTCATTTGTGTCATTGGATGAACATTTTGGTCCTTTTCGTCCTCCCAAGTCTTTTTTTTTGTCAAATTATCGTTTTTAAAAAGTTCATTTGAGTCATTGGATGTACGTTTAGGTGTTTTTCGTCCTCCCTATGTTTATTCTTGTCCAATTAGGGTTTTTAACCAATCTTGTGCAACCAATAAGTTCATTTATGTCATTTAATGTACATTTTGGTCATTTTGGTCCTCCTTAGGCTCATTCTTGTCAAAATACGATTTTTAACCAATCTTGTGCATCCAATAAGTTCATTTGTGTCATTGGATGAACATTTAGGTCATTTTCGTTATCCCTAGGCTTATTCTTGTCCAATTAGGGTTTTAAACATATCTTGTGCTTCCAATAGGTGTGTTTGTATCATTGGATAAACATTTAGGTCATTTTGTTCCTCCCTAGGCTTATTCTTGTCCAATTAGGGTTTTTAACCAATATTGTGCATCCAATAAGTTGATTTCTGTCACTGGATGAACATTTAGGTCATTTTCGTCCTCTCTAGGCTTATTCTTGTCCAATTAGGGTTTTTATGCAATCTTGTGCATCCAATAAGTGTTGTTGTGTCATTGGATGAACATTTAGGTCATTTTGGTCCACCCTAGGCTTATTCTTGTCCAATTAGGGTTTTTAACCAATCTTGTACATCCAATAGGTGTGTTGGTGTCATTGGATGAACATTTAGGTCTTTTGCGTCCTTCCTAGTCTTTTTCTTATCCAATTAGGGGTTTTAAGCAATCTTGTGCATTTCAGTCATTGGATGAAAATTTTGTTATTTTCGTCCTCTCTAGGCTTGTTCTTGCCCAATTATGGTTTTTCAGCAATCTTGTGCATCCAATAAGTTCATTTGTGTCATTGGTTGAACTTTTAGGTCATTTTCGTCCCCCCTAGTATTATTCTTGTCCAATTAGGGTTTTTAATCAATCTTGTGCATCAAATAGGTGTGTTTGTGTCATTGGATGAACTTTTAAGTCTTTTTTGTCCTCCCTAGCCTTTTTCTTTACCAATTAGGGTTTTTATGCATTTATGGTTTTTAAGCAATTATGTGTTTGTGTCCTCTCTAGGCTTATTCTTGCCCAATTATGGTTTTTAAGCAATCTTGTGCATCCAATAAGTTCATTTGTGTCATTGGATGAACATTTTTTTTTTGTCCTCCCTAGCCTTTTTCTTGTCCAATTAGGGTTTTTATGCAATCTAGTGCATCCAACAAGATCATTTGTGTCATTGGTTGTACATTTAGGTCATTTTCGTCCTCCTTAGGCTCATTCTTGTCCAATTAGGGTTTTCACAAATTCTTGTGCATCCAATAGGTGTGTTTGTATCATTGGATAAACATTTAGGTCATTTTTTTCCTCCCTAGGCTTATTCTTGTCCAATTAGGGTATTTAACCTATATTGTGCATCCAATAAGTTCATTTGTGTCATTGGATGCACATTTAGGTCATTTTCTTTCTCCCTAGGCTTATTCCTGTTCAATTAGGGTATTTAATCAATCTTGGGCTTCCAATAGGTGTGTTTGTATCCTTGGATAAATAATTAGGTCATTTTGTTCCTCCCTAGGCTTATCCTTGTCCAATTAGGGTATTTAACCTATATTGTGCATCCAATAAGTTCATTTATGTCATTGGATGAACATTTAGGTCATTTTCGTCCTCTCTAGGCTTATTCTTGTCCAATTAGGGTTTTTAAACAATTTTGTGCATCCAATAGGTGTGTTTGTGTCATTGGATGAACATTTAGGTTATTTTTGTCCTCCCTAGGTTTATTCTTGTCCAATTAGGGTTTTAAACCACTCTGGTACATCCAATAAGTTCCTTTGTGTCATTGGATGTACATTTAGGTCATTTTCGTTCTCCTTAGGCTCATTCTTGTCCAATTAGGGTTTTTAAGCAATCTTATGCATCCAATAATTTCATTTATGTCTTTGGATGAACATTTAGGTAATTTTCGTCCTATATAGGCTTATTCTTGCCCAATTAGGGTTTTTAACCATTATGGTGTATCCAATAAGTTCATTTGTGTCATTGGATGAACATTTAGGTCTTTTTCGTCCACCCAAGTCTTTTTTTTGTCCAATTATGGTTTTTAAGCAATCTAGTGCATTTAACAAGTTCGTTTGAGTCATTGGATGTACGTTAAGGTGTTTTTCGTCCTCCCTATGTTTATTCTTGTCCAATTAGGGTTTTTAACCAATCTTGTGCAACCAATAAGTTCATTTATGTCATTGAATGTACATTTAGGTCATTTTGGTCCTCCTTAGTCGCATTCTTGTCGAAATAAGATTTTTAACCAATCTTGTGCATCCAATAAGTTCATTTGTGTCATTGGATGAACATTTAGGTCATTTTCGTCCTCCATAGGCTTATTCTTGTCCAATTAGGATTTTAAACAATTCTTGGGCATCCAATAGCTGTGTTTGTATCATTGGATAAACATTTAATGGTTTTTAAGCAATCTTGGGCATCCAATAGGCGTGTTTGTGTCATTCGATGAACATTTAGGTCATTTTCATCCTCCATAGGTTTATTCTTGTCCAATTACAGTTTTTAACCAACCTTGTGCATCTAATAAGCTTATTTTTGTCATTGGACGTACATTTAGGTCATTTTCGTCCTCCTTAGGCTCATTCTTATCCAATTAGGGTTTTTAACGAGTTTTGTGCATCCAATAAGTTCATTTGTGTCATTGTATGAACATTTAGTCATTTTCGTCCTCTCTAGGCCTATTCTTGCCCAATTAGGGTTTTTAAGAAATCTTGTGCATCCAATAAGTTCATTTATGTCATTGGATTAACATTTAGGTCATTTTCGTCCTCCCTAGGTTTATTTTTATCCAATTAGTGATTTTAAACAATCTTGTGCATCCAATAGGTGTGTTTGTGTCATTGGATGAACATTTAGGTTATTTTTGTCCTCCCTAGGTTTATTCTTGTCCAATTAGGGTTTTAAACCACTCTCGTGTATCCAATAAGTTCCTTTGTGTCATTGGATGTACATTTAGTATATTTTCGTTCTCCTTAGGCTCATTCTTGTCCAATTAGCGTTTTTAACCAATCTTGTGCATCCAACAAGTTCATTTGTGTCATTAGATGAACTTTTAGGTCATTTTGGTCCTCCCTAGGCTTATTCTTGGCCAATTATGGTTTTTAAGCAATCTTGTGCATCCAAAAAGTTCATTTATGTCATTGGATGAACATTTAGGTCATTTTCGTCCTATCTAGCCTTATTCTTGTCCAATTAGGGTTTTTAACCATTCTGGTGCATCCAATAAGTTCATTTGTGTCATTGGAAAAACATTTAGGTCTTTCTTCGTCCTCCCAAGTCTTTTTTGTTTGTCAAATTATGGTTTTTAAGCAATCTAGTGCATTTAACTAGTTCATTTGAGTCATTGGATGAACATTTAGGTTATTTTCGTCCTCCCTAGGCTTATACTTGTCCGATTAGGGTTTTAAACAATTCTTGTGCGTCCAATAGGTGTGTTTGTATCATTGGATAAACATTTAGGTCATTTTGTTCTTCCCTAGCCTTTTTCTTGTCCAATTAGGGTTTTTAACCAATATTGTGCATCCAATAAGTTGATTTGTGTCACTAGACGAACATTTAGGTCATTTTCGTCCTCTCTAGGCTTATTCTAGTCCAATTAGGGTTTTTATGCAATCTTGTGCATCCAATAGGTGTTGTTGTGTTATTGGATGAACATTTAGGTCATTTTGGTCCACCCTAGGCTTATTCTTGTCCAATTTGGGTTTTTAACCAATCTTGTGCATCCAATAGGTGTGTTTGTGTCATTGGATGAACAATTAAGGGTTTTAAGCAATCTTGTGCATCCAGTAAGTTCATTTGTGTCATTTGATTAACATTTAGGTCATTTCGTCCTCTCTAGACTTATTCTTGTCCAATTAGGGTTTTAACCAACCTTGTGCATCTAAAATGTTCATTTGTGTCGTTAGATGTACATTTAAGTCATTTTCGTCCTCCTTAGGCTCATTCTTATCCAATTAGGGTTTTTAACGAGTTTTGTGCATCCAATATGTTCATTTGTGTCATTGTATGAACATTTAGTCATTATCGTCCTCTCTAGGCTTATTATTGCCCAATTAGGGTTTTTAAGAAATCTTTTGCATCCAATAAATTCATTTGTGTCATTGGATTAACATTTAGGTCATTTTCGTCCTCCCTAGGTTTATTCTTGTCCAATTAGGGTTTTTAACCAATCTTGTGCATCCAATAGGTGTGTTTGTATCATTGGATAAACATTTAGGTCATTTTGTTCCTCCCTAAGCTTATTCTTGTTCAATTAGGGTATTTAACCTATATTGTGCATCCAATAAGTTCATTTGTGTCATTATTTGAACATTTAGGTCATTTTTGTCCTCCCTAGGATTATTCTTGTCCAATTAGGGTTTTTAAGCAATCTTGTGCATCCAATAAGTTCATTTATGTCATTGGATGAACATTTAGGTCATTTTCGTCCTATCTAGGCTTATTTTTGCCCTAATAGGGTTTTTAACCATTCTTGTGCATCCAATAAATTCATTTGTGTCATTGGATGAACATTTAGGTCCTTTTCGTCCTCCCAAGTCTTTTTTTTTGTCAAATTATCGTTTTTAAAAAGTTCATTTGAGTCATTGGATGTACGTTTAGGTGTTTTTCGTCCTCCCTATGTTTATTCTTGTCCAATTAGGGTTTTTAACCAATCTTGTGCAACCAATAAGCTCATTTATGTCATTTAATGTACATTTTGGTCATTTTGGTCCTCCTTAGGCTCATTCTTGTCAAAATACGATTTTTAACCAATCTTGTGCATCCAATAAGTTCATTTGTGTCATTGGATGAACATTTAGGTCATTTTCGTTATCCCTAGGCTTATTCTTGTCCAATTAGGGTTTTAAACATATCTTGTGCTTCCAATAGGTGTGTTTGTATCATTGGATAAACATTTAGGTCATTTTGTTCCTCCCTAGGCTTATTCTTGTCCAATTAGGGTTTTTAACCAATATTGTGCATCCAATAAGTTGATTTCTGTCACTGGATGAACATTTAGGTCATTTTCGTCCTCTCTAGGCTTATTCTTGTCCAATTAGGGTTTTTATGCAATCTTGTGCATCCAATAAGTGTTGTTGTGTCATTGGATGAACATTTAGGTCATTTTGGTCCACCCTAGGCTTATTCTTGTCCAATTAGGGTTTTTAACCAATCTTGTACATCCAATAGGTGTGTTGGTGTCATTGGATGAACATTTAGGTCTTTTGCGTCCTTCCTAGTCTTTTTCTTATCCAATTAGGGGTTTTAAGCAATCTTGTGCATTTCAGTCATTGGATGAAAATTTTGTTATTTTCGTCCTCTCTAGGCTTGTTCTTGCCCAATTATGGTTTTTCAGCAATCTTGTGCATCCAATAAGTTCATTTGTGTCATTGGTTGAACTTTTAGGTCATTTTCGTCCCCCCTAGTATTATTCTTGTCCAATTAGGGTTTTTAATCAATCTTGTGCATCAAATAGGTGTGTTTGTGTCATTGGATGAACTTTTAAGTCTTTTTTGTCCTCCCTAGCCTTTTTCTTTACCAATTAGGGTTTTTATGCATTTATGGTTTTTAAGCAATTATGTGTTTGTGTCCTCTCTAGGCTTATTCTTGCCCAATTATGGTTTTTAAGCAATCTTGTGCATCCAATAAGTTCATTTGTGTCATTGGATGAACATTTTTTTTTTGTCCTCCCTAGCCTTTTTCTTGTCCAATTAGGGTTTTTATGCAATCTAGTGCATCCAACAAGATCATTTGTGTCATTGGTTGTACATTTAGGTCATTTTCGTCCTCCTTAGGCTCATTCTTGTCCAATTAGGGTTTTCACAAATTCTTGTGCATCCAATAGGTGTGTTTGTATCATTGGATAAACATTTAGGTCATTTTTTTCCTCCCTAGGCTTATTCTTGTCCAATTAGGGTATTTAACCTATATTGTGCATCCAATAAGTTCATTTGTGTCATTGGATGCACATTTAGGTCATTTTCTTTCTCCCTAGGCTTATTCCTGTTCAATTAGGGTATTTAATCAATCTTGGGCTTCCAATAGGTGTGTTTGTATCCTTGGATAAATAATTAGGTCATTTTGTTCCTCCCTAGGCTTATCCTTGTCCAATTAGGGTATTTAACCTATATTGTGCATCCAATAAGTTCATTTATGTCATTGGATGAACATTTAGGTCATTTTCGTCCTCTCTAGGCTTATTCTTGTCCAATTAGGGTTTTTAAACAATTTTGTGCATCCAATAGGTGTGTTTGTGTCATTGGATGAACATTTAGGTTATTTTTGTCCTCCCTAAGTTTATTCTTGTCCAATTAGGGTTTTAAACCACTCTGGTACATCCAATAAGTTCCTTTGTGTCATTGGATGTACATTTAGGTCATTTTCGTTCTCCTTAGGCTCATTCTTGTCCAATTAGGGTTTTTAAGCAATCTTATGCATCCAATAATTTCATTTATGTCTTTGGATGAACATTTAGGTAATTTTCGTCCTATATAGGCTTATTCTTGCCCAATTAGGGTTTTTAACCATTATGGTGTATCCAATAAGTTCATTTGTGTCATTGGATGAACATTTAGGTCTTTTTCGTCCACCCAAGTCTTTTTTTTGTCCAATTATGGTTTTTAAGCAATCTAGTGCATTTAACAAGTTCGTTTGAGTCATTGGATGTACGTTAAGGTGTTTTTCGTCCTCCTTATGTTTATTCTTGTCCAATTAGGGTTTTTAACCAATCTTGTGCAACCAATAAGTTCATTTATGTCATTGAATGTACATTTAGGTCATTTTGGTCCTCCTTAGTCGCATTCTTGTCGAAATAAGATTTTTAACCAATCTTGTGCATCCAATAAGTTCATTTGTGTCACTGGATGAACATTTAGGTCATTTTCGTCCTCCATAGGCTTATTCTTGTCCAATTAGGATTTTAAACAATTCTTGGGCATCCAATAGCTGTGTTTGTATCATTGGATAAACATTTAATGGTTTTTAAGCAATCTTGGGCATCCAATAGGCGTGTTTGTGTCATTCGATGAACATTTAGGTCATTTTCATCCTCCATAGGTTTATTCTTGTCCAATTACAGTTTTTAACCAACCTTGTGCATCTAATAAGCTTATTTTTGTCATTGGACGTACATTTAGGTCATTTTCGTCCTCCTTAGGCTCATTCTTATCCAATTAGGGTTTTTAACGAGTTTTGTGCATCCAATAAGTTCATTTGTGTCATTGTATGAACATTTAGTCATTTTCGTCCTCTCTAGGCCTATTCTTGCCCAATTAGGGTTTTTAAGAAATCTTGTGCATCCAATAAGTTCATTTATGTCATTGGATTAACATTTAGGTCATTTTCGTCCTCCCTAGGTTTATTTTTATCCAATTAGTGATTTTAAACAATCTTGTGCATCCAATAGGTGTGTTTGTGTCATTGGATGAACATTTAGGTTATTTTTGTCCTCCCTAGGTTTATTCTTGTCCAATTAGGGTTTTAAACCACTCTCGTGTATCCAATAAGTTCCTTTGTGTCATTGGATGTACATTTAGTATATTTTCGTTCTCCTTAGGCTCATTCTTGTCCAATTAGCGTTTTTAACCAATCTTGTGCATCCAACAAGTTCATTTGTGTCATTAGATGAACTTTTAGGTCATTTTGGTCCTCCCTAGGCTTATTCTTGGCCAATTATGGTTTTTAAGCAATCTTGTGCATCCAAAAAGTTCATTTATGTCATTGGATGAACATTTAGGTCATTTTCGTCCTATCTAGCCTTATTCTTGTCCAATTAGGGTTTTTAACCATTCTGGTGCATCCAATAAGTTCATTTGTGTCATTGGAAAAACATTTAGGTCTTTCTTCGTCCTCCCAAGTCTTTTTTGTTTGTCAAATTATGGTTTTTAAGCAATCTAGTGCATTTAACTAGTTCATTTGAGTCATTGGATGAACATTTAGGTTATTTTCGTCCTCCCTAGGCTTATACTTGTCCGATTAGGGTTTTAAACAATTCTTGTGCGTCCAATAGGTGTGTTTGTATCATTGGATAAACATTTAGGTCATTTTGTTCTTCCCTAGCCTTTTTCTTGTCCAATTAGGGTTTTTAACCAATATTGTGCATCCAATAAGTTGATTTGTGTCACTAGACGAACATTTAGGTCATTTTCGTCCTCTCTAGGCTTATTCTTGTCCAATTAGGGTTTTTATGCAATCTTGTGCATCCAATAGGTGTTGTTGTGTTATTGGATGAACATTTAGGTCATTTTGGTCCACCCTAGGCTTATTCTTGTCCAATTTGGGTTTTTAACCAATCTTGTGCATCCAATAGGTGTGTTTGTGTCATTGGATGAACAATTAAGGGTTTTAAGCAATCTTGTGCATCCAGTAAGTTCATTTGTGTCATTTGATTAACATTTAGGTCATTTCGTCCTCTCTAGACTTATTCTTGTCCAATTAGGGTTTTAACCAACCTTGTGCATCTAAAATGTTCATTTGTGTCGTTAGATGTACATTTAAGTCATTTTCGTCCTCCTTAGGCTCATTCTTATCCAATTAGGGTTTTTAACGAGTTTTGTGCATCCAATATGTTCATTTGTGTCATTGTATGAACATTTAGTCATTATCGTCCTCTCTAGGCTTATTATTGCCCAATTAGGGTTTTTAAGAAATCTTTTGCATCCAATAAATTCATTTGTGTCATTGGATTAACATTTAGGTCATTTTCGTCCTCCCTAGGTTTATTCTTGTCCAATTAGGGTTTTTAACCAATCTTGTGCATCCAATAGGTGTGTTTGTATCATTGGATAAACATTTAGGTCATTTTGTTCCTCCCTAAGCTTATTCTTGTTCAATTAGGGTATTTAACCTATATTGTGCATCCAATAAGTTCATTTGTGTCATTATTTGAACATTTAGGTCATTTTCGTCCTCCCTAGGATTATTCTTGTCCAATTAGGGTTTTTAAGCAATCTTGTGCATCCAATAAGTTCATTTATGTCATTGGATGAACATTTAGGTCATTTTCGTCCTATCTAGGCTTATTTTTGCCCTAATAGGGTTTTTAACCATTCTTGTGCATCCAATAAATTCATTTGTGTCATTGGATGAACATTTAGGTCCTTTTCGTCCTCCCAAGTCTTTTTTTTTGTCAAATTATCGTTTTTAAAAAGTTCATTTGAGTCATTGGATGTACGTTTAGGTGTTTTTCGTCCTCCCTATGTTTATTCTTGTCCAATTAGGGTTTTTAACCAATCTTGTGCAACCAATAAGCTCATTTATGTCATTTAATGTACATTTTGGTCATTTTGGTCCTCCTTAGGCTCATTCTTGTCAAAATACGATTTTTAACCAATCTTGTGCATCCAATAAGTTCATTTGTGTCATTGGATGAACATTTAGGTCATTTTCGTTATCCCTAGGCTTATTCTTGTCCAATTAGGGTTTTAAACATATCTTGTGCTTCCAATAGGTGTGTTTGTATCATTGGATAAACATTTAGGTCATTTTGTTCCTCCCTAGGCTTATTCTTGTCCAATTAGGGTTTTTAACCAATATTGTGCATCCAATAAGTTGATTTCTGTCACTGGATGAACATTTAGGTCATTTTCGTCCTCTCTAGGCTTATTCTTGTCCAATTAGGGTTTTTATGCAATCTTGTGCATCCAATAAGTGTTGTTGTGTCATTGGATGAACATTTAGGTCATTTTGGTCCACCCTAGGCTTATTCTTGTCCAATTAGGGTTTTTAACCAATCTTGTACATCCAATAGGTGTGTTGGTGTCATTGGATGAACATTTAGGTCTTTTGCGTCCTTCCTAGTCTTTTTCTTATCCAATTAGGGGTTTTAAGCAATCTTGTGCATTTCAGTCATTGGATGAAAATTTTGTTATTTTCGTCCTCTCTAGGCTTGTTCTTGCCCAATTATGGTTTTTCAGCAATCTTGTGCATCCAATAAGTTCATTTGTGTCATTGGTTGAACTTTTAGGTCATTTTCGTCCCCCCTAGTATTATTCTTGTCCAATTAGGGTTTTTAATCAATCTTGTGCATCAAATAGGTGTGTTTGTGTCATTGGATGAACTTTTAAGTCTTTTTTGTCCTCCCTAGCCTTTTTCTTTACCAATTAGGGTTTTTATGCATTTATGGTTTTTAAGCAATTATGTGTTTGTGTCCTCTCTAGGCTTATTCTTGCCCAATTATGGTTTTTAAGCAATCTTGTGCATCCAATAAGTTCATTTGTGTCATTGGATGAACATTTTTTTTTTGTCCTCCCTAGCCTTTTTCTTGTCCAATTAGGGTTTTTATGCAATCTAGTGCATCCAACAAGATCATTTGTGTCATTGGTTGTACATTTAGGTCATTTTCGTCCTCCTTAGGCTCATTCTTGTCCAATTAGGGTTTTCACAAATTCTTGTGCATCCAATAGGTGTGTTTGTATCATTGGATAAACATTTAGGTCATTTTTTTCCTCCCTAGGCTTATTCTTGTCCAATTAGGGTATTTAACCTATATTGTGCATCCAATAAGTTCATTTGTGTCATTGGATGCACATTTAGGTCATTTTCTTTCTCCCTAGGCTTATTCCTGTTCAATTAGGGTATTTAATCAATCTTGGGCTTCCAATAGGTGTGTTTGTATCCTTGGATAAATAATTAGGTCATTTTGTTCCTCCCTAGGCTTATCCTTGTCCAATTAGGGTATTTAACCTATATTGTGCATCCAATAAGTTCATTTATGTCATTGGATGAACATTTAGGTCATTTTCGTCCTCTCTAGGCTTATTCTTGTCCAATTAGGGTTTTTAAACAATTTTGTGCATCCAATAGGTGTGTTTGTGTCATTGGATGAACATTTAGGTTATTTTTGTCCTCCCTAAGTTTATTCTTGTCCAATTAGGGTTTTAAACCACTCTGGTACATCCAATAAGTTCCTTTGTGTCATTGGATGTACATTTAGGTCATTTTCGTTCTCCTTAGGCTCATTCTTGTCCAATTAGGGTTTTTAAGCAATCTTATGCATCCAATAATTTCATTTATGTCTTTGGATGAACATTTAGGTAATTTTCGTCCTATATAGGCTTATTCTTGCCCAATTAGGGTTTTTAACCATTATGGTGTATCCAATAAGTTCATTTGTGTCATTGGATGAACATTTAGGTCTTTTTCGTCCACCCAAGTCTTTTTTTTGTCCAATTATGGTTTTTAAGCAATCTAGTGCATTTAACAAGTTCGTTTGAGTCATTGGATGTACGTTAAGGTGTTTTTCGTCCTCCTTATGTTTATTCTTGTCCAATTAGGGTTTTTAACCAATCTTGTGCAACCAATAAGTTCATTTATGTCATTGAATGTACATTTAGGTCATTTTGGTCCTCCTTAGTCGCATTCTTGTCGAAATAAGATTTTTAACCAATCTTGTGCATCCAATAAGTTCATTTGTGTCATTGGATGAACATTTAGGTCATTTTCGTCCTCCATAGGCTTATTCTTGTCCAATTAGGATTTTAAACAATTCTTGGGCATCCAATAGCTGTGTTTGTATCATTGGATAAACATTTAATGGTTTTTAAGCAATCTTGGGCATCCAATAGGCGTGTTTGTGTCATTCGATGAACATTTAGGTCATTTTCATCCTCCATAGGTTTATTCTTGTCCAATTACAGTTTTTAACCAACCTTGTGCATCTAATAAGCTTATTTTTGTCATTGGACGTACATTTAGGTCATTTTCGTCCTCCTTAGGCTCATTCTTATCCAATTAGGGTTTTTAACGAGTTTTGTGCATCCAATAAGTTCATTTGTGTCATTGTATGAACATTTAGTCATTTTCGTCCTCTCTAGGCCTATTCTTGCCCAATTAGGGTTTTTAAGAAATCTTGTGCATCCAATAAGTTCATTTATGTCATTGGATTAACATTTAGGTCATTTTCGTCCTCCCTAGGTTTATTTTTATCCAATTAGTGATTTTAAACAATCTTGTGCATCCAATAGGTGTGTTTGTGTCATTGGATGAACATTTAGGTTATTTTTGTCCTCCCTAGGTTTATTCTTGTCCAATTAGGGTTTTAAACCACTCTCGTGTATCCAATAAGTTCCTTTGTGTCATTGGATGTACATTTAGTATATTTTCGTTCTCCTTAGGCTCATTCTTGTCCAATTAGGGTTTTTAACCAATCTTGTGCATCCAACAAGTTCATTTGTGTCATTAGATGAACTTTTAGGTCATTTTGGTCCTCCCTAGGCTTATTCTTGGCCAATTAGGGTTTTTAAGCAATCTTGTGCATCCAAAAAGTTCATTTATGTCATTGGATGAACATTTAGGTCATTTTCGTCCTATCTAGCCTTATTCTTGTCCAATTAGGGTTTTTAACCATTCTGGTGCATCCAATAAGTTCATTTGTGTTATTGGAAAAACATTTAGGTCTTTCTTCGTCCTCCCAAGTCTTTTTTGTTTGTCAAATTATGGTTTTTAAGCAATCTAGTGCATTTAACTAGTTCATTTGAGTCATTGGATGAACATTTAGGTTATTTTCGTCCTCCCTAGGCTTATACTTGTCCGATTAGGGTTTTAAACAATTCTTGTGCGTCCAATAGGTGTGTTTGTATCATTGGATAAACATTTAGGTCATTTTGTTCTTCCCTAGCCTTTTTCTTGTCCAATTAGGGTTTTTAACCAATATTGTGCATCCAATAAGTTGATTTGTGTCACTAGACGAACATTTAGGTCATTTTCGTCCTCTCTAGGCTTATTCTAGTCCAATTAGGGTTTTTATGCAATCTTGTGCATCCAATAGGTGTTGTTGTGTTATTGGATGAACATTTAGGTCATTTTGGTCCACCCTAGGCTTATTCTTGTCCAATTTGGGTTTTTAACCAATCTTGTGCATCCAATAGGTGTGTTTGTGTCATTGGATGAACAATTAAGGGTTTTAAGCAATCTTGTGCATCCAGTAAGTTCATTTGTGTCATTTGATTAACATTTAGGTCATTTCGTCCTCTCTAGACTTATTCTTGTCCAATTAGGGTTTTAACCAACCTTGTGCATCTAAAATGTTCATTTGTGTCGTTAGATGTACATTTAAGTCATTTTCGTCCTCCTTAGGCTCATTCTTATCCAATTAGGGTTTTTAACGAGTTTTGTGCATCCAATATGTTCATTTGTGTCATTGTATGAACATTTAGTCATTATCGTCCTCTCTAGGCTTATTCTTGCCCAATTAGGGTTTTTAAGAAATCTTTTGCATCCAATAAATTCATTTGTGTCATTGGATTAACATTTAGGTCATTTTCGTCCTCCCTAGGTTTATTCTTGTCCAATTAGGGTTTTTAACCAATCTTGTGCATCCAATAGGTGTGTTTGTATCATTGGATAAACATTTAGGTCATTTTGTTCCTCCCTAAGCTTATTCTTGTTCAATTAGGGTATTTAACCTATATTGTGCATCCAATAAGTTCATTTGTGTCATTATTTGAACATTTAGGTCATTTTCGTCCTCCCTAGGATTATTCTTGTCCAATTAGGGTTTTTAAGCAATCTTGTGCATCCAATAAGTTCATTTATGTCATTGGATGAACATTTAGGTCATTTTCGTCCTATCTAGGCTTATTTTTGCCCTAATAGGGTTTTTAACCATTCTTGTGCATCCAATAAATTCATTTGTGTCATTGGATGAACATTTAGGTCCTTTTCGTCCTCCCAAGTCTTTTTTTTTGTCAAATTATCGTTTTTAAAAAGTTCATTTGAGTCATTGGATGTACGTTTAGGTGTTTTTCGTCCTCCCTATGTTTATTCTTGTCCAATTAGGGTTTTTAACCAATCTTGTGCAACCAATAAGCTCATTTATGTCATTTAATGTACATTTTGGTCATTTTGGTCCTCCTTAGGCTCATTCTTGTCAAAATACGATTTTTAACCAATCTTGTGCATCCAATAAGTTCATTTGTGTCATTGGATGAACATTTAGGTCATTTTCGTTATCCCTAGGCTTATTCTTGTCCAATTAGGGTTTTAAACATATCTTGTGCTTCCAATAGGTGTGTTTGTATCATTGGATAAACATTTAGGTCATTTTGTTCCTCCCTAGGCTTATTCTTGTCCAATTAGGGTTTTTAACCAATATTGTGCATCCAATAAGTTGATTTCTGTCACTGGATGAACATTTAGGTCATTTTCGTCCTCTCTAGGCTTATTCTTGTCCAATTAGGGTTTTTAATCAATCTTGTGCATCAAATAGGTGTGTTTGTGTCATTGGATGAACTTTTAAGTCTTTTTTGTCCTCCCTAGCCTTTTTCTTTACCAATTAGGGTTTTTATGCATTTATGGTTTTTAAGCAATTATGTGTTTGTGTCCTCTCTAGGCTTATTCTTGCCCAATTATGGTTTTTAAGCAATCTTGTGCATCCAATAAGTTCATTTGTGTCATTGGATGAACATTTTTTTTTTGTCCTCCCTAGCCTTTTTCTTGTCCAATTAGGGTTTTTATGCAATCTAGTGCATCCAACAAGATCATTTGTGTCATTGGTTGTACATTTAGGTCATTTTCGTCCTCCTTAGGCTCATTCTTGTCCAATTAGGGTTTTCACAAATTCTTGTGCATCCAATAGGTGTGTTTGTATCATTGGATAAACATTTAGGTCATTTTTTTCCTCCCTAGGCTTATTCTTGTCCAATTAGGGTATTTAACCTATATTGTGCATCCAATAAGTTCATTTGTGTCATTGGATGCACATTTAGGTCATTTTCTTTCTCCCTAGGCTTATTCCTGTTCAATTAGGGTATTTAATCAATCTTGGGCTTCCAATAGGTGTGTTTGTATCCTTGGATAAATAATTAGGTCATTTTGTTCCTCCCTAGGCTTATCCTTGTCCAATTAGGGTATTTAACCTATATTGTGCATCCAATAAGTTCATTTATGTCATTGGATGAACATTTAGGTCATTTTCGTCCTCTCTAGGCTTATTCTTGTCCAATTAGGGTTTTTAAACAATTTTGTGCATCCAATAGGTGTGTTTGTGTCATTGGATGAACATTTAGGTTATTTTTGTCCTCCCTAAGTTTATTCTTGTCCAATTAGGGTTTTAAACCACTCTGGTACATCCAATAAGTTCCTTTGTGTCATTGGATGTACATTTAGGTCATTTTCGTTCTCCTTAGGCTCATTCTTGTCCAATTAGGGTTTTTAAGCAATCTTATGCATCCAATAATTTCATTTATGTCTTTGGATGAACATTTAGGTAATTTTCGTCCTATATAGGCTTATTCTTGCCCAATTAGGGTTTTTAACCATTATGGTGTATCCAATAAGTTCATTTGTGTCATTGGATGAACATTTAGGTCTTTTTCGTCCACCCAAGTCTTTTTTTTGTCCAATTATGGTTTTTAAGCAATCTAGTGCATTTAACAAGTTCGTTTGAGTCATTGGATGTACGTTAAGGTGTTTTTCGTCCTCCCTATGTTTATTCTTGTCCAATTAGGGTTTTTAACCAATCTTGTGCAACCAATAAGTTCATTTATGTCATTGAATGTACATTTAGGTCATTTTGGTCCTCCTTAGTCGCATTCTTGTCGAAATAAGATTTTTAACCAATCTTGTGCATCCAATAAGTTCATTTGTGTCATTGGATGAACATTTAGGTCATTTTCGTCCTCCATAGGCTTATTCTTGTCCAATTAGGATTTTAAACAATTCTTGGGCATCCAATAGCTGTGTTTGTATCATTGGATAAACATTTAATGGTTTTTAAGCAATCTTGGGCATCCAATAGGCGTGTTTGTGTCATTCGATGAACATTTAGGTCATTTTCATCCTCCATAGGTTTATTCTTGTCCAATTACAGTTTTTAACCAACCTTGTGCATCTAATAAGCTTATTTTTGTCATTGGACGTACATTTAGGTCATTTTCGTCCTCCTTAGGCTCATTCTTATCCAATTAGGGTTTTTAACGAGTTTTGTGCATCCAATAAGTTCATTTGTGTCATTGTATGAACATTTAGTCATTTTCGTCCTCTCTAGGCCTATTCTTGCCCAATTAGGGTTTTTAAGAAATCTTGTGCATCCAATAAGTTCATTTATGTCATTGGATTAACATTTAGGTCATTTTCGTCCTCCCTAGGTTTATTTTTATCCAATTAGTGATTTTAAACAATCTTGTGCATCCAATAGGTGTGTTTGTGTCATTGGATGAACATTTAGGTTATTTTTGTCCTCCCTAGGTTTATTCTTGTCCAATTAGGGTTTTAAACCACTCTCGTGTATCCAATAAGTTCCTTTGTGTCATTGGATGTACATTTAGTATATTTTCGTTCTCCTTAGGCTCATTCTTGTCCAATTAGCGTTTTTAACCAATCTTGTGCATCCAACAAGTTCATTTGTGTCATTAGATGAACTTTTAGGTCATTTTGGTCCTCCCTAGGCTTATTCTTGGCCAATTATGGTTTTTAAGCAATCTTGTGCATCCAAAAAGTTCATTTATGTCATTGGATGAACATTTAGGTCATTTTCGTCCTATCTAGCCTTATTCTTGTCCAATTAGGGTTTTTAACCATTCTGGTGCATCCAATAAGTTCATTTGTGTCATTGGAAAAACATTTAGGTCTTTCTTCGTCCTCCCAAGTCTTTTTTGTTTGTCAAATTATGGTTTTTAAGCAATCTAGTGCATTTAACTAGTTCATTTGAGTCATTGGATGAACATTTAGGTTATTTTCGTCCTCCCTAGGCTTATACTTGTCCGATTAGGGTTTTAAACAATTCTTGTGCGTCCAATAGGTGTGTTTGTATCATTGGATAAACATTTAGGTCATTTTGTTCTTCCCTAGCCTTTTTCTTGTCCAATTAGGGTTTTTAACCAATATTGTGCATCCAATAAGTTGATTTGTGTCACTAGACGAACATTTAGGTCATTTTCGTCCTCTCTAGGCTTATTCTAGTCCAATTAGGGTTTTTATGCAATCTTGTGCATCCAATAGGTGTTGTTGTGTTATTGGATGAACATTTAGGTCATTTTGGTCCACCCTAGGCTTATTCTTGTCCAATTTGGGTTTTTAACCAATCTTGTGCATCCAATAGGTGTGTTTGTGTCATTGGATGAACAATTAAGGGTTTTAAGCAATCTTGTGCATCCAGTAAGTTCATTTGTGTCATTTGATTAACATTTAGGTCATTTCGTCCTCTCTAGACTTATTCTTGTCCAATTAGGGTTTTAACCAACCTTGTGCATCTAAAATGTTCATTTGTGTCGTTAGATGTACATTTAAGTCATTTTCGTCCTCCTTAGGCTCATTCTTATCCAATTAGGGTTTTTAACGAGTTTTGTGCATCCAATATGTTCATTTGTGTCATTGTATGAACATTTAGTCATTATCGTCCTCTCTAGGCTTATTATTGCCCAATTAGGGTTTTTAAGAAATCTTTTGCATCCAATAAATTCATTTGTGTCATTGGATTAACATTTAGGTCATTTTCGTCCTCCCTAGGTTTATTCTTGTCCAATTAGGGTTTTTAACCAATCTTGTGCATCCAATAGGTGTGTTTGTATCATTGGATAAACATTTAGGTCATTTTGTTCCTCCCTAAGCTTATTCTTGTTCAATTAGGGTATTTAACCTATATTGTGCATCCAATAAGTTCATTTGTGTCATTATTTGAACATTTAGGTCATTTTTGTCCTCCCTAGGATTATTCTTGTCCAATTAGGGTTTTTAAGCAATCTTGTGCATCCAATAAGTTCATTTATGTCATTGGATGAACATTTAGGTCATTTTCGTCCTATCTAGGCTTATTTTTGCCCTAATAGGGTTTTTAACCATTCTTGTGCATCCAATAAATTCATTTGTGTCATTGGATGAACATTTAGGTCCTTTTCGTCCTCCCAAGTCTTTTTTTTTGTCAAATTATCGTTTTTAAAAAGTTCATTTGAGTCATTGGATGTACGTTTAGGTGTTTTTCGTCCTCCCTATGTTTATTCTTGTCCAATTAGGGTTTTTAACCAATCTTGTGCAACCAATAAGCTCATTTATGTCATTTAATGTACATTTTGGTCATTTTGGTCCTCCTTAGGCTCATTCTTGTCAAAATACGATTTTTAACCAATCTTGTGCATCCAATAAGTTCATTTGTGTCATTGGATGAACATTTAGGTCATTTTCGTTATCCCTAGGCTTATTCTTGTCCAATTAGGGTTTTAAACATATCTTGTGCTTCCAATAGGTGTGTTTGTATCATTGGATAAACATTTAGGTCATTTTGTTCCTCCCTAGGCTTATTCTTGTCCAATTAGGGTTTTTAACCAATATTGTGCATCCAATAAGTTGATTTCTGTCACTGGATGAACATTTAGGTCATTTTCGTCCTCTCTAGGCTTATTCTTGTCCAATTAGGGTTTTTATGCAATCTTGTGCATCCAATAAGTGTTGTTGTGTCATTGGATGAACATTTAGGTCATTTTGGTCCACCCTAGGCTTATTCTTGTCCAATTAGGGTTTTTAACCAATCTTGTACATCCAATAGGTGTGTTGGTGTCATTGGATGAACATTTAGGTCTTTTGCGTCCTTCCTAGTCTTTTTCTTATCCAATTAGGGGTTTTAAGCAATCTTGTGCATTTCAGTCATTGGATGAAAATTTTGTTATTTTCGTCCTCTCTAGGCTTGTTCTTGCCCAATTATGGTTTTTCAGCAATCTTGTGCATCCAATAAGTTCATTTGTGTCATTGGTTGAACTTTTAGGTCATTTTCGTCCCCCCTAGTATTATTCTTGTCCAATTAGGGTTTTTAATCAATCTTGTGCATCAAATAGGTGTGTTTGTGTCATTGGATGAACTTTTAAGTCTTTTTTGTCCTCCCTAGCCTTTTTCTTTACCAATTAGGGTTTTTATGCATTTATGGTTTTTAAGCAATTATGTGTTTGTGTCCTCTCTAGGCTTATTCTTGCCCAATTATGGTTTTTAAGCAATCTTGTGCATCCAATAAGTTCATTTGTGTCATTGGATGAACATTTTTTTTTTGTCCTCCCTAGCCTTTTTCTTGTCCAATTAGGGTTTTTATGCAATCTAGTGCATCCAACAAGATCATTTGTGTCATTGGTTGTACATTTAGGTCATTTTCGTCCTCCTTAGGCTCATTCTTGTCCAATTAGGGTTTTCACAAATTCTTGTGCATCCAATAGGTGTGTTTGTATCATTGGATAAACATTTAGGTCATTTTTTTCCTCCCTAGGCTTATTCTTGTCCAATTAGGGTATTTAACCTATATTGTGCATCCAATAAGTTCATTTGTGTCATTGGATGCACATTTAGGTCATTTTCTTTCTCCCTAGGCTTATTCCTGTTCAATTAGGGTATTTAATCAATCTTGGGCTTCCAATAGGTGTGTTTGTATCCTTGGATAAATAATTAGGTCATTTTGTTCCTCCCTAGGCTTATCCTTGTCCAATTAGGGTATTTAACCTATATTGTGCATCCAATAAGTTCATTTATGTCATTGGATGAACATTTAGGTCATTTTCGTCCTCTCTAGGCTTATTCTTGTCCAATTAGGGTTTTTAAACAATTTTGTGCATCCAATAGGTGTGTTTGTGTCATTGGATGAACATTTAGGTTATTTTTGTCCTCCCTAAGTTTATTCTTGTCCAATTAGGGTTTTAAACCACTCTGGTACATCCAATAAGTTCCTTTGTGTCATTGGATGTACATTTAGGTCATTTTCGTTCTCCTTAGGCTCATTCTTGTCCAATTAGGGTTTTTAAGCAATCTTATGCATCCAATAATTTCATTTATGTCTTTGGATGAACATTTAGGTAATTTTCGTCCTATATAGGCTTATTCTTGCCCAATTAGGGTTTTTAACCATTATGGTGTATCCAATAAGTTCATTTGTGTCATTGGATGAACATTTAGGTCTTTTTCGTCCACCCAAGTCTTTTTTTTGTCCAATTATGGTTTTTAAGCAATCTAGTGCATTTAACAAGTTCGTTTGAGTCATTGGATGTACGTTAAGGTGTTTTTCGTCCTCCTTATGTTTATTCTTGTCCAATTAGGGTTTTTAACCAATCTTGTGCAACCAATAAGTTCATTTATGTCATTGAATGTACATTTAGGTCATTTTGGTCCTCCTTAGTCGCATTCTTGTCGAAATAAGATTTTTAACCAATCTTGTGCATCCAATAAGTTCATTTGTGTCACTGGATGAACATTTAGGTCATTTTCGTCCTCCATAGGCTTATTCTTGTCCAATTAGGATTTTAAACAATTCTTGGGCATCCAATAGCTGTGTTTGTATCATTGGATAAACATTTAATGGTTTTTAAGCAATCTTGGGCATCCAATAGGCGTGTTTGTGTCATTCGATGAACATTTAGGTCATTTTCATCCTCCATAGGTTTATTCTTGTCCAATTACAGTTTTTAACCAACCTTGTGCATCTAATAAGCTTATTTTTGTCATTGGACGTACATTTAGGTCATTTTCGTCCTCCTTAGGCTCATTCTTATCCAATTAGGGTTTTTAACGAGTTTTGTGCATCCAATAAGTTCATTTGTGTCATTGTATGAACATTTAGTCATTTTCGTCCTCTCTAGGCCTATTCTTGCCCAATTAGGGTTTTTAAGAAATCTTGTGCATCCAATAAGTTCATTTATGTCATTGGATTAACATTTAGGTCATTTTCGTCCTCCCTAGGTTTATTTTTATCCAATTAGTGATTTTAAACAATCTTGTGCATCCAATAGGTGTGTTTGTGTCATTGGATGAACATTTAGGTTATTTTTGTCCTCCCTAGGTTTATTCTTGTCCAATTAGGGTTTTAAACCACTCTCGTGTATCCAATAAGTTCCTTTGTGTCATTGGATGTACATTTAGTATATTTTCGTTCTCCTTAGGCTCATTCTTGTCCAATTAGCGTTTTTAACCAATCTTGTGCATCCAACAAGTTCATTTGTGTCATTAGATGAACTTTTAGGTCATTTTGGTCCTCCCTAGGCTTATTCTTGGCCAATTATGGTTTTTAAGCAATCTTGTGCATCCAAAAAGTTCATTTATGTCATTGGATGAACATTTAGGTCATTTTCGTCCTATCTAGCCTTATTCTTGTCCAATTAGGGTTTTTAACCATTCTGGTGCATCCAATAAGTTCATTTGTGTCATTGGAAAAACATTTAGGTCTTTCTTCGTCCTCCCAAGTCTTTTTTGTTTGTCAAATTATGGTTTTTAAGCAATCTAGTGCATTTAACTAGTTCATTTGAGTCATTGGATGAACATTTAGGTTATTTTCGTCCTCCCTAGGCTTATACTTGTCCGATTAGGGTTTTAAACAATTCTTGTGCGTCCAATAGGTGTGTTTGTATCATTGGATAAACATTTAGGTCATTTTGTTCTTCCCTAGCCTTTTTCTTGTCCAATTAGGGTTTTTAACCAATATTGTGCATCCAATAAGTTGATTTGTGTCACTAGACGAACATTTAGGTCATTTTCGTCCTCTCTAGGCTTATTCTAGTCCAATTAGGGTTTTTATGCAATCTTGTGCATCCAATAGGTGTTGTTGTGTTATTGGATGAACATTTAGGTCATTTTGGTCCACCCTAGGCTTATTCTTGTCCAATTTGGGTTTTTAACCAATCTTGTGCATCCAATAGGTGTGTTTGTGTCATTGGATGAACAATTAAGGGTTTTAAGCAATCTTGTGCATCCAGTAAGTTCATTTGTGTCATTTGATTAACATTTAGGTCATTTCGTCCTCTCTAGACTTATTCTTGTCCAATTAGGGTTTTAACCAACCTTGTGCATCTAAAATGTTCATTTGTGTCGTTAGATGTACATTTAAGTCATTTTCGTCCTCCTTAGGCTCATTCTTATCCAATTAGGGTTTTTAACGAGTTTTGTGCATCCAATATGTTCATTTGTGTCATTGTATGAACATTTAGTCATTATCGTCCTCTCTAGGCTTATTCTTGCCCAATTAGGGTTTTTAAGAAATCTTTTGCATCCAATAAATTCATTTGTGTCATTGGATTAACATTTAGGTCATTTTCGTCCTCCCTAGGTTTATTCTTGTCCAATTAGGGTTTTTAACCAATCTTGTGCATCCAATAGGTGTGTTTGTATCATTGGATAAACATTTAGGTCATTTTGTTCCTCCCTAAGCTTATTCTTGTTCAATTAGGGTATTTAACCTATATTGTGCATCCAATAAGTTCATTTGTGTCATTATTTGAACATTTAGGTCATTTTCGTCCTCCCTAGGATTATTCTTGTCCAATTAGGGTTTTTAAGCAATCTTGTGCATCCAATAAGTTCATTTATGTCATTGGATGAACATTTAGGTCATTTTCGTCCTATCTAGGCTTATTTTTGCCCTAATAGGGTTTTTAACCATTCTTGTGCATCCAATAAATTCATTTGTGTCATTGGATGAACATTTTGGTCCTTTTCGTCCTCCCAAGTCTTTTTTTTTGTCAAATTATCGTTTTTAAAAAGTTCATTTGAGTCATTGGATGTACGTTTAGGTGTTTTTCGTCCTCCCTATGTTTATTCTTGTCCAATTAGGGTTTTTAACCAATCTTGTGCAACCAATAAGTTCATTTATGTCATTTAATGTACATTTTGGTCATTTTGGTCCTCCTTAGGCTCATTCTTGTCAAAATACGATTTTTAACCAATCTTGTGCATCCAATAAGTTCATTTGTGTCATTGGATGAACATTTAGGTCATTTTCGTTATCCCTAGGCTTATTCTTGTCCAATTAGGGTTTTAAACATATCTTGTGCTTCCAATAGGTGTGTTTGTATCATTGGATAAACATTTAGGTCATTTTGTTCCTCCCTAGGCTTATTCTTGTCCAATTAGGGTTTTTAACCAATATTGTGCATCCAATAAGTTGATTTCTGTCACTGGATGAACATTTAGGTCATTTTCGTCCTCTCTAGGCTTATTCTTGTCCAATTAGGGTTTTTATGCAATCTTGTGCATCCAATAAGTGTTGTTGTGTCATTGGATGAACATTTAGGTCATTTTGGTCCACCCTAGGCTTATTCTTGTCCAATTAGGGTTTTTAACCAATCTTGTACATCCAATAGGTGTGTTGGTGTCATTGGATGAACATTTAGGTCTTTTGCGTCCTTCCTAGTCTTTTTCTTATCCAATTAGGGGTTTTAAGCAATCTTGTGCATTTCAGTCATTGGATGAAAATTTTGTTATTTTCGTCCTCTCTAGGCTTGTTCTTGCCCAATTATGGTTTTTCAGCAATCTTGTGCATCCAATAAGTTCATTTGTGTCATTGGTTGAACTTTTAGGTCATTTTCGTCCCCCCTAGTATTATTCTTGTCCAATTAGGGTTTTTAATCAATCTTGTGCATCAAATAGGTGTGTTTGTGTCATTGGATGAACTTTTAAGTCTTTTTTGTCCTCCCTAGCCTTTTTCTTTACCAATTAGGGTTTTTATGCATTTATGGTTTTTAAGCAATTATGTGTTTGTGTCCTCTCTAGGCTTATTCTTGCCCAATTATGGTTTTTAAGCAATCTTGTGCATCCAATAAGTTCATTTGTGTCATTGGATGAACATTTTTTTTTTGTCCTCCCTAGCCTTTTTCTTGTCCAATTAGGGTTTTTATGCAATCTAGTGCATCCAACAAGATCATTTGTGTCATTGGTTGTACATTTAGGTCATTTTCGTCCTCCTTAGGCTCATTCTTGTCCAATTAGGGTTTTCACAAATTCTTGTGCATCCAATAGGTGTGTTTGTATCATTGGATAAACATTTAGGTCATTTTTTTCCTCCCTAGGCTTATTCTTGTCCAATTAGGGTATTTAACCTATATTGTGCATCCAATAAGTTCATTTGTGTCATTGGATGCACATTTAGGTCATTTTCTTTCTCCCTAGGCTTATTCCTGTTCAATTAGGGTATTTAATCAATCTTGGGCTTCCAATAGGTGTGTTTGTATCCTTGGATAAATAATTAGGTCATTTTGTTCCTCCCTAGGCTTATCCTTGTCCAATTAGGGTATTTAACCTATATTGTGCATCCAATAAGTTCATTTATGTCATTGGATGAACATTTAGGTCATTTTCGTCCTCTCTAGGCTTATTCTTGTCCAATTAGGGTTTTTAAACAATTTTGTGCATCCAATAGGTGTGTTTGTGTCATTGGATGAACATTTAGGTTATTTTTGTCCTCCCTAGGTTTATTCTTGTCCAATTAGGGTTTTAAACCACTCTGGTACATCCAATAAGTTCCTTTGTGTCATTGGATGTACATTTAGGTCATTTTCGTTCTCCTTAGGCTCATTCTTGTCCAATTAGGGTTTTTAAGCAATCTTATGCATCCAATAATTTCATTTATGTCTTTGGATGAACATTTAGGTAATTTTCGTCCTATATAGGCTTATTCTTGCCCAATTAGGGTTTTTAACCATTATGGTGTATCCAATAAGTTCATTTGTGTCATTGGATGAACATTTAGGTCTTTTTCGTCCACCCAAGTCTTTTTTTTGTCCAATTATGGTTTTTAAGCAATCTAGTGCATTTAACAAGTTCGTTTGAGTCATTGGATGTACGTTAAGGTGTTTTTCGTCCTCCCTATGTTTATTCTTGTCCAATTAGGGTTTTTAACCAATCTTGTGCAACCAATAAGTTCATTTATGTCATTGAATGTACATTTAGGTCATTTTGGTCCTCCTTAGTCGCATTCTTGTCGAAATAAGATTTTTAACCAATCTTGTGCATCCAATAAGTTCATTTGTGTCATTGGATGAACATTTAGGTCATTTTCGTCCTCCATAGGCTTATTCTTGTCCAATTAGGATTTTAAACAATTCTTGGGCATCCAATAGCTGTGTTTGTATCATTGGATAAACATTTAATGGTTTTTAAGCAATCTTGGGCATCCAATAGGCGTGTTTGTGTCATTCGATGAACATTTAGGTCATTTTCATCCTCCATAGGTTTATTCTTGTCCAATTACAGTTTTTAACCAACCTTGTGCATCTAATAAGCTTATTTTTGTCATTGGACGTACATTTAGGTCATTTTCGTCCTCCTTAGGCTCATTCTTATCCAATTAGGGTTTTTAACGAGTTTTGTGCATCCAATAAGTTCATTTGTGTCATTGTATGAACATTTAGTCATTTTCGTCCTCTCTAGGCCTATTCTTGCCCAATTAGGGTTTTTAAGAAATCTTGTGCATCCAATAAGTTCATTTATGTCATTGGATTAACATTTAGGTCATTTTCGTCCTCCCTAGGTTTATTTTTATCCAATTAGTGATTTTAAACAATCTTGTGCATCCAATAGGTGTGTTTGTGTCATTGGATGAACATTTAGGTTATTTTTGTCCTCCCTAGGTTTATTCTTGTCCAATTAGGGTTTTAAACCACTCTCGTGTATCCAATAAGTTCCTTTGTGTCATTGGATGTACATTTAGTATATTTTCGTTCTCCTTAGGCTCATTCTTGTCCAATTAGCGTTTTTAACCAATCTTGTGCATCCAACAAGTTCATTTGTGTCATTAGATGAACTTTTAGGTCATTTTGGTCCTCCCTAGGCTTATTCTTGGCCAATTATGGTTTTTAAGCAATCTTGTGCATCCAAAAAGTTCATTTATGTCATTGGATGAACATTTAGGTCATTTTCGTCCTATCTAGCCTTATTCTTGTCCAATTAGGGTTTTTAACCATTCTGGTGCATCCAATAAGTTCATTTGTGTCATTGGAAAAACATTTAGGTCTTTCTTCGTCCTCCCAAGTCTTTTTTGTTTGTCAAATTATGGTTTTTAAGCAATCTAGTGCATTTAACTAGTTCATTTGAGTCATTGGATGAACATTTAGGTTATTTTCGTCCTCCCTAGGCTTATACTTGTCCGATTAGGGTTTTAAACAATTCTTGTGCGTCCAATAGGTGTGTTTGTATCATTGGATAAACATTTAGGTCATTTTGTTCTTCCCTAGCCTTTTTCTTGTCCAATTAGGGTTTTTAACCAATATTGTGCATCCAATAAGTTGATTTGTGTCACTAGACGAACATTTAGGTCATTTTCGTCCTCTCTAGGCTTATTCTAGTCCAATTAGGGTTTTTATGCAATCTTGTGCATCCAATAGGTGTTGTTGTGTTATTGGATGAACATTTAGGTCATTTTGGTCCACCCTAGGCTTATTCTTGTCCAATTTGGGTTTTTAACCAATCTTGTGCATCCAATAGGTGTGTTTGTGTCATTGGATGAACAATTAAGGGTTTTAAGCAATCTTGTGCATCCAGTAAGTTCATTTGTGTCATTTGATTAACATTTAGGTCATTTCGTCCTCTCTAGACTTATTCTTGTCCAATTAGGGTTTTAACCAACCTTGTGCATCTAAAATGTTCATTTGTGTCGTTAGATGTACATTTAAGTCATTTTCGTCCTCCTTAGGCTCATTCTTATCCAATTAGGGTTTTTAACGAGTTTTGTGCATCCAATATGTTCATTTGTGTCATTGTATGAACATTTAGTCATTATCGTCCTCTCTAGGCTTATTATTGCCCAATTAGGGTTTTTAAGAAATCTTTTGCATCCAATAAATTCATTTGTGTCATTGGATTAACATTTAGGTCATTTTCGTCCTCCCTAGGTTTATTCTTGTCCAATTAGGGTTTTTAACCAATCTTGTGCATCCAATAGGTGTGTTTGTATCATTGGATAAACATTTAGGTCATTTTGTTCCTCCCTAAGCTTATTCTTGTTCAATTAGGGTATTTAACCTATATTGTGCATCCAATAAGTTCATTTGTGTCATTATTTGAACATTTAGGTCATTTTTGTCCTCCCTAGGATTATTCTTGTCCAATTAGGGTTTTTAAGCAATCTTGTGCATCCAATAAGTTCATTTATGTCATTGGATGAACATTTAGGTCATTTTCGTCCTATCTAGGCTTATTTTTGCCCTAATAGGGTTTTTAACCATTCTTGTGCATCCAATAAATTCATTTGTGTCATTGGATGAACATTTAGGTCCTTTTCGTCCTCCCAAGTCTTTTTTTTTGTCAAATTATCGTTTTTAAAAAGTTCATTTGAGTCATTGGATGTACGTTTAGGTGTTTTTCGTCCTCCCTATGTTTATTCTTGTCCAATTAGGGTTTTTAACCAATCTTGTGCAACCAATAAGCTCATTTATGTCATTTAATGTACATTTTGGTCATTTTGGTCCTCCTTAGGCTCATTCTTGTCAAAATACGATTTTTAACCAATCTTGTGCATCCAATAAGTTCATTTGTGTCATTGGATGAACATTTAGGTCATTTTCGTTATCCCTAGGCTTATTCTTGTCCAATTAGGGTTTTAAACATATCTTGTGCTTCCAATAGGTGTGTTTGTATCATTGGATAAACATTTAGGTCATTTTGTTCCTCCCTAGGCTTATTCTTGTCCAATTAGGGTTTTTAACCAATATTGTGCATCCAATAAGTTGATTTCTGTCACTGGATGAACATTTAGGTCATTTTCGTCCTCTCTAGGCTTATTCTTGTCCAATTAGGGTTTTTATGCAATCTTGTGCATCCAATAAGTGTTGTTGTGTCATTGGATGAACATTTAGGTCATTTTGGTCCACCCTAGGCTTATTCTTGTCCAATTAGGGTTTTTAACCAATCTTGTACATCCAATAGGTGTGTTGGTGTCATTGGATGAACATTTAGGTCTTTTGCGTCCTTCCTAGTCTTTTTCTTATCCAATTAGGGGTTTTAAGCAATCTTGTGCATTTCAGTCATTGGATGAAAATTTTGTTATTTTCGTCCTCTCTAGGCTTGTTCTTGCCCAATTATGGTTTTTCAGCAATCTTGTGCATCCAATAAGTTCATTTGTGTCATTGGTTGAACTTTTAGGTCATTTTCGTCCCCCCTAGTATTATTCTTGTCCAATTAGGGTTTTTAATCAATCTTGTGCATCAAATAGGTGTGTTTGTGTCATTGGATGAACTTTTAAGTCTTTTTTGTCCTCCCTAGCCTTTTTCTTTACCAATTAGGGTTTTTATGCATTTATGGTTTTTAAGCAATTATGTGTTTGTGTCCTCTCTAGGCTTATTCTTGCCCAATTATGGTTTTTAAGCAATCTTGTGCATCCAATAAGTTCATTTGTGTCATTGGATGAACATTTTTTTTTTGTCCTCCCTAGCCTTTTTCTTGTCCAATTAGGGTTTTTATGCAATCTAGTGCATCCAACAAGATCATTTGTGTCATTGGTTGTACATTTAGGTCATTTTCGTCCTCCTTAGGCTCATTCTTGTCCAATTAGGGTTTTCACAAATTCTTGTGCATCCAATAGGTGTGTTTGTATCATTGGATAAACATTTAGGTCATTTTTTTCCTCCCTAGGCTTATTCTTGTCCAATTAGGGTATTTAACCTATATTGTGCATCCAATAAGTTCATTTGTGTCATTGGATGCACATTTAGGTCATTTTCTTTCTCCCTAGGCTTATTCCTGTTCAATTAGGGTATTTAATCAATCTTGGGCTTCCAATAGGTGTGTTTGTATCCTTGGATAAATAATTAGGTCATTTTGTTCCTCCCTAGGCTTATCCTTGTCCAATTAGGGTATTTAACCTATATTGTGCATCCAATAAGTTCATTTATGTCATTGGATGAACATTTAGGTCATTTTCGTCCTCTCTAGGCTTATTCTTGTCCAATTAGGGTTTTTAAACAATTTTGTGCATCCAATAGGTGTGTTTGTGTCATTGGATGAACATTTAGGTTATTTTTGTCCTCCCTAAGTTTATTCTTGTCCAATTAGGGTTTTAAACCACTCTGGTACATCCAATAAGTTCCTTTGTGTCATTGGATGTACATTTAGGTCATTTTCGTTCTCCTTAGGCTCATTCTTGTCCAATTAGGGTTTTTAAGCAATCTTATGCATCCAATAATTTCATTTATGTCTTTGGATGAACATTTAGGTAATTTTCGTCCTATATAGGCTTATTCTTGCCCAATTAGGGTTTTTAACCATTATGGTGTATCCAATAAGTTCATTTGTGTCATTGGATGAACATTTAGGTCTTTTTCGTCCACCCAAGTCTTTTTTTTGTCCAATTATGGTTTTTAAGCAATCTAGTGCATTTAACAAGTTCGTTTGAGTCATTGGATGTACGTTAAGGTGTTTTTCGTCCTCCTTATGTTTATTCTTGTCCAATTAGGGTTTTTAACCAATCTTGTGCAACCAATAAGTTCATTTATGTCATTGAATGTACATTTAGGTCATTTTGGTCCTCCTTAGTCGCATTCTTGTCGAAATAAGATTTTTAACCAATCTTGTGCATCCAATAAGTTCATTTGTGTCACTGGATGAACATTTAGGTCATTTTCGTCCTCCATAGGCTTATTCTTGTCCAATTAGGATTTTAAACAATTCTTGGGCATCCAATAGCTGTGTTTGTATCATTGGATAAACATTTAATGGTTTTTAAGCAATCTTGGGCATCCAATAGGCGTGTTTGTGTCATTCGATGAACATTTAGGTCATTTTCATCCTCCATAGGTTTATTCTTGTCCAATTACAGTTTTTAACCAACCTTGTGCATCTAATAAGCTTATTTTTGTCATTGGACGTACATTTAGGTCATTTTCGTCCTCCTTAGGCTCATTCTTATCCAATTAGGGTTTTTAACGAGTTTTGTGCATCCAATAAGTTCATTTGTGTCATTGTATGAACATTTAGTCATTTTCGTCCTCTCTAGGCCTATTCTTGCCCAATTAGGGTTTTTAAGAAATCTTGTGCATCCAATAAGTTCATTTATGTCATTGGATTAACATTTAGGTCATTTTCGTCCTCCCTAGGTTTATTTTTATCCAATTAGTGATTTTAAACAATCTTGTGCATCCAATAGGTGTGTTTGTGTCATTGGATGAACATTTAGGTTATTTTTGTCCTCCCTAGGTTTATTCTTGTCCAATTAGGGTTTTAAACCACTCTCGTGTATCCAATAAGTTCCTTTGTGTCATTGGATGTACATTTAGTATATTTTCGTTCTCCTTAGGCTCATTCTTGTCCAATTAGCGTTTTTAACCAATCTTGTGCATCCAACAAGTTCATTTGTGTCATTAGATGAACTTTTAGGTCATTTTGGTCCTCCCTAGGCTTATTCTTGGCCAATTATGGTTTTTAAGCAATCTTGTGCATCCAAAAAGTTCATTTATGTCATTGGATGAACATTTAGGTCATTTTCGTCCTATCTAGCCTTATTCTTGTCCAATTAGGGTTTTTAACCATTCTGGTGCATCCAATAAGTTCATTTGTGTCATTGGAAAAACATTTAGGTCTTTCTTCGTCCTCCCAAGTCTTTTTTGTTTGTCAAATTATGGTTTTTAAGCAATCTAGTGCATTTAACTAGTTCATTTGAGTCATTGGATGAACATTTAGGTTATTTTCGTCCTCCCTAGGCTTATACTTGTCCGATTAGGGTTTTAAACAATTCTTGTGCGTCCAATAGGTGTGTTTGTATCATTGGATAAACATTTAGGTCATTTTGTTCTTCCCTAGCCTTTTTCTTGTCCAATTAGGGTTTTTAACCAATATTGTGCATCCAATAAGTTGATTTGTGTCACTAGACGAACATTTAGGTCATTTTCGTCCTCTCTAGGCTTATTCTTGTCCAATTAGGGTTTTTATGCAATCTTGTGCATCCAATAGGTGTTGTTGTGTTATTGGATGAACATTTAGGTCATTTTGGTCCACCCTAGGCTTATTCTTGTCCAATTTGGGTTTTTAACCAATCTTGTGCATCCAATAGGTGTGTTTGTGTCATTGGATGAACAATTAAGGGTTTTAAGCAATCTTGTGCATCCAGTAAGTTCATTTGTGTCATTTGATTAACATTTAGGTCATTTCGTCCTCTCTAGACTTATTCTTGTCCAATTAGGGTTTTAACCAACCTTGTGCATCTAAAATGTTCATTTGTGTCGTTAGATGTACATTTAAGTCATTTTCGTCCTCCTTAGGCTCATTCTTATCCAATTAGGGTTTTTAACGAGTTTTGTGCATCCAATATGTTCATTTGTGTCATTGTATGAACATTTAGTCATTATCGTCCTCTCTAGGCTTATTATTGCCCAATTAGGGTTTTTAAGAAATCTTTTGCATCCAATAAATTCATTTGTGTCATTGGATTAACATTTAGGTCATTTTCGTCCTCCCTAGGTTTATTCTTGTCCAATTAGGGTTTTTAACCAATCTTGTGCATCCAATAGGTGTGTTTGTATCATTGGATAAACATTTAGGTCATTTTGTTCCTCCCTAAGCTTATTCTTGTTCAATTAGGGTATTTAACCTATATTGTGCATCCAATAAGTTCATTTGTGTCATTATTTGAACATTTAGGTCATTTTCGTCCTCCCTAGGATTATTCTTGTCCAATTAGGGTTTTTAAGCAATCTTGTGCATCCAATAAGTTCATTTATGTCATTGGATGAACATTTAGGTCATTTTCGTCCTATCTAGGCTTATTTTTGCCCTAATAGGGTTTTTAACCATTCTTGTGCATCCAATAAATTCATTTGTGTCATTGGATGAACATTTAGGTCCTTTTCGTCCTCCCAAGTCTTTTTTTTTGTCAAATTATCGTTTTTAAAAAGTTCATTTGAGTCATTGGATGTACGTTTAGGTGTTTTTCGTCCTCCCTATGTTTATTCTTGTCCAATTAGGGTTTTTAACCAATCTTGTGCAACCAATAAGCTCATTTATGTCATTTAATGTACATTTTGGTCATTTTGGTCCTCCTTAGGCTCATTCTTGTCAAAATACGATTTTTAACCAATCTTGTGCATCCAATAAGTTCATTTGTGTCATTGGATGAACATTTAGGTCATTTTCGTTATCCCTAGGCTTATTCTTGTCCAATTAGGGTTTTAAACATATCTTGTGCTTCCAATAGGTGTGTTTGTATCATTGGATAAACATTTAGGTCATTTTGTTCCTCCCTAGGCTTATTCTTGTCCAATTAGGGTTTTTAACCAATATTGTGCATCCAATAAGTTGATTTCTGTCACTGGATGAACATTTAGGTCATTTTCGTCCTCTCTAGGCTTATTCTTGTCCAATTAGGGTTTTTATGCAATCTTGTGCATCCAATAAGTGTTGTTGTGTCATTGGATGAACATTTAGGTCATTTTGGTCCACCCTAGGCTTATTCTTGTCCAATTAGGGTTTTTAACCAATCTTGTACATCCAATAGGTGTGTTGGTGTCATTGGATGAACATTTAGGTCTTTTGCGTCCTTCCTAGTCTTTTTCTTATCCAATTAGGGGTTTTAAGCAATCTTGTGCATTTCAGTCATTGGATGAAAATTTTGTTATTTTCGTCCTCTCTAGGCTTGTTCTTGCCCAATTATGGTTTTTCAGCAATCTTGTGCATCCAATAAGTTCATTTGTGTCATTGGTTGAACTTTTAGGTCATTTTCGTCCCCCCTAGTATTATTCTTGTCCAATTAGGGTTTTTAATCAATCTTGTGCATCAAATAGGTGTGTTTGTGTCATTGGATGAACTTTTAAGTCTTTTTTGTCCTCCCTAGCCTTTTTCTTTACCAATTAGGGTTTTTATGCATTTATGGTTTTTAAGCAATTATGTGTTTGTGTCCTCTCTAGGCTTATTCTTGCCCAATTATGGTTTTTAAGCAATCTTGTGCATCCAATAAGTTCATTTGTGTCATTGGATGAACATTTTTTTTTTGTCCTCCCTAGCCTTTTTCTTGTCCAATTAGGGTTTTTATGCAATCTAGTGCATCCAACAAGATCATTTGTGTCATTGGTTGTACATTTAGGTCATTTTCGTCCTCCTTAGGCTCATTCTTGTCCAATTAGGGTTTTCACAAATTCTTGTGCATCCAATAGGTGTGTTTGTATCATTGGATAAACATTTAGGTCATTTTTTTCCTCCCTAGGCTTATTCTTGTCCAATTAGGGTATTTAACCTATATTGTGCATCCAATAAGTTCATTTGTGTCATTGGATGCACATTTAGGTCATTTTCTTTCTCCCTAGGCTTATTCCTGTTCAATTAGGGTATTTAATCAATCTTGGGCTTCCAATAGGTGTGTTTGTATCCTTGGATAAATAATTAGGTCATTTTGTTCCTCCCTAGGCTTATCCTTGTCCAATTAGGGTATTTAACCTATATTGTGCATCCAATAAGTTCATTTATGTCATTGGATGAACATTTAGGTCATTTTCGTCCTCTCTAGGCTTATTCTTGTCCAATTAGGGTTTTTAAACAATTTTGTGCATCCAATAGGTGTGTTTGTGTCATTGGATGAACATTTAGGTTATTTTTGTCCTCCCTAAGTTTATTCTTGTCCAATTAGGGTTTTAAACCACTCTGGTACATCCAATAAGTTCCTTTGTGTCATTGGATGTACATTTAGGTCATTTTCGTTCTCCTTAGGCTCATTCTTGTCCAATTAGGGTTTTTAAGCAATCTTATGCATCCAATAATTTCATTTATGTCTTTGGATGAACATTTAGGTAATTTTCGTCCTATATAGGCTTATTCTTGCCCAATTAGGGTTTTTAACCATTATGGTGTATCCAATAAGTTCATTTGTGTCATTGGATGAACATTTAGGTCTTTTTCGTCCACCCAAGTCTTTTTTTTGTCCAATTATGGTTTTTAAGCAATCTAGTGCATTTAACAAGTTCGTTTGAGTCATTGGATGTACGTTAAGGTGTTTTTCGTCCTCCTTATGTTTATTCTTGTCCAATTAGGGTTTTTAACCAATCTTGTGCAACCAATAAGTTCATTTATGTCATTGAATGTACATTTAGGTCATTTTGGTCCTCCTTAGTCGCATTCTTGTCGAAATAAGATTTTTAACCAATCTTGTGCATCCAATAAGTTCATTTGTGTCATTGGATGAACATTTAGGTCATTTTCGTCCTCCATAGGCTTATTCTTGTCCAATTAGGATTTTAAACAATTCTTGGGCATCCAATAGCTGTGTTTGTATCATTGGATAAACATTTAATGGTTTTTAAGCAATCTTGGGCATCCAATAGGCGTGTTTGTGTCATTCGATGAACATTTAGGTCATTTTCATCCTCCATAGGTTTATTCTTGTCCAATTACAGTTTTTAACCAACCTTGTGCATCTAATAAGCTTATTTTTGTCATTGGACGTACATTTAGGTCATTTTCGTCCTCCTTAGGCTCATTCTTATCCAATTAGGGTTTTTAACGAGTTTTGTGCATCCAATAAGTTCATTTGTGTCATTGTATGAACATTTAGTCATTTTCGTCCTCTCTAGGCCTATTCTTGCCCAATTAGGGTTTTTAAGAAATCTTGTGCATCCAATAAGTTCATTTATGTCATTGGATTAACATTTAGGTCATTTTCGTCCTCCCTAGGTTTATTTTTATCCAATTAGTGATTTTAAACAATCTTGTGCATCCAATAGGTGTGTTTGTGTCATTGGATGAACATTTAGGTTATTTTTGTCCTCCCTAGGTTTATTCTTGTCCAATTAGGGTTTTAAACCACTCTCGTGTATCCAATAAGTTCCTTTGTGTCATTGGATGTACATTTAGTATATTTTCGTTCTCCTTAGGCTCATTCTTGTCCAATTAGGGTTTTTAACCAATCTTGTGCATCCAACAAGTTCATTTGTGTCATTAGATGAACTTTTAGGTCATTTTGGTCCTCCCTAGGCTTATTCTTGGCCAATTAGGGTTTTTAAGCAATCTTGTGCATCCAAAAAGTTCATTTATGTCATTGGATGAACATTTAGGTCATTTTCGTCCTATCTAGCCTTATTCTTGTCCAATTAGGGTTTTTAACCATTCTGGTGCATCCAATAAGTTCATTTGTGTTATTGGAAAAACATTTAGGTCTTTCTTCGTCCTCCCAAGTCTTTTTTGTTTGTCAAATTATGGTTTTTAAGCAATCTAGTGCATTTAACTAGTTCATTTGAGTCATTGGATGAACATTTAGGTTATTTTCGTCCTCCCTAGGCTTATACTTGTCCGATTAGGGTTTTAAACAATTCTTGTGCGTCCAATAGGTGTGTTTGTATCATTGGATAAACATTTAGGTCATTTTGTTCTTCCCTAGCCTTTTTCTTGTCCAATTAGGGTTTTTAACCAATATTGTGCATCCAATAAGTTGATTTGTGTCACTAGACGAACATTTAGGTCATTTTCGTCCTCTCTAGGCTTATTCTAGTCCAATTAGGGTTTTTATGCAATCTTGTGCATCCAATAGGTGTTGTTGTGTTATTGGATGAACATTTAGGTCATTTTGGTCCACCCTAGGCTTATTCTTGTCCAATTTGGGTTTTTAACCAATCTTGTGCATCCAATAGGTGTGTTTGTGTCATTGGATGAACAATTAAGGGTTTTAAGCAATCTTGTGCATCCAGTAAGTTCATTTGTGTCATTTGATTAACATTTAGGTCATTTCGTCCTCTCTAGACTTATTCTTGTCCAATTAGGGTTTTAACCAACCTTGTGCATCTAAAATGTTCATTTGTGTCGTTAGATGTACATTTAAGTCATTTTCGTCCTCCTTAGGCTCATTCTTATCCAATTAGGGTTTTTAACGAGTTTTGTGCATCCAATATGTTCATTTGTGTCATTGTATGAACATTTAGTCATTATCGTCCTCTCTAGGCTTATTCTTGCCCAATTAGGGTTTTTAAGAAATCTTTTGCATCCAATAAATTCATTTGTGTCATTGGATTAACATTTAGGTCATTTTCGTCCTCCCTAGGTTTATTCTTGTCCAATTAGGGTTTTTAACCAATCTTGTGCATCCAATAGGTGTGTTTGTATCATTGGATAAACATTTAGGTCATTTTGTTCCTCCCTAAGCTTATTCTTGTTCAATTAGGGTATTTAACCTATATTGTGCATCCAATAAGTTCATTTGTGTCATTATTTGAACATTTAGGTCATTTTCGTCCTCCCTAGGATTATTCTTGTCCAATTAGGGTTTTTAAGCAATCTTGTGCATCCAATAAGTTCATTTATGTCATTGGATGAACATTTAGGTCATTTTCGTCCTATCTAGGCTTATTTTTGCCCTAATAGGGTTTTTAACCATTCTTGTGCATCCAATAAATTCATTTGTGTCATTGGATGAACATTTAGGTCCTTTTCGTCCTCCCAAGTCTTTTTTTTTGTCAAATTATCGTTTTTAAAAAGTTCATTTGAGTCATTGGATGTACGTTTAGGTGTTTTTCGTCCTCCCTATGTTTATTCTTGTCCAATTAGGGTTTTTAACCAATCTTGTGCAACCAATAAGCTCATTTATGTCATTTAATGTACATTTTGGTCATTTTGGTCCTCCTTAGGCTCATTCTTGTCAAAATACGATTTTTAACCAATCTTGTGCATCCAATAAGTTCATTTGTGTCATTGGATGAACATTTAGGTCATTTTCGTTATCCCTAGGCTTATTCTTGTCCAATTAGGGTTTTAAACATATCTTGTGCTTCCAATAGGTGTGTTTGTATCATTGGATAAACATTTAGGTCATTTTGTTCCTCCCTAGGCTTATTCTTGTCCAATTAGGGTTTTTAACCAATATTGTGCATCCAATAAGTTGATTTCTGTCACTGGATGAACATTTAGGTCATTTTCGTCCTCTCTAGGCTTATTCTTGTCCAATTAGGGTTTTTAATCAATCTTGTGCATCAAATAGGTGTGTTTGTGTCATTGGATGAACTTTTAAGTCTTTTTTGTCCTCCCTAGCCTTTTTCTTTACCAATTAGGGTTTTTATGCATTTATGGTTTTTAAGCAATTATGTGTTTGTGTCCTCTCTAGGCTTATTCTTGCCCAATTATGGTTTTTAAGCAATCTTGTGCATCCAATAAGTTCATTTGTGTCATTGGATGAACATTTTTTTTTTGTCCTCCCTAGCCTTTTTCTTGTCCAATTAGGGTTTTTATGCAATCTAGTGCATCCAACAAGATCATTTGTGTCATTGGTTGTACATTTAGGTCATTTTCGTCCTCCTTAGGCTCATTCTTGTCCAATTAGGGTTTTCACAAATTCTTGTGCATCCAATAGGTGTGTTTGTATCATTGGATAAACATTTAGGTCATTTTTTTCCTCCCTAGGCTTATTCTTGTCCAATTAGGGTATTTAACCTATATTGTGCATCCAATAAGTTCATTTGTGTCATTGGATGCACATTTAGGTCATTTTCTTTCTCCCTAGGCTTATTCCTGTTCAATTAGGGTATTTAATCAATCTTGGGCTTCCAATAGGTGTGTTTGTATCCTTGGATAAATAATTAGGTCATTTTGTTCCTCCCTAGGCTTATCCTTGTCCAATTAGGGTATTTAACCTATATTGTGCATCCAATAAGTTCATTTATGTCATTGGATGAACATTTAGGTCATTTTCGTCCTCTCTAGGCTTATTCTTGTCCAATTAGGGTTTTTAAACAATTTTGTGCATCCAATAGGTGTGTTTGTGTCATTGGATGAACATTTAGGTTATTTTTGTCCTCCCTAAGTTTATTCTTGTCCAATTAGGGTTTTAAACCACTCTGGTACATCCAATAAGTTCCTTTGTGTCATTGGATGTACATTTAGGTCATTTTCGTTCTCCTTAGGCTCATTCTTGTCCAATTAGGGTTTTTAAGCAATCTTATGCATCCAATAATTTCATTTATGTCTTTGGATGAACATTTAGGTAATTTTCGTCCTATATAGGCTTATTCTTGCCCAATTAGGGTTTTTAACCATTATGGTGTATCCAATAAGTTCATTTGTGTCATTGGATGAACATTTAGGTCTTTTTCGTCCACCCAAGTCTTTTTTTTGTCCAATTATGGTTTTTAAGCAATCTAGTGCATTTAACAAGTTCGTTTGAGTCATTGGATGTACGTTAAGGTGTTTTTCGTCCTCCCTATGTTTATTCTTGTCCAATTAGGGTTTTTAACCAATCTTGTGCAACCAATAAGTTCATTTATGTCATTGAATGTACATTTAGGTCATTTTGGTCCTCCTTAGTCGCATTCTTGTCGAAATAAGATTTTTAACCAATCTTGTGCATCCAATAAGTTCATTTGTGTCATTGGATGAACATTTAGGTCATTTTCGTCCTCCATAGGCTTATTCTTGTCCAATTAGGATTTTAAACAATTCTTGGGCATCCAATAGCTGTGTTTGTATCATTGGATAAACATTTAATGGTTTTTAAGCAATCTTGGGCATCCAATAGGCGTGTTTGTGTCATTCGATGAACATTTAGGTCATTTTCATCCTCCATAGGTTTATTCTTGTCCAATTACAGTTTTTAACCAACCTTGTGCATCTAATAAGCTTATTTTTGTCATTGGACGTACATTTAGGTCATTTTCGTCCTCCTTAGTCTCATTCTTATCCAATTAGGGTTTTTAACGAGTTTTGTGCATCCAATAAGTTCATTTGTGTCATTGTATGAACATTTAGTCATTTTCGTCCTCTCTAGGCCTATTCTTGCCCAATTAGGGTTTTTAAGAAATCTTGTGCATCCAATAAGTTCATTTATGTCATTGGATTAACATTTAGGTCATTTTCGTCCTCCCTAGGTTTATTTTTATCCAATTAGTGATTTTAAACAATCTTGTGCATCCAATAGGTGTGTTTGTGTCATTGGATGAACATTTAGGTTATTTTTGTCCTCCCTAGGTTTATTCTTGTCCAATTAGGGTTTTAAACCACTCTCGTGTATCCAATAAGTTCCTTTGTGTCATTGGATGTACATTTAGTATATTTTCGTTCTCCTTAGGCTCATTCTTGTCCAATTAGGGTTTTTAACCAATCTTGTGCATCCAACAAGTTCATTTGTGTCATTAGATGAACTTTTAGGTCATTTTGGTCCTCCCTAGGCTTATTCTTGGCCAATTAGGGTTTTTAAGCAATCTTGTGCATCCAAAAAGTTCATTTATGTCATTGGATGAACATTTAGGTCATTTTCGTCCTATCTAGCCTTATTCTTGTCCAATTAGGGTTTTTAACCATTCTGGTGCATCCAATAAGTTCATTTGTGTTATTGGAAAAACATTTAGGTCTTTCTTCGTCCTCCCAAGTCTTTTTTGTTTGTCAAATTATGGTTTTTAAGCAATCTAGTGCATTTAACTAGTTCATTTGAGTCATTGGATGAACATTTAGGTTATTTTCGTCCTCCCTAGGCTTATACTTGTCCGATTAGGGTTTTAAACAATTCTTGTGCGTCCAATAGGTGTGTTTGTATCATTGGATAAACATTTAGGTCATTTTGTTCTTCCCTAGCCTTTTTCTTGTCCAATTAGGGTTTTTAACCAATATTGTGCATCCAATAAGTTGATTTGTGTCACTAGACGAACATTTAGGGTCATTGGATGAACATTTAGGTCATTTTCGTCCTATCTAGCCTTATTCTTGTCCAATTAGGGTTTTTAACCATTCTGGTGCATCCAATAAGTTCATTTGTGTTATTGGAAAAACATTTAGGTCTTTCTTCGTCCTCCCAAGTCTTTTTTGTTTGTCAAATTATGGTTTTTAAGCAATCTAGTGCATTTAACTAGTTCATTTGAGTCATTGGATGAACATTTAGGTTATTTTCGTCCTCCCTAGGCTTATACTTGTCCGATTAGGGTTTTAAACAATTCTTGTGCGTCCAATAGGTGTGTTTGTATCATTGGATAAACATTTAGGTCATTTTGTTCTTCCCTAGCCTTTTTCTTGTCCAATTAGGGTTTTTAACCAATATTGTGCATCCAATAAGTTGATTTGTGTCACTAGACGAACATTTAGGTCATTTTCGTCCTCTCTAGGCTTATTCTAGTCCAATTAGGGTTTTTATGCAATCTTGTGCATCCAATAGGTGTTGTTGTGTTATTGGATGAACATTTAGGTCATTTTGGTCCACCCTAGGCTTATTCTTGTCCAATTTGGGTTTTTAACCAATCTTGTGCATCCAATAGGTGTGTTTGTGTCATTGGATGAACAATTAAGGGTTTTAAGCAATCTTGTGCATCCAGTAAGTTCATTTGTGTCATTTGATTAACATTTAGGTCATTTCGTCCTCTCTAGACTTATTCTTGTCCAATTAGGGTTTTAACCAACCTTGTGCATCTAAAATGTTCATTTGTGTCGTTAGATGTACATTTAAGTCATTTTCGTCCTCCTTAGGCTCATTCTTATCCAATTAGGGTTTTTAACGAGTTTTGTGCATCCAATATGTTCATTTGTGTCATTGTATGAACATTTAGTCATTATCGTCCTCTCTAGGCTTATTATTGCCCAATTAGGGTTTTTAAGAAATCTTTTGCATCCAATAAATTCATTTGTGTCATTGGATTAACATTTAGGTCATTTTCGTCCTCCCTAGGTTTATTCTTGTCCAATTAGGGTTTTTAACCAATCTTGTGCATCCAATAGGTGTGTTTGTATCATTGGATAAACATTTAGGTCATTTTGTTCCTCCCTAAGCTTATTCTTGTTCAATTAGGGTATTTAACCTATATTGTGCATCCAATAAGTTCATTTGTGTCATTATTTGAACATTTAGGTCATTTTCGTCCTCCCTAGGATTATTCTTGTCCAATTAGGGTTTTTAAGCAATCTTGTGCATCCAATAAGTTCATTTATGTCATTGGATGAACATTTAGGTCATTTTCGTCCTATCTAGGCTTATTTTTGCCCTAATAGGGTTTTTAACCATTCTTGTGCATCCAATAAATTCATTTGTGTCATTGGATGAACATTTAGGTCCTTTTCGTCCTCCCAAGTCTTTTTTTTTGTCAAATTATCGTTTTTAAAAAGTTCATTTGAGTCATTGGATGTACGTTTAGGTGTTTTTCGTCCTCCCTATGTTTATTCTTGTCCAATTAGGGTTTTTAACCAATCTTGTGCAACCAATAAGCTCATTTATGTCATTTAATGTACATTTTGGTCATTTTGGTCCTCCTTAGGCTCATTCTTGTCAAAATACGATTTTTAACCAATCTTGTGCATCCAATAAGTTCATTTGTGTCATTGGATGAACATTTAGGTCATTTTCGTTATCCCTAGGCTTATTCTTGTCCAATTAGGGTTTTAAACATATCTTGTGCTTCCAATAGGTGTGTTTGTATCATTGGATAAACATTTAGGTCATTTTGTTCCTCCCTAGGCTTATTCTTGTCCAATTAGGGTTTTTAACCAATATTGTGCATCCAATAAGTTGATTTCTGTCACTGGATGAACATTTAGGTCATTTTCGTCCTCTCTAGGCTTATTCTTGTCCAATTAGGGTTTTTATGCAATCTTGTGCATCCAATAAGTGTTGTTGTGTCATTGGATGAACATTTAGGTCATTTTGGTCCACCCTAGGCTTATTCTTGTCCAATTAGGGTTTTTAACCAATCTTGTACATCCAATAGGTGTGTTGGTGTCATTGGATGAACATTTAGGTCTTTTGCGTCCTTCCTAGTCTTTTTCTTATCCAATTAGGGGTTTTAAGCAATCTTGTGCATTTCAGTCATTGGATGAAAATTTTGTTATTTTCGTCCTCTCTAGGCTTGTTCTTGCCCAATTATGGTTTTTCAGCAATCTTGTGCATCCAATAAGTTCATTTGTGTCATTGGTTGAACTTTTAGGTCATTTTCGTCCCCCCTAGTATTATTCTTGTCCAATTAGGGTTTTTAATCAATCTTGTGCATCAAATAGGTGTGTTTGTGTCATTGGATGAACTTTTAAGTCTTTTTTGTCCTCCCTAGCCTTTTTCTTTACCAATTAGGGTTTTTATGCATTTATGGTTTTTAAGCAATTATGTGTTTGTGTCCTCTCTAGGCTTATTCTTGCCCAATTATGGTTTTTAAGCAATCTTGTGCATCCAATAAGTTCATTTGTGTCATTGGATGAACATTTTTTTTTTGTCCTCCCTAGCCTTTTTCTTGTCCAATTAGGGTTTTTATGCAATCTAGTGCATCCAACAAGATCATTTGTGTCATTGGTTGTACATTTAGGTCATTTTCGTCCTCCTTAGGCTCATTCTTGTCCAATTAGGGTTTTCACAAATTCTTGTGCATCCAATAGGTGTGTTTGTATCATTGGATAAACATTTAGGTCATTTTTTTCCTCCCTAGGCTTATTCTTGTCCAATTAGGGTATTTAACCTATATTGTGCATCCAATAAGTTCATTTGTGTCATTGGATGCACATTTAGGTCATTTTCTTTCTCCCTAGGCTTATTCCTGTTCAATTAGGGTATTTAATCAATCTTGGGCTTCCAATAGGTGTGTTTGTATCCTTGGATAAATAATTAGGTCATTTTGTTCCTCCCTAGGCTTATCCTTGTCCAATTAGGGTATTTAACCTATATTGTGCATCCAATAAGTTCATTTATGTCATTGGATGAACATTTAGGTCATTTTCGTCCTCTCTAGGCTTATTCTTGTCCAATTAGGGTTTTTAAACAATTTTGTGCATCCAATAGGTGTGTTTGTGTCATTGGATGAACATTTAGGTTATTTTTGTCCTCCCTAAGTTTATTCTTGTCCAATTAGGGTTTTAAACCACTCTGGTACATCCAATAAGTTCCTTTGTGTCATTGGATGTACATTTAGGTCATTTTCGTTCTCCTTAGGCTCATTCTTGTCCAATTAGGGTTTTTAAGCAATCTTATGCATCCAATAATTTCATTTATGTCTTTGGATGAACATTTAGGTAATTTTCGTCCTATATAGGCTTATTCTTGCCCAATTAGGGTTTTTAACCATTATGGTGTATCCAATAAGTTCATTTGTGTCATTGGATGAACATTTAGGTCTTTTTCGTCCACCCAAGTCTTTTTTTTGTCCAATTATGGTTTTTAAGCAATCTAGTGCATTTAACAAGTTCGTTTGAGTCATTGGATGTACGTTAAGGTGTTTTTCGTCCTCCTTATGTTTATTCTTGTCCAATTAGGGTTTTTAACCAATCTTGTGCAACCAATAAGTTCATTTATGTCATTGAATGTACATTTAGGTCATTTTGGTCCTCCTTAGTCGCATTCTTGTCGAAATAAGATTTTTAACCAATCTTGTGCATCCAATAAGTTCATTTGTGTCATTGGATGAACATTTAGGTCATTTTCGTCCTCCATAGGCTTATTCTTGTCCAATTAGGATTTTAAACAATTCTTGGGCATCCAATAGCTGTGTTTGTATCATTGGATAAACATTTAATGGTTTTTAAGCAATCTTGGGCATCCAATAGGCGTGTTTGTGTCATTCGATGAACATTTAGGTCATTTTCATCCTCCATAGGTTTATTCTTGTCCAATTACAGTTTTTAACCAACCTTGTGCATCTAATAAGCTTATTTTTGTCATTGGACGTACATTTAGGTCATTTTCGTCCTCCTTAGGCTCATTCTTATCCAATTAGGGTTTTTAACGAGTTTTGTGCATCCAATAAGTTCATTTGTGTCATTGTATGAACATTTAGTCATTTTCGTCCTCTCTAGGCCTATTCTTGCCCAATTAGGGTTTTTAAGAAATCTTGTGCATCCAATAAGTTCATTTATGTCATTGGATTAACATTTAGGTCATTTTCGTCCTCCCTAGGTTTATTTTTATCCAATTAGTGATTTTAAACAATCTTGTGCATCCAATAGGTGTGTTTGTGTCATTGGATGAACATTTAGGTTATTTTTGTCCTCCCTAGGTTTATTCTTGTCCAATTAGGGTTTTAAACCACTCTCGTGTATCCAATAAGTTCCTTTGTGTCATTGGATGTACATTTAGTATATTTTCGTTCTCCTTAGGCTCATTCTTGTCCAATTAGGGTTTTTAACCAATCTTGTGCATCCAACAAGTTCATTTGTGTCATTAGATGAACTTTTAGGTCATTTTGGTCCTCCCTAGGCTTATTCTTGGCCAATTAGGGTTTTTAAGCAATCTTGTGCATCCAAAAAGTTCATTTATGTCATTGGATGAACATTTAGGTCATTTTCGTCCTATCTAGCCTTATTCTTGTCCAATTAGGGTTTTTAACCATTCTGGTGCATCCAATAAGTTCATTTGTGTTATTGGAAAAACATTTAGGTCTTTCTTCGTCCTCCCAAGTCTTTTTTGTTTGTCAAATTATGGTTTTTAAGCAATCTAGTGCATTTAACTAGTTCATTTGAGTCATTGGATGAACATTTAGGTTATTTTCGTCCTCCCTAGGCTTATACTTGTCCGATTAGGGTTTTAAACAATTCTTGTGCGTCCAATAGGTGTGTTTGTATCATTGGATAAACATTTAGGTCATTTTGTTCTTCCCTAGCCTTTTTCTTGTCCAATTAGGGTTTTTAACCAATATTGTGCATCCAATAAGTTGATTTGTGTCACTAGACGAACATTTAGGGTCATTGGATGAACATTTAGGTCATTTTCGTCCTATCTAGCCTTATTCTTGTCCAATTAGGGTTTTTAACCATTCTGGTGCATCCAATAAGTTCATTTGTGTTATTGGAAAAACATTTAGGTCTTTCTTCGTCCTCCCAAGTCTTTTTTGTTTGTCAAATTATGGTTTTTAAGCAATCTAGTGCATTTAACTAGTTCATTTGAGTCATTGGATGAACATTTAGGTTATTTTCGTCCTCCCTAGGCTTATACTTGTCCGATTAGGGTTTTAAACAATTCTTGTGCGTCCAATAGGTGTGTTTGTATCATTGGATAAACATTTAGGTCATTTTGTTCTTCCCTAGCCTTTTTCTTGTCCAATTAGGGTTTTTAACCAATATTGTGCATCCAATAAGTTGATTTGTGTCACTAGACGAACATTTAGGTCATTTTCGTCCTCTCTAGGCTTATTCTAGTCCAATTAGGGTTTTTATGCAATCTTGTGCATCCAATAGGTGTTGTTGTGTTATTGGATGAACATTTAGGTCATTTTGGTCCACCCTAGGCTTATTCTTGTCCAATTTGGGTTTTTAACCAATCTTGTGCATCCAATAGGTGTGTTTGTGTCATTGGATGAACAATTAAGGGTTTTAAGCAATCTTGTGCATCCAGTAAGTTCATTTGTGTCATTTGATTAACATTTAGGTCATTTCGTCCTCTCTAGACTTATTCTTGTCCAATTAGGGTTTTAACCAACCTTGTGCATCTAAAATGTTCATTTGTGTCGTTAGATGTACATTTAAGTCATTTTCGTCCTCCTTAGGCTCATTCTTATCCAATTAGGGTTTTTAACGAGTTTTGTGCATCCAATATGTTCATTTGTGTCATTGTATGAACATTTAGTCATTATCGTCCTCTCTAGGCTTATTATTGCCCAATTAGGGTTTTTAAGAAATCTTTTGCATCCAATAAATTCATTTGTGTCATTGGATTAACATTTAGGTCATTTTCGTCCTCCCTAGGTTTATTCTTGTCCAATTAGGGTTTTTAACCAATCTTGTGCATCCAATAGGTGTGTTTGTATCATTGGATAAACATTTAGGTCATTTTGTTCCTCCCTAAGCTTATTCTTGTTCAATTAGGGTATTTAACCTATATTGTGCATCCAATAAGTTCATTTGTGTCATTATTTGAACATTTAGGTCATTTTCGTCCTCCCTAGGATTATTCTTGTCCAATTAGGGTTTTTAAGCAATCTTGTGCATCCAATAAGTTCATTTATGTCATTGGATGAACATTTAGGTCATTTTCGTCCTATCTAGGCTTATTTTTGCCCTAATAGGGTTTTTAACCATTCTTGTGCATCCAATAAATTCATTTGTGTCATTGGATGAACATTTAGGTCCTTTTCGTCCTCCCAAGTCTTTTTTTTTGTCAAATTATCGTTTTTAAAAAGTTCATTTGAGTCATTGGATGTACGTTTAGGTGTTTTTCGTCCTCCCTATGTTTATTCTTGTCCAATTAGGGTTTTTAACCAATCTTGTGCAACCAATAAGCTCATTTATGTCATTTAATGTACATTTTGGTCATTTTGGTCCTCCTTAGGCTCATTCTTGTCAAAATACGATTTTTAACCAATCTTGTGCATCCAATAAGTTCATTTGTGTCATTGGATGAACATTTAGGTCATTTTCGTTATCCCTAGGCTTATTCTTGTCCAATTAGGGTTTTAAACATATCTTGTGCTTCCAATAGGTGTGTTTGTATCATTGGATAAACATTTAGGTCATTTTGTTCCTCCCTAGGCTTATTCTTGTCCAATTAGGGTTTTTAACCAATATTGTGCATCCAATAAGTTGATTTCTGTCACTGGATGAACATTTAGGTCATTTTCGTCCTCTCTAGGCTTATTCTTGTCCAATTAGGGTTTTTATGCAATCTTGTGCATCCAATAAGTGTTGTTGTGTCATTGGATGAACATTTAGGTCATTTTGGTCCACCCTAGGCTTATTCTTGTCCAATTAGGGTTTTTAACCAATCTTGTACATCCAATAGGTGTGTTGGTGTCATTGGATGAACATTTAGGTCTTTTGCGTCCTTCCTAGTCTTTTTCTTATCCAATTAGGGGTTTTAAGCAATCTTGTGCATTTCAGTCATTGGATGAAAATTTTGTTATTTTCGTCCTCTCTAGGCTTGTTCTTGCCCAATTATGGTTTTTCAGCAATCTTGTGCATCCAATAAGTTCATTTGTGTCATTGGTTGAACTTTTAGGTCATTTTCGTCCCCCCTAGTATTATTCTTGTCCAATTAGGGTTTTTAATCAATCTTGTGCATCAAATAGGTGTGTTTGTGTCATTGGATGAACTTTTAAGTCTTTTTTGTCCTCCCTAGCCTTTTTCTTTACCAATTAGGGTTTTTATGCATTTATGGTTTTTAAGCAATTATGTGTTTGTGTCCTCTCTAGGCTTATTCTTGCCCAATTATGGTTTTTAAGCAATCTTGTGCATCCAATAAGTTCATTTGTGTCATTGGATGAACATTTTTTTTTTGTCCTCCCTAGCCTTTTTCTTGTCCAATTAGGGTTTTTATGCAATCTAGTGCATCCAACAAGATCATTTGTGTCATTGGTTGTACATTTAGGTCATTTTCGTCCTCCTTAGGCTCATTCTTGTCCAATTAGGGTTTTCACAAATTCTTGTGCATCCAATAGGTGTGTTTGTATCATTGGATAAACATTTAGGTCATTTTTTTCCTCCCTAGGCTTATTCTTGTCCAATTAGGGTATTTAACCTATATTGTGCATCCAATAAGTTCATTTGTGTCATTGGATGCACATTTAGGTCATTTTCTTTCTCCCTAGGCTTATTCCTGTTCAATTAGGGTATTTAATCAATCTTGGGCTTCCAATAGGTGTGTTTGTATCCTTGGATAAATAATTAGGTCATTTTGTTCCTCCCTAGGCTTATCCTTGTCCAATTAGGGTATTTAACCTATATTGTGCATCCAATAAGTTCATTTATGTCATTGGATGAACATTTAGGTCATTTTCGTCCTCTCTAGGCTTATTCTTGTCCAATTAGGGTTTTTAAACAATTTTGTGCATCCAATAGGTGTGTTTGTGTCATTGGATGAACATTTAGGTTATTTTTGTCCTCCCTAAGTTTATTCTTGTCCAATTAGGGTTTTAAACCACTCTGGTACATCCAATAAGTTCCTTTGTGTCATTGGATGTACATTTAGGTCATTTTCGTTCTCCTTAGGCTCATTCTTGTCCAATTAGGGTTTTTAAGCAATCTTATGCATCCAATAATTTCATTTATGTCTTTGGATGAACATTTAGGTAATTTTCGTCCTATATAGGCTTATTCTTGCCCAATTAGGGTTTTTAACCATTATGGTGTATCCAATAAGTTCATTTGTGTCATTGGATGAACATTTAGGTCTTTTTCGTCCACCCAAGTCTTTTTTTTGTCCAATTATGGTTTTTAAGCAATCTAGTGCATTTAACAAGTTCGTTTGAGTCATTGGATGTACGTTAAGGTGTTTTTCGTCCTCCTTATGTTTATTCTTGTCCAATTAGGGTTTTTAACCAATCTTGTGCAACCAATAAGTTCATTTATGTCATTGAATGTACATTTAGGTCATTTTGGTCCTCCTTAGTCGCATTCTTGTCGAAATAAGATTTTTAACCAATCTTGTGCATCCAATAAGTTCATTTGTGTCATTGGATGAACATTTAGGTCATTTTCGTCCTCCATAGGCTTATTCTTGTCCAATTAGGATTTTAAACAATTCTTGGGCATCCAATAGCTGTGTTTGTATCATTGGATAAACATTTAATGGTTTTTAAGCAATCTTGGGCATCCAATAGGCGTGTTTGTGTCATTCGATGAACATTTAGGTCATTTTCATCCTCCATAGGTTTATTCTTGTCCAATTACAGTTTTTAACCAACCTTGTGCATCTAATAAGCTTATTTTTGTCATTGGACGTACATTTAGGTCATTTTCGTCCTCCTTAGGCTCATTCTTATCCAATTAGGGTTTTTAACGAGTTTTGTGCATCCAATAAGTTCATTTGTGTCATTGTATGAACATTTAGTCATTTTCGTCCTCTCTAGGCCTATTCTTGCCCAATTAGGGTTTTTAAGAAATCTTGTGCATCCAATAAGTTCATTTATGTCATTGGATTAACATTTAGGTCATTTTCGTCCTCCCTAGGTTTATTTTTATCCAATTAGTGATTTTAAACAATCTTGTGCATCCAATAGGTGTGTTTGTGTCATTGGATGAACATTTAGGTTATTTTTGTCCTCCCTAGGTTTATTCTTGTCCAATTAGGGTTTTAAACCACTCTCGTGTATCCAATAAGTTCCTTTGTGTCATTGGATGTACATTTAGTATATTTTCGTTCTCCTTAGGCTCATTCTTGTCCAATTAGGGTTTTTAACCAATCTTGTGCATCCAACAAGTTCATTTGTGTCATTAGATGAACTTTTAGGTCATTTTGGTCCTCCCTAGGCTTATTCTTGGCCAATTAGGGTTTTTAAGCAATCTTGTGCATCCAAAAAGTTCATTTATGTCATTGGATGAACATTTAGGTCATTTTCGTCCTATCTAGCCTTATTCTTGTCCAATTAGGGTTTTTAACCATTCTGGTGCATCCAATAAGTTCATTTGTGTTATTGGAAAAACATTTAGGTCTTTCTTCGTCCTCCCAAGTCTTTTTTGTTTGTCAAATTATGGTTTTTAAGCAATCTAGTGCATTTAACTAGTTCATTTGAGTCATTGGATGAACATTTAGGTTATTTTCGTCCTCCCTAGGCTTATACTTGTCCGATTAGGGTTTTAAACAATTCTTGTGCGTCCAATAGGTGTGTTTGTATCATTGGATAAACATTTAGGTCATTTTGTTCTTCCCTAGCCTTTTTCTTGTCCAATTAGGGTTTTTAACCAATATTGTGCATCCAATAAGTTGATTTGTGTCACTAGACGAACATTTAGGGTCATTGGATGAACATTTAGGTCATTTTCGTCCTATCTAGCCTTATTCTTGTCCAATTAGGGTTTTTAACCATTCTGGTGCATCCAATAAGTTCATTTGTGTTATTGGAAAAACATTTAGGTCTTTCTTCGTCCTCCCAAGTCTTTTTTGTTTGTCAAATTATGGTTTTTAAGCAATCTAGTGCATTTAACTAGTTCATTTGAGTCATTGGATGAACATTTAGGTTATTTTCGTCCTCCCTAGGCTTATACTTGTCCGATTAGGGTTTTAAACAATTCTTGTGCGTCCAATAGGTGTGTTTGTATCATTGGATAAACATTTAGGTCATTTTGTTCTTCCCTAGCCTTTTTCTTGTCCAATTAGGGTTTTTAACCAATATTGTGCATCCAATAAGTTGATTTGTGTCACTAGACGAACATTTAGGTCATTTTCGTCCTCTCTAGGCTTATTCTAGTCCAATTAGGGTTTTTATGCAATCTTGTGCATCCAATAGGTGTTGTTGTGTTATTGGATGAACATTTAGGTCATTTTGGTCCACCCTAGGCTTATTCTTGTCCAATTTGGGTTTTTAACCAATCTTGTGCATCCAATAGGTGTGTTTGTGTCATTGGATGAACAATTAAGGGTTTTAAGCAATCTTGTGCATCCAGTAAGTTCATTTGTGTCATTTGATTAACATTTAGGTCATTTCGTCCTCTCTAGACTTATTCTTGTCCAATTAGGGTTTTAACCAACCTTGTGCATCTAAAATGTTCATTTGTGTCGTTAGATGTACATTTAAGTCATTTTCGTCCTCCTTAGGCTCATTCTTATCCAATTAGGGTTTTTAACGAGTTTTGTGCATCCAATATGTTCATTTGTGTCATTGTATGAACATTTAGTCATTATCGTCCTCTCTAGGCTTATTATTGCCCAATTAGGGTTTTTAAGAAATCTTTTGCATCCAATAAATTCATTTGTGTCATTGGATTAACATTTAGGTCATTTTCGTCCTCCCTAGGTTTATTCTTGTCCAATTAGGGTTTTTAACCAATCTTGTGCATCCAATAGGTGTGTTTGTATCATTGGATAAACATTTAGGTCATTTTGTTCCTCCCTAAGCTTATTCTTGTTCAATTAGGGTATTTAACCTATATTGTGCATCCAATAAGTTCATTTGTGTCATTATTTGAACATTTAGGTCATTTTCGTCCTCCCTAGGATTATTCTTGTCCAATTAGGGTTTTTAAGCAATCTTGTGCATCCAATAAGTTCATTTATGTCATTGGATGAACATTTAGGTCATTTTCGTCCTATCTAGGCTTATTTTTGCCCTAATAGGGTTTTTAACCATTCTTGTGCATCCAATAAATTCATTTGTGTCATTGGATGAACATTTAGGTCCTTTTCGTCCTCCCAAGTCTTTTTTTTTGTCAAATTATCGTTTTTAAAAAGTTCATTTGAGTCATTGGATGTACGTTTAGGTGTTTTTCGTCCTCCCTATGTTTATTCTTGTCCAATTAGGGTTTTTAACCAATCTTGTGCAACCAATAAGCTCATTTATGTCATTTAATGTACATTTTGGTCATTTTGGTCCTCCTTAGGCTCATTCTTGTCAAAATACGATTTTTAACCAATCTTGTGCATCCAATAAGTTCATTTGTGTCATTGGATGAACATTTAGGTCATTTTCGTTATCCCTAGGCTTATTCTTGTCCAATTAGGGTTTTAAACATATCTTGTGCTTCCAATAGGTGTGTTTGTATCATTGGATAAACATTTAGGTCATTTTGTTCCTCCCTAGGCTTATTCTTGTCCAATTAGGGTTTTTAACCAATATTGTGCATCCAATAAGTTGATTTCTGTCACTGGATGAACATTTAGGTCATTTTCGTCCTCTCTAGGCTTATTCTTGTCCAATTAGGGTTTTTATGCAATCTTGTGCATCCAATAAGTGTTGTTGTGTCATTGGATGAACATTTAGGTCATTTTGGTCCACCCTAGGCTTATTCTTGTCCAATTAGGGTTTTTAACCAATCTTGTACATCCAATAGGTGTGTTGGTGTCATTGGATGAACATTTAGGTCTTTTGCGTCCTTCCTAGTCTTTTTCTTATCCAATTAGGGGTTTTAAGCAATCTTGTGCATTTCAGTCATTGGATGAAAATTTTGTTATTTTCGTCCTCTCTAGGCTTGTTCTTGCCCAATTATGGTTTTTCAGCAATCTTGTGCATCCAATAAGTTCATTTGTGTCATTGGTTGAACTTTTAGGTCATTTTCGTCCCCCCTAGTATTATTCTTGTCCAATTAGGGTTTTTAATCAATCTTGTGCATCAAATAGGTGTGTTTGTGTCATTGGATGAACTTTTAAGTCTTTTTTGTCCTCCCTAGCCTTTTTCTTTACCAATTAGGGTTTTTATGCATTTATGGTTTTTAAGCAATTATGTGTTTGTGTCCTCTCTAGGCTTATTCTTGCCCAATTATGGTTTTTAAGCAATCTTGTGCATCCAATAAGTTCATTTGTGTCATTGGATGAACATTTTTTTTTTGTCCTCCCTAGCCTTTTTCTTGTCCAATTAGGGTTTTTATGCAATCTAGTGCATCCAACAAGATCATTTGTGTCATTGGTTGTACATTTAGGTCATTTTCGTCCTCCTTAGGCTCATTCTTGTCCAATTAGGGTTTTCACAAATTCTTGTGCATCCAATAGGTGTGTTTGTATCATTGGATAAACATTTAGGTCATTTTTTTCCTCCCTAGGCTTATTCTTGTCCAATTAGGGTATTTAACCTATATTGTGCATCCAATAAGTTCATTTGTGTCATTGGATGCACATTTAGGTCATTTTCTTTCTCCCTAGGCTTATTCCTGTTCAATTAGGGTATTTAATCAATCTTGGGCTTCCAATAGGTGTGTTTGTATCCTTGGATAAATAATTAGGTCATTTTGTTCCTCCCTAGGCTTATCCTTGTCCAATTAGGGTATTTAACCTATATTGTGCATCCAATAAGTTCATTTATGTCATTGGATGAACATTTAGGTCATTTTCGTCCTCTCTAGGCTTATTCTTGTCCAATTAGGGTTTTTAAACAATTTTGTGCATCCAATAGGTGTGTTTGTGTCATTGGATGAACATTTAGGTTATTTTTGTCCTCCCTAAGTTTATTCTTGTCCAATTAGGGTTTTAAACCACTCTGGTACATCCAATAAGTTCCTTTGTGTCATTGGATGTACATTTAGGTCATTTTCGTTCTCCTTAGGCTCATTCTTGTCCAATTAGGGTTTTTAAGCAATCTTATGCATCCAATAATTTCATTTATGTCTTTGGATGAACATTTAGGTAATTTTCGTCCTATATAGGCTTATTCTTGCCCAATTAGGGTTTTTAACCATTATGGTGTATCCAATAAGTTCATTTGTGTCATTGGATGAACATTTAGGTCTTTTTCGTCCACCCAAGTCTTTTTTTTGTCCAATTATGGTTTTTAAGCAATCTAGTGCATTTAACAAGTTCGTTTGAGTCATTGGATGTACGTTAAGGTGTTTTTCGTCCTCCTTATGTTTATTCTTGTCCAATTAGGGTTTTTAACCAATCTTGTGCAACCAATAAGTTCATTTATGTCATTGAATGTACATTTAGGTCATTTTGGTCCTCCTTAGTCGCATTCTTGTCGAAATAAGATTTTTAACCAATCTTGTGCATCCAATAAGTTCATTTGTGTCATTGGATGAACATTTAGGTCATTTTCGTCCTCCATAGGCTTATTCTTGTCCAATTAGGATTTTAAACAATTCTTGGGCATCCAATAGCTGTGTTTGTATCATTGGATAAACATTTAATGGTTTTTAAGCAATCTTGGGCATCCAATAGGCGTGTTTGTGTCATTCGATGAACATTTAGGTCATTTTCATCCTCCATAGGTTTATTCTTGTCCAATTACAGTTTTTAACCAACCTTGTGCATCTAATAAGCTTATTTTTGTCATTGGACGTACATTTAGGTCATTTTCGTCCTCCTTAGGCTCATTCTTATCCAATTAGGGTTTTTAACGAGTTTTGTGCATCCAATAAGTTCATTTGTGTCATTGTATGAACATTTAGTCATTTTCGTCCTCTCTAGGCCTATTCTTGCCCAATTAGGGTTTTTAAGAAATCTTGTGCATCCAATAAGTTCATTTATGTCATTGGATTAACATTTAGGTCATTTTCGTCCTCCCTAGGTTTATTTTTATCCAATTAGTGATTTTAAACAATCTTGTGCATCCAATAGGTGTGTTTGTGTCATTGGATGAACATTTAGGTTATTTTTGTCCTCCCTAGGTTTATTCTTGTCCAATTAGGGTTTTAAACCACTCTCGTGTATCCAATAAGTTCCTTTGTGTCATTGGATGTACATTTAGTATATTTTCGTTCTCCTTAGGCTCATTCTTGTCCAATTAGGGTTTTTAACCAATCTTGTGCATCCAACAAGTTCATTTGTGTCATTAGATGAACTTTTAGGTCATTTTGGTCCTCCCTAGGCTTATTCTTGGCCAATTAGGGTTTTTAAGCAATCTTGTGCATCCAAAAAGTTCATTTATGTCATTGGATGAACATTTAGGTCATTTTCGTCCTATCTAGCCTTATTCTTGTCCAATTAGGGTTTTTAACCATTCTGGTGCATCCAATAAGTTCATTTGTGTTATTGGAAAAACATTTAGGTCTTTCTTCGTCCTCCCAAGTCTTTTTTGTTTGTCAAATTATGGTTTTTAAGCAATCTAGTGCATTTAACTAGTTCATTTGAGTCATTGGATGAACATTTAGGTTATTTTCGTCCTCCCTAGGCTTATACTTGTCCGATTAGGGTTTTAAACAATTCTTGTGCGTCCAATAGGTGTGTTTGTATCATTGGATAAACATTTAGGTCATTTTGTTCTTCCCTAGCCTTTTTCTTGTCCAATTAGGGTTTTTAACCAATATTGTGCATCCAATAAGTTGATTTGTGTCACTAGACGAACATTTAGGGTCATTGGATGAACATTTAGGTCATTTTCGTCCTATCTAGCCTTATTCTTGTCCAATTAGGGTTTTTAACCATTCTGGTGCATCCAATAAGTTCATTTGTGTTATTGGAAAAACATTTAGGTCTTTCTTCGTCCTCCCAAGTCTTTTTTGTTTGTCAAATTATGGTTTTTAAGCAATCTAGTGCATTTAACTAGTTCATTTGAGTCATTGGATGAACATTTAGGTTATTTTCGTCCTCCCTAGGCTTATACTTGTCCGATTAGGGTTTTAAACAATTCTTGTGCGTCCAATAGGTGTGTTTGTATCATTGGATAAACATTTAGGTCATTTTGTTCTTCCCTAGCCTTTTTCTTGTCCAATTAGGGTTTTTAACCAATATTGTGCATCCAATAAGTTGATTTGTGTCACTAGACGAACATTTAGGTCATTTTCGTCCTCTCTAGGCTTATTCTAGTCCAATTAGGGTTTTTATGCAATCTTGTGCATCCAATAGGTGTTGTTGTGTTATTGGATGAACATTTAGGTCATTTTGGTCCACCCTAGGCTTATTCTTGTCCAATTTGGGTTTTTAACCAATCTTGTGCATCCAATAGGTGTGTTTGTGTCATTGGATGAACAATTAAGGGTTTTAAGCAATCTTGTGCATCCAGTAAGTTCATTTGTGTCATTTGATTAACATTTAGGTCATTTCGTCCTCTCTAGACTTATTCTTGTCCAATTAGGGTTTTAACCAACCTTGTGCATCTAAAATGTTCATTTGTGTCGTTAGATGTACATTTAAGTCATTTTCGTCCTCCTTAGGCTCATTCTTATCCAATTAGGGTTTTTAACGAGTTTTGTGCATCCAATATGTTCATTTGTGTCATTGTATGAACATTTAGTCATTATCGTCCTCTCTAGGCTTATTATTGCCCAATTAGGGTTTTTAAGAAATCTTTTGCATCCAATAAATTCATTTGTGTCATTGGATTAACATTTAGGTCATTTTCGTCCTCCCTAGGTTTATTCTTGTCCAATTAGGGTTTTTAACCAATCTTGTGCATCCAATAGGTGTGTTTGTATCATTGGATAAACATTTAGGTCATTTTGTTCCTCCCTAAGCTTATTCTTGTTCAATTAGGGTATTTAACCTATATTGTGCATCCAATAAGTTCATTTGTGTCATTATTTGAACATTTAGGTCATTTTCGTCCTCCCTAGGATTATTCTTGTCCAATTAGGGTTTTTAAGCAATCTTGTGCATCCAATAAGTTCATTTATGTCATTGGATGAACATTTAGGTCATTTTCGTCCTATCTAGGCTTATTTTTGCCCTAATAGGGTTTTTAACCATTCTTGTGCATCCAATAAATTCATTTGTGTCATTGGATGAACATTTAGGTCCTTTTCGTCCTCCCAAGTCTTTTTTTTTGTCAAATTATCGTTTTTAAAAAGTTCATTTGAGTCATTGGATGTACGTTTAGGTGTTTTTCGTCCTCCCTATGTTTATTCTTGTCCAATTAGGGTTTTTAACCAATCTTGTGCAACCAATAAGCTCATTTATGTCATTTAATGTACATTTTGGTCATTTTGGTCCTCCTTAGGCTCATTCTTGTCAAAATACGATTTTTAACCAATCTTGTGCATCCAATAAGTTCATTTGTGTCATTGGATGAACATTTAGGTCATTTTCGTTATCCCTAGGCTTATTCTTGTCCAATTAGGGTTTTAAACATATCTTGTGCTTCCAATAGGTGTGTTTGTATCATTGGATAAACATTTAGGTCATTTTGTTCCTCCCTAGGCTTATTCTTGTCCAATTAGGGTTTTTAACCAATATTGTGCATCCAATAAGTTGATTTCTGTCACTGGATGAACATTTAGGTCATTTTCGTCCTCTCTAGGCTTATTCTTGTCCAATTAGGGTTTTTATGCAATCTTGTGCATCCAATAAGTGTTGTTGTGTCATTGGATGAACATTTAGGTCATTTTGGTCCACCCTAGGCTTATTCTTGTCCAATTAGGGTTTTTAACCAATCTTGTACATCCAATAGGTGTGTTGGTGTCATTGGATGAACATTTAGGTCTTTTGCGTCCTTCCTAGTCTTTTTCTTATCCAATTAGGGGTTTTAAGCAATCTTGTGCATTTCAGTCATTGGATGAAAATTTTGTTATTTTCGTCCTCTCTAGGCTTGTTCTTGCCCAATTATGGTTTTTCAGCAATCTTGTGCATCCAATAAGTTCATTTGTGTCATTGGTTGAACTTTTAGGTCATTTTCGTCCCCCCTAGTATTATTCTTGTCCAATTAGGGTTTTTAATCAATCTTGTGCATCAAATAGGTGTGTTTGTGTCATTGGATGAACTTTTAAGTCTTTTTTGTCCTCCCTAGCCTTTTTCTTTACCAATTAGGGTTTTTATGCATTTATGGTTTTTAAGCAATTATGTGTTTGTGTCCTCTCTAGGCTTATTCTTGCCCAATTATGGTTTTTAAGCAATCTTGTGCATCCAATAAGTTCATTTGTGTCATTGGATGAACATTTTTTTTTTGTCCTCCCTAGCCTTTTTCTTGTCCAATTAGGGTTTTTATGCAATCTAGTGCATCCAACAAGATCATTTGTGTCATTGGTTGTACATTTAGGTCATTTTCGTCCTCCTTAGGCTCATTCTTGTCCAATTAGGGTTTTCACAAATTCTTGTGCATCCAATAGGTGTGTTTGTATCATTGGATAAACATTTAGGTCATTTTTTTCCTCCCTAGGCTTATTCTTGTCCAATTAGGGTATTTAACCTATATTGTGCATCCAATAAGTTCATTTGTGTCATTGGATGCACATTTAGGTCATTTTCTTTCTCCCTAGGCTTATTCCTGTTCAATTAGGGTATTTAATCAATCTTGGGCTTCCAATAGGTGTGTTTGTATCCTTGGATAAATAATTAGGTCATTTTGTTCCTCCCTAGGCTTATCCTTGTCCAATTAGGGTATTTAACCTATATTGTGCATCCAATAAGTTCATTTATGTCATTGGATGAACATTTAGGTCATTTTCGTCCTCTCTAGGCTTATTCTTGTCCAATTAGGGTTTTTAAACAATTTTGTGCATCCAATAGGTGTGTTTGTGTCATTGGATGAACATTTAGGTTATTTTTGTCCTCCCTAAGTTTATTCTTGTCCAATTAGGGTTTTAAACCACTCTGGTACATCCAATAAGTTCCTTTGTGTCATTGGATGTACATTTAGGTCATTTTCGTTCTCCTTAGGCTCATTCTTGTCCAATTAGGGTTTTTAAGCAATCTTATGCATCCAATAATTTCATTTATGTCTTTGGATGAACATTTAGGTAATTTTCGTCCTATATAGGCTTATTCTTGCCCAATTAGGGTTTTTAACCATTATGGTGTATCCAATAAGTTCATTTGTGTCATTGGATGAACATTTAGGTCTTTTTCGTCCACCCAAGTCTTTTTTTTGTCCAATTATGGTTTTTAAGCAATCTAGTGCATTTAACAAGTTCGTTTGAGTCATTGGATGTACGTTAAGGTGTTTTTCGTCCTCCTTATGTTTATTCTTGTCCAATTAGGGTTTTTAACCAATCTTGTGCAACCAATAAGTTCATTTATGTCATTGAATGTACATTTAGGTCATTTTGGTCCTCCTTAGTCGCATTCTTGTCGAAATAAGATTTTTAACCAATCTTGTGCATCCAATAAGTTCATTTGTGTCATTGGATGAACATTTAGGTCATTTTCGTCCTCCATAGGCTTATTCTTGTCCAATTAGGATTTTAAACAATTCTTGGGCATCCAATAGCTGTGTTTGTATCATTGGATAAACATTTAATGGTTTTTAAGCAATCTTGGGCATCCAATAGGCGTGTTTGTGTCATTCGATGAACATTTAGGTCATTTTCATCCTCCATAGGTTTATTCTTGTCCAATTACAGTTTTTAACCAACCTTGTGCATCTAATAAGCTTATTTTTGTCATTGGACGTACATTTAGGTCATTTTCGTCCTCCTTAGGCTCATTCTTATCCAATTAGGGTTTTTAACGAGTTTTGTGCATCCAATAAGTTCATTTGTGTCATTGTATGAACATTTAGTCATTTTCGTCCTCTCTAGGCCTATTCTTGCCCAATTAGGGTTTTTAAGAAATCTTGTGCATCCAATAAGTTCATTTATGTCATTGGATTAACATTTAGGTCATTTTCGTCCTCCCTAGGTTTATTTTTATCCAATTAGTGATTTTAAACAATCTTGTGCATCCAATAGGTGTGTTTGTGTCATTGGATGAACATTTAGGTTATTTTTGTCCTCCCTAGGTTTATTCTTGTCCAATTAGGGTTTTAAACCACTCTCGTGTATCCAATAAGTTCCTTTGTGTCATTGGATGTACATTTAGTATATTTTCGTTCTCCTTAGGCTCATTCTTGTCCAATTAGGGTTTTTAACCAATCTTGTGCATCCAACAAGTTCATTTGTGTCATTAGATGAACTTTTAGGTCATTTTGGTCCTCCCTAGGCTTATTCTTGGCCAATTAGGGTTTTTAAGCAATCTTGTGCATCCAAAAAGTTCATTTATGTCATTGGATGAACATTTAGGTCATTTTCGTCCTATCTAGCCTTATTCTTGTCCAATTAGGGTTTTTAACCATTCTGGTGCATCCAATAAGTTCATTTGTGT
>JBBPBT010001281.1:603226-614608 GCA_037974875.1 Cicer bijugum | reverse complement strand
ATCTTGTGCATCCAATAAGTTCATTTGTGTCATTGGATTAACATTTAGGTCATTTTCGTCCTCCCTAGGTTTATTCTTGTCCAATTAGGGTTTTTAACCAATCTTGTTCATCCAATAAGTTCAGTTGTGTCATTGGATGTACATTTAGGTCATTTTTGCATCCTTAGGCTCATTCTTGTCCAATTAGGGTTTTTAACCAATCTTGTGCATCCAACAAGTTCATTTGTGTTATTGGATGAACTTTTAGGTCATTTTCGTCCTCCCTAGGATTATTCTTGTCCAATTAAGGTTTTTAGGCAATCTTGTGCATCCAATAAGTTAATTTATGTCATTGGATGAACATTTAGGTCTTTTTCGTCCTCTCTAGGCTTATTCTTGCCCAATTAGAGTTTTTAACCAATCTGGTGCATCCAATATGTTCATTTGTGTCATTGGATGAACATTTAGGTCTTTTTCGTCCTCCCAAGTCTTTTTTTTTGTTCAATTATGGTTTTTAAGCAATCAAGTGCATTCAACAAGTTCATTTGTGTCATTTGATGTACATTTAGGTCTTTTTCCTCCTCCCTATGTTTATTCTTGTCCAATTATGGTTTTTAACCAGTCATGTGCATCAAATAAGTTCATTTATGTCATTGAATGTACATTTAGGTCATTTTGGTCCTCCTTAGGCTTATTCTAGAAGAAATAGGATTTTTAACCAATCTTGTGCATCCAATAAGTTCATATGTGTCATTGGATGAACATTTAGGTCATTTTCGTCCTCCCTAGGCTTATTCTTGTCCAATTAGGGTTTTAATCAATTTAGGTGCATCCAATAGGTGTGTTTGTATCATTGGATAAACATTTAGGTCATTTTGTTCTTCCCTATGCTTATTCTTGTCCATTAAGGGTTTTTAACCAATATTGTGCATCGAATAAGTTGATTTGTGTAATTAGATGAACATTTAGGTCATTTTCGTCCTCTCGAGGCCAATTATAGACCAATTAGGGTTTTTAAGCAATCTTGTGCATCTAATAGGTGTTGTTGTGTCGTTGGATGAACATTTAGGTCATTTTGATCCTGCCTAGGCTTATTCTTGTCAAATTATTGTTTTTAACCAATCTTGTGCATCCAATAAGTTCATTTGTGTCATTGTATTAACATTTCAGTCATTTCGTCCTCCCTATGTTTATTCTTTTCCAATTAGGGATTTTAACCAACCATGTGCATCCGATAAGTTCATTTGTGTTATTGGATTAACAATTAGGTCATTTTCGTCCTCCTTAGGCTCATTGTTGTCCAATTAGGGTTTTAACCAATATTGTAAATCCAATAAGTTCATTTGTGTCATTGGATGAACATTTAGGTCATTTTTGTCCTCTCTAGGCTTATTCTTGCCCAATTAGGGTTTTTAACTAATCTTGTGTATGAAATATGTTCATTTGTGTCATTAGATGAACATTTATGTCATTTTCGTCTTCTCTAGGCTTATTCTTGTCCAATTAGGGATTTTAACCAATCTTGTGCATCCAATAGGTGTGTTTGTATCATTGGATAAACATTTAGGTCATTTTGTTTCTCCCTAGGCTTATTCTTGTCCAATTAGGGTATTTAACCTATATTGTGCATCCAATAAGTTCATTTGTGTCATTGGATGAACATTTAGGTCATTTTCGTCCTCTCTAGGCTTATTCTTGCCCAATTAGGGTTTTTAACTAATCTTGTGTATCCAATAAGTTCATTTGTGTCATTAGATGAACATTTTAGTCATTTTCGTCCTCCCTAGGCTTATTCTTGTCCAAGTAGGGTATTTAACCAATCTTGTGCATCCAATAAGTGTGTTTGTATCATCGGATAAACATTTAGGTCATTTTGTTCCTCCCTAGGCTTATTCTTGTCCAATTAGGGTATTTAACCTATATTGTGCATCCAGTAAGTTCATTTGTGTCATTGGATGAACATTTAGGTCATTTTCGTCCTCTCTAGGCTTATTCTTGCCCAATTAGGGTTTTTAACCAATCTTGTGCATCCAATAGGAGTGTTTGTGTCATTGGATGAACATTTAAGTCTTTTTTGTCCTCCCTAGCCTTTTTCTTGTCCTATTAGGGTTTTTATGCAATCTAGTGCATCCAACAAGATCATTTGTGTCATTGGTTGTACATTTAGGTCATTTTCGACCTCCCTTGGTTTATTCTTGTCCAATTAGGGTTTTTTTTTACCAATCTTGTGCATCCAATAAGTTCATTTATGTCATTGGATGTACAATTTGGTCATTTTGGTCCTACTTAGGGTTTTTACAGATTCTTGTGCATCCAATAGGTGTGTTTGTATCATTGGATAAACATTTAGGTCATTTTGTTCCTCCCTAGGCTTATTCTTGTCCAATTAGGGTATTTAACCTATATTGTGCATCCAATAAGTTCATTAGAGTCATTGGATGTACATTTAGGTCATTTTCGTCCTCCCTAGGCTTATTCTTGTCCAATTAGGGTTTTAATCAATTCAGGTGCATCCAATAGGTGTGTTTGTATCATTGGATAAACATTTAGGTCATTTTGTTCCTCCCTATGCTTATTCTTGTCCAATAAGGGTTTTTAACCAATATTGCGCATCGAATAAGTTGATTTGTGTAATTAGATGAACATTTAGGTCATATTCGTCCTCTCGAGGCCAATTATAGACCAATTAGGGTTTTTAAGCAATCTTGTGCATCTAATAGGTGTTGTTGTGTCATTGGATGAACATTTAGGTCATTTTGATCCTGCCTAGGCTTATTCTTGTCAAATTATGGTTTTTAACCAATCTTGTGCATCCAATAAGTTCATTTGTGTCATTGTATTAACATTTCAGTCATTTCGTCCTCCCTATGTTTATTCTTTTCCAATTAGGGATTTTAACCAACCATGTGCATCCAATAAGTTCATTTGTGTTATTGGATTAACAATTAGGTCATTTTCGTCCTCCTTAGGCTCATTGTTGTCCAATTAGGGTTTTAACCAATATTGTAAATCCAATAAGTTCATTTGTGTCATTGGATGAACATTTAGGTCATTTTTGTCCTCTCTAGGCTTATTCTTGCCCAATTAGGGTTTTTAACTAATCTTGTGTATGAAATATGTTCATTTGTGTCATTAGATGAACATTTATGTCATTTTCGTCTTCTCTAGGCTTATTCTTGTCCAATTAGGGATTTTAACCAATCTTGTGCATCCAATAGGTGTGTTTGTATCATTGGATAAACATTTAGGTCATTTTGTTTCTCCCTAGGCTTATTCTTGTCCAATTAGGGTATTTAACCTATATTGTGCATCCAATAAGTTCATTTGTGTCATTGGATGAACATTTAGGTCATTTTCGTCCTCTCTAGGCTTATTCTTGCCCAATTAGGGTTTTTAACTAATCTTGTGTATCCAATAAGTTCATTTGTGTCATTAGATGAACATTTTAGTCATTTTCGTCCTCCCTAGGCTTATTCTTGTCCAAGTAGGGTATTTAACCAATCTTGTGCATCCAATAAGTGTGTTTGTATCATCGGATAAACATTTAGGTCATTTTGTTCCTCCCTAGGCTTATTCTTGTCCAATTAGGGTATTTAACCTATATTGTGCATCCAGTAAGTTCATTTGTGTCATTGGATGAACATTTAGGTCATTTTCGTCCTCTCTAGGCTTATTCTTGCCCAATTAGGGTTTTTAACCAATCTTGTGCATCCAATAGGAGTGTTTGTGTCATTGGATGAACATTTAAGTCTTTTTTGTCCTCCCTAGCCTTTTTCTTGTCCTATTAGGGTTTTTATGCAATCTAGTGCATCCAACAAGATCATTTGTGTCATTGGTTGTACATTTAGGTCATTTTCGACCTCCCTTGGTTTATTCTTGTCCAATTAGGGTTTTTTTTTACCAATCTTGTGCATCCAATAAGTTCATTTATGTCATTGGATGTACAATTTGGTCATTTTGGTCCTACTTAGGGTTTTTACAGATTCTTGTGCATCCAATAGGTGTGTTTGTATCATTGGATAAACATTTAGGTCATTTTGTTCCTCCCTAGGCTTATTCTTGTCCAATTAGGGTATTTAACCTATATTGTGCATCCAATAAGTTCATTAGAGTCATTGGATGTACATTTAGGTCATTTTCGTCCTCCCTAGGCTTATTCTTGTCCAATTAGGGTTTTAATCAATTCAGGTGCATCCAATAGGTGTGTTTGTATCATTGGATAAACATTTAGGTCATTTTGTTCCTCCCTATGCTTATTCTTGTCCAATAAGGGTTTTTAACCAATATTGCGCATCGAATAAGTTGATTTGTGTAATTAGATGAACATTTAGGTCATATTCGTCCTCTCGAGGCCAATTATAGACCAATTAGGGTTTTTAAGCAATCTTGTGCATCTAATAGGTGTTGTTGTGTCATTGGATGAACATTTAGGTCATTTTGATCCTGCCTAGGCTTATTCTTGTCAAATTATGGTTTTTAACCAATCTTGTGCATCCAATAAGTTCATTTGTGTCATTGTATTAACATTTCAGTCATTTCGTCCTCCCTATGTTTATTCTTTTCCAATTAGGGATTTTAACCAACCATGTGCATCCAATAAGTTCATTTGTGTTATTGGATTAACAATTAGGTCATTTTCGTCCTCCTTAGGCTCATTGTTGTCCAATTAGGGTTTTAACCAATATTGTAAATCCAATAAGTTCATTTGTGTCATTGGATGAACATTTAGGTCATTTTTGTCCTCTCTAGGCTTATTCTTGCCCAATTAGGGTTTTTAACTAATCTTGTGTATGAAATATGTTCATTTGTGTCATTAGATGAACATTTATGTCATTTTCGTCTTCTCTAGGCTTATTCTTGTCCAATTAGGGATTTTAACCAATCTTGTGCATCCAATAGGTGTGTTTGTATCATTGGATAAACATTTAGGTCATTTTGTTTCTCCCTAGGCTTATTCTTGTCCAATTAGGGTATTTAACCTATATTGTGCATCCAATAAGTTCATTTGTGTCATTGGATGAACATTTAGGTCATTTTCGTCCTCTCTAGGCTTATTCTTGCCCAATTAGGGTTTTTAACTAATCTTGTGTATCCAATAAGTTCATTTGTGTCATTAGATGAACATTTTAGTCATTTTCGTCCTCCCTAGGCTTATTCTTGTCCAAGTAGGGTATTTAACCAATCTTGTGCATCCAATAAGTGTGTTTGTATCATCGGATAAACATTTAGGTCATTTTGTTCCTCCCTAGGCTTATTCTTGTCCAATTAGGGTATTTAACCTATATTGTGCATCCAGTAAGTTCATTTGTGTCATTGGATGAACATTTAGGTCATTTTCGTCCTCTCTAGGCTTATTCTTGCCCAATTAGGGTTTTTAACCAATCTTGTGCATCCAATAGGAGTGTTTGTGTCATTGGATGAACATTTAAGTCTTTTTTGTCCTCCCTAGCCTTTTTCTTGTCCTATTAGGGTTTTTATGCAATCTAGTGCATCCAACAAGATCATTTGTGTCATTGGTTGTACATTTAGGTCATTTTCGACCTCCCTTGGTTTATTCTTGTCCAATTAGGGTTTTTTTTTACCAATCTTGTGCATCCAATAAGTTCATTTATGTCATTGGATGTACAATTTGGTCATTTTGGTCCTACTTAGGGTTTTTACAGATTCTTGTGCATCCAATAGGTGTGTTTGTATCATTGGATAAACATTTAGGTCATTTTGTTCCTCCCTAGGCTTATTCTTGTCCAATTAGGGTATTTAACCTATATTGTGCATCCAATAAGTTCATTAGAGTCATTGGATGTACATTTAGGTCATTTTCGTCCTCCCTAGGCTTATTCTTGTCTAATTAGGGTATTTAACCAATATTGTGCTTCCAATAGGTCTGTTTGTATCATTGGATATACATTTAGGTCATTTTGTTCCTCCCTAGGCCTATTCTTGTCCAATTAGGGTATTTAACCTATATTGTGCATCCAATATTTTCATTTGTGTCATTGGATGAACATTTAGGTCATTTTCGTCCTCTCTAGGCTGATTCTAGTATGATTAGGGTTTTTAAGCAATCTTGTGCATCCAATAGGTGTTGTTGTGTCATTGGATGAACATTTAGGTCATTTTCATCCTGCCTAGGCTTATTCTTGTCCAATTAGGGTTTTTAACCAATCTTGTGCATCCAATAGGTAGGTGTCTTTGTGTCATTCGATGAACAATTAGGTCTTTTTCGTCCTCCCAAGTCTTTTTATTGTCCAATTAAGGGTTTTAAGCAATCTTGTACATCCAGTAAGTTCATTTGTGTCATTGGATTAACATTTAGGTCATTTCCTCCCTAGGTTTATTCTTGTCAAATTATGGTTTTTAAGCAATCTTGGGCATCCAATTGGCGTGTTTGTGCCATTCATTGAACATTTAGGTCTTTTTCGTCCTCCATAGGTTTATTCTTGTCCAATTATGGCTTTTAACCAACCTTGTGCATCTAATAAGTTCATTTGTGTCATTGGATGTACATTTAGGTCATTTTCGTCCTCCTTAGGCTCATTCTTATCCAATTAGGGTTTTTAACGAGTGTTGTGCATCCAATAAGTTCATTTGTGTCATTGTATGAACATTTAGTTATTTTCGTCCTCTCTAGGCCTATTCTTGCCCAATTAGGGTTTTTAAGAAATCTTGTGTTTCCAATAAGTTCATTTGTGTCATTGGATTAACATTTAGGTCATTTTCGTCCTCCCAAGGTTTATTCTTGTCCAATTAGGGTTTTTAAACAATCTTGTGCATCCAATAGGTGTGTTTGTGTCATTGGATGAACATTTAGGTTATTTCTGTCCTCCCTAGGTTTATTCTTGTCCAATTAGGGTTTTAAACCACTCTGGTGCATCCAATAAGTTCATTTGTGTCATTGGATGTACATTTAGGATATTTTCGTTCTCCTTAGGCTCATTCTTGTCCAATTAGGGTTTTTAACCAATCTTGTGCATCCAACAAGTTCATTTGTGTCATTAGATGAACTTTAAGGTCATTTTGGTCCTCCCTAGGCTTATTCTTGTCCAATTAGGGTTTTTAAGCAATCTTGTGCATCCAATAAGTTCATGTATGTCATTGGATGAACATTTAGGTCTTTTTCATCCTATCTAGGGTTATTCTTGCCCAATTAGGGTTTTTAACCATTCTGGAGCATCTAATAAGTTCATTTGTGTCATTGGATGAACATTTAGGTCTTTTTCGTCCTCCCAAGTCTTTTTTTTTTGTCAAATTATGGTTTTTAAGCAATCTAGTGCATTTAACAAGTTCATTTGAGTCATTGGATGTACGTTTAGGTGTTTTTCGTCCTCGCTATGTTTATTCTTGTCCAATTAGGGTTTTTAACCAATCTTGTGCAACCAAGAAGTTCATTTATGTCATTGAATGTACATTTAGGTCATTTTGGTCCTCCTTAGGTTCATTCTTGTCGAAATAAGATTTTTAACCAATCTTGTGCATCCAATAAGTTCATTTTCGTCCTCTCTAGGCTTATTCTTGCCCAATTAGGGTTTTTATGCAATCTTGTGCATCCAATAGGTGTTGTTGTGTCATTGGATGAACATTTAGGTCATTTTGGTCCACCCTATGCTTATTCTTGTCCAATTAGGGTTTTTAACCAATCTTGTACATCCGATAGGTGTGTTGGTGTCATCGGATGAACATTTAGGTCTTTTCCGTCCTCCCTAGTCTTTTTCTTATACAATTAGGGGTTTTAAGCATTCTTGTGCATCCAATAAGTTCATTTGTGTCATTGGATTAACATTTATGTCATTTTCGTCCTCCCTAGGATTATTCTTGTCCAATTAGGGTTTTGAAGCAATCTTGTGCATCCAATAGGTGTGTTTGTGTCATTTGATGAACATGTAGTACATTCTCGTCCTCCCTAGCTTTTTTCTTGTCCAATTAGGGTATCTAACCAATCTTGTGGATCCAATAAGTTCATTTGTGTCATGGGATGAAAATTTAGGTCATTTTCGTCATCCTTTGGCTCATTCTTATCCAATTAGGGTTTTTAACCAATCATGTGTATTTCAGCCATTGTATGAACATTTAGTTATTTTCGTCCTCTCTAGGCTTATTGTTGCCCAATTATGGTTTTTATGCAATCTTGTGCATCCAATAAGTTCATTTGTGTTATTGGATTAACATTTAGGTCATTTCCGTCCTCCCTGGGTTTATTCTTGTCCAATTAGGGTTTTTAACCAATCTTGTTCATCCAATAAGTTCAGTGGTGTCATTGGATGTACATTGAGGTCATTTTTGCATCCTTAGGCTCATTCTTATCCAATTAGGGTTTTTAACCAATCTTGTGCATCCAATAAGTTCATTAGTGTCATTGGATGAACTTTTAGGTCATTTTCGTCCTCCCTAGGATTATTCTTGTCCAATTAGGGTTTTTAGGCAATCTTGTGCATCCAATAAGGTCATTTATGTCATTGGATGAACATTTAGGTCATTTTCGTCCTCTCTAGGCTTATTCTTGCCCAATTAGGGCTTTTAACCAATCTGGTGCATCCATGAAGATTACTTGTGTCATTGGTTGTACATTTAGGTCATTTTCGTCCTCCCTGGGTTTATTCTTGTCCAATTAGGGTTTTTTTTACCAATATTGTGCATCCAATAAGTTCATTTATTCCATTGAATGTACATTTAGGTCATTTTGGTCCTCCTTAGGCTCATTCATGTCTAAAAAAGATTTTTAACCAATCTTGTGCATCCAATAAGTTCATTTGTGTCATTGGATGAACATTTTGGTCATTTTCGTCCTCGCTAGGCTTAATCTTGTCCAATTAGGGTTTTATATAATTCTTGTGCATACAATAGGTGTGTTTGTATCATTGGATAAACATATAGGTCATTTTGTTCCTCCCTAGGCTTATTCTTTTCCAATTTGGGTATTTAACCTATATTGTGCATCCAATAAGTTCATTTGTGTCATTGGATGAACATATAGGTCATTTTCGTCCTCTGTAGGCTTATTTTTGCCCAATTAAGGTTTTTAACCAATCTTGTGCATCCAATAGGTGTGTTTATGTCATTGGATGAACATTTAAGTCTTTTTTGTCCTCCCTAGCCTTTTTCTTGTCCAATTAGGGTTTGTATGCAATCTAGTGCCTCCAACAAGATCATTTGTGTCATTTGTTGTACATTTAGGTCATTTTCGTCCTCCCCAGGTTTATTCTTGTCCAATTAGGGTTTTTTTTTACCAATCTTGTGCATCCAATAAGTTCATTTATGTCATTGGATGTACATTTAGGTCATTTTCGTCTTCCTTAGGCTTATTCTTGTCCAATTAGGGTTTTTACAGATTCTTGTGCATACAATAGGTGTGTTTGTATCATTGGATAAACATTTAGGTCATTTTGTTCCTCCCTAGGCTTATTCTTCTCCAATTAGGGTTTTTAACCAATATTGTGCATCCAATAAGTTGATTTGGTTCATTAGATGAACATTTAGGTCATTTTCATCCTCTCTAGGCTGATTCTAGTATAATAAGGATTTTTAAGCAATCTTGTGCATCCAATAGGTGTTGTTGTGTCATTGGATGAACATTTAGGTCATTTTGATCCTGACTAGGCTTCTTCTTGTCCAATTAGGGTTTTTAACCAATCTTGTGCATCCAATAGGTGTCTTTGTGTCATTCGATGAACGATTAGGTCTTTTTCGTCCTCCGAAGTCTTTTTATTGTCCAATTAAGGGTTTTAAGCAATCTTGTGCATCCAGTAAGTTCATTTGTGTCATTGGATTAACATTTAGGTCATTTTCGTCCTCCCTAGGTTTATTCTTGTCCAATTAGGGTTTTTAAACAATCTTGTGCATCCAATAGGTGTGTTTGTGTCATTGGATGAACATTTAGGTTATTTTTGTCCTCCTTAGGTTTATTCTTGTCCAATTAGGGTTTTAAACCACTCTGGGGCATCCAATAAGTTCATTTGTGTCATTGGATGTACATTTAGGATATTTTTGTTCTCCTTAGCCTCATTCTTGTCCAATTAGGGTTTTTAACCAATCTTGTGCATCCAACATGTTCATTTGTGTCATTAGATGAACTTTTAGGTCATTTTGGTCCTCCCTAGGCTTATTCTTGTCCAATTAGGGTTTTTAAGTAATCTTGTGCATCCATTAAGTTCATGTATGTCATTGAATGAACATTTAGGTCATTTTCGTCCTATCTAAGCTTATTCTTGCCCAATTATGGTTTTTAACCATTCTGGTGCATCCAATAAGTTCATTTGTGTCATTGGATGAACATTTAGGTCTTTTTTTGTTGTCAAATTATCGTTTTTAAGCAATCTAATCAATTTAACAGGTTCATTTGAGTCATTGGATGTACGTTTAGGTGTTTTTCGTCCTCTCTATGTTTATTCTTGTCCAAATAGGGTTTTTAACCAATCTTGTGCAACCAATAAGTTCATTTATGTCATTGAATGTACATATAGGTCATTTTGGTCCTCCTTAGGCTCATTCTTGTCGAAATAAGATTTTTAACCATTCTTGTGCATCCAATAAGTTCGTTTGTGTCATTGGATGAACATTTAGGTCATTTTCGTCTTCCCTAGGCTTATTCTTGTCCAATTAGGGTTTTTAACCAATATTGTGCATCCAATAAGTTGATTTGTGTCACTGGATGAACATTTAAGTCATTTTCGTCCTCTCTTGGCATATTCTTGTCCAATTAGGGTTTTTATGCAATCTTGTGCATCCAATAGGTGTTGTTGTGTCATTGGATTAACATTTAGGTCATTTTCGTCCTCCCTAGGTTTATTCTTGTCCAATTAGGGTTTTTAAACAATCATCTGCATCCAATAGGTGTGTTTGTGTCATTGCATGAACATTTAGGTGATTTCTGTCCTCACTAGGTTTATTCTTGTCCAATTAGGGTTTTAAACCACTCTGGTGCATCCAATAAGTTCATTTGTGTCATTGGATGTACATTTAGGATATTTTCGTTCTCCTTAGGCTCATTCTTGTCCAATTAGGGTTTTTAACCAATCTTGTGCATCCAACAAGTTCATTTGTGTCATTAGATGAACTTTAAGGTCATTTTGGTCCTCTCTAGGCTTATTCTTGTCCAATTAGGGTTTTTAAGCAATCTTGTGCATCCAATAAGTTCATTTGTGTCATTAGATGAACATTTAGGTCATTTTCGTCCTCCCTAGGCTTATTCTTGTCCAATAAGGGTTTTAAACAATTCTTGTGCATCCAATAGGCGTGTTTGTATCATTGGATAAACAATTAGGTCATTTTGTTCTTCCCTAGGCTTATTCTTGTCCAATTAGGGTTTTTAACCAATATTGTGCATCCAATAAGTTGATTTGTGTCACTGGATGAACATTTAGGTCATTTTCGTCCTCTCTAGGCTTATTCTTGTCCAATTTGGGTTTT
>JBBPBT010001281.1:552292-595598 GCA_037974875.1 Cicer bijugum | reverse complement strand
TCCTTAGGCTCATTCTTGTCCAATTAGGGTTCTTACAAATTCTTGTGCATCCAATAGGTGTGTTTGTATCATTGGATAAACATTTTGGTCATTTTGTTCCTCCCTAGGCATATTCTTCTCCAATTAGGGTTTTTAACCAATATTGTGCGTCCAATAAGTTGATTTGGGTCATTAGATGAACATTTAGGTCATTTTCGTCCTCTGTAGGCTGATTCTAGTATAATTAGGGTTTTTAAGCAATCTTGTGCATCCAATAGGTGTTGTTGTGTCATTGGATGAACATTTAAGTCATTTTGATCCTGCCTAGGCTTATTCTTGTCCAATTAGGGTTTATAACCAATCTTGTGCATCCAATAGGTGTCTTTGTGTCATTCGATGAACAATTAGGTCTTTTTCGTCCTCCCATGTATTTTTGTTGTCCAATTAAGGGTTTTAAGCAATCTTGTGCATCCAATAAGTTCATTTGTGTCATTGGATTAACATTTAGGTCATTTCCTCCCTAGGTTTATTCTTGTCAAATTATGGTTTTTAAGCAATCTTGGGCATCCAATTGGCGTGTTTGTGTCATTCGATGATTATTTAGGTCATTTTTGTCCACCATAGGTTTATTCATGTCCAATTACGGTTTTTAACCAACCTTGTGCATCTAATAAGTTCATTTGTGTCATTGTATGTACATTTAGGTCATTTTCTTCCTCCTTAGGCTCATTCTTATCCAATTAGGGTTTTTAACGAGTTTTGTGCATCCAATAAGTTCATTTGTGTCATTGTATGAACATTTAGTCATTTTCGTCCTCTCCAGGCTTATTCTGGCCCAATTAGGGTTTTTAAGAAATCTTGTGCTTCCAATAAGTTCATTTGTGTCATTGGATTAACATTTAGGTCATTTTCGTCCTCCCTAGGTTTATTCTTGGCCAATTAGGGTTTCTAAACAATCATCTGCATCCAATAGGTGTGTTTGTGTCATTGCATGAACATTTAGGTGATTTCTATCCTCACTAGGTTTATTCTTGTCCAATTAGGGTTTTAAACCACTCTGGTGCATCCAATAAGTTCATTTGTGTCATTGGATGTACATTTAGGATATTTTCGTTCTCCTTAGGCTCATTCTTGTCCAGTTAGGGTTTTAACCAATCTTGTGCATCCAACAAGTTCATTTGTGTCATTAGATGAACTTTAAGGTCATTTTGGTCCTCCCTAGGCTTATTCTTGTCCAATTAGGGTTTTTAAGCAATCTTGTGCATCCAATAAGTTCATGTATGTCATTGGATGAACATTTAGGTCATTTTGGTCCTATCTAGGCTTATTCTTGCCCAATTAAGGTTTTTAACCATTCTGGTGCATCCAATAAGTTCATTAGTGTCATTGGATGAACATTTAGGACTATTCCGTCCTCCCAAGTCTTTTTTTTTGTCAAATTATGGTTTTTAAGCATTCTAGTGCATTTTACAAGTTCATTTGAGTCATTGGATGTACGTTTAGGTGTTTTACGTCCTCCCTATGTTTATTCTCGTGCAATTAGGATTTTTAACCAATCTTGTGCAACCAATAAGATCATTTATGTCATTGAATGTACATTTAGGTCATTTTGGTCCTCCTTAGGCTCATTCTTGCGAAATAAGATTTCTAACCAATCTTGTGCATCCAATAAGTTCATTTGTGTCATTGGATGAACATTTAGGTCATTTTCGTCCTCCCTAGGCTTATTCTTGTCCAATAAGGGTTTTAAACAATTCTTGTGCATCCAATAGGCGTGTTTGTATCATTGGATAAACAATTAGGTCATTTTGTTCTTCCCTAGGCTTATTCTTGTCCAATTAGGGTTTTTAACCAATATTGTGCATCCAATAAGTTGATTTGTGTCACTGGATGAACATTTAGGTCATTTTCGTCCTCTCTAGGCTTATTCTTGTCCAATTTGGGTTTTTATGCAATCTTGTGCATCCAATAGGTGTTGTTGTGTCCTTGGATGAACATTTAGGTCATTTTGGTCCACCCTAGGCTTATTCTTGTCCAATTAGGGTTTTTAACCAATCTTGTGCATTTGATAGGTGTGTTGGTGTCATTGGATGAACATTTAGGTCTTTTCCGTCCTCCCTAGTCTTTTTCTTATCCAATTAGTGGTTTTAAGCAATCTTGTGCATCCAATAAGTTCATTTGTGTCATTGGATTAACATTTATGTCATTTTCGTCCTCCCTAGGATTTTTCTTGTACAATTAGGGTTTTTAAGCAACTTGTGCATCCAATAGGTGTGTTTGTGTCATTTGATGAACATGTAGTACATTTTCGTCATCCCGAGGTTTTTTCTTGTCCAATTAGGGTTTTTAACCAATCTTCTGCATCCAATAAGTTCATTTGTGTCATGAGATGAAAATTTATGTCATTTTCATCCTCCTTTGGCTCATTCTTATCCAATTAGGGTTTTTAACCAATCATGTGTATTTCAATCATTGTATGAACATTTAGTTAATTTCGTCCTCTCTAGACTTAGTCTAGCCTAATTATGGTTTTTAAGCAATCTTGTGCATCCAATAAGTTCATTTGTGTTATTGGATTAACATTTTAGTCTTTTACTTCCTCCCTAGGTTTATTCTTGTCCAATTAGGGTTTTTAACCAATCTTGTTCATCCAATAAGTACAGTTGTGTCATTGGATGTACATTTAGGTCATTTTTGCATCCTTAGGCTCATTCTTGTCCAATTAGGGTTTTAAACCAATCTTGTGCATCCTATAAGTTCATTTGTGTCATTGGATGAACTTTTAGGTCATTTTCGTCCTCCCTATGATTATTCTTGTCCAATTAGGGTTTTTAAGGCAATCTTGTGCATCCAATAAGTTCATATATGTCATTGGATGAACATTTAGGTCATTTCCGTCGTCTCTAGGCTTATTCTTGCCCAATTAGGGCTTTTAACCAATCTGGTGCATCCAATAAGTTTATTTGTGTCTTTGGATGAACATTTAGGTCATTTTCATCCTCCCTAGGGTTATTCTTGTCCAATTAGGGTTTTAAACAATTCTTGTGCATCCAATAGGTGTGTTTGTATCTTTGGATAAATATTTAGGTCATTTTGTTCCTCCGTAGGCTTATTCTTGTCCAATTAGGTTTTTTAACCAATATTGTGCATCCAATATGTTTATTTGTGTCATTAGATGAACATTTAGGTCATTTTTGTCCTCTCTAGGCTGATTCTAGACCAATTATGGTTTTTAAGCAATCTTGTGCATCCAACAGGTGTCTTTGTGTCAATCGATGAACAATTAGGTCTTTTCGTCCTCCCAAGTCTTTTTCTTGTCCAATTAAGGGTTTTAAGCAATCTTGTGCATCCAATAAGTTCATTTGTGTCATTGGATTAACATTTCGGTCATTTTCGTCCTACCTAGGCTTATTCTTGTCCAATTAGGGTATTTAACCAATCTTGTGCATCCAATAGGTGTGTTTGTATCATTGGATAAACATTTAGGTCATTTTGTTCCTCCCTAGGCTTAATCTTCTCCAATTAGGGTTTTTAACCAATATTGTGCATCCAATAAGTTGATTTGGGTCATTAGACGAACATTTAGGTCATTTTCGTCCTCTCTAGGTTTTAACCAATCGTGTGCATCCAATAGGTGTTTTTGTGTCATTGGATGAACATTTAGGTCATTTTGATCATGCCTAGCCTTATTCTTGTCCAATTAGGGTTTTTAACCAATCTTGTGCATCCAATAGGTGTCTTTGTGTCATTCGATGAACAATTAGGTCTTTTTAGTCCTCCCAAGTCTTTTTATTGTCCAATTAAGGGTTTTAAGCAATCTTGTGCATCCAGTAAGTTCATTTGTGTCATTGGATTAACATTTAGGTCATTTCCTCCCTAGGTTTATTCTTGTCAAATTATGGTTTTTAAGCAATCTTGGGCATCCAATTGGTGTGTTTGTGTCATTTGATGAACATTTAGGTCATTTTCGTCCTCCATAGCTTTATTCTTGTCCAATTACGGTTTTTAACCTACCTTGTGCATGTAATAAGGTCATTTGTTTCATTGGATGTACATTTAGGTCATTTTCGTCCTCCTTAGGCTTATTCTTATCCAATTAGGGTTTTTAACGAGTTTTGTGCATCCAATAAGTTCATTTGTGTCATTGTGTGAACATTTAGTCATTTTCGTCTTCTCTAGGCTTATTCTTGCCCAATTAGGGTTTTTAAGAAATCTTGTGCTTCCAATAAGTTCATTTGTGTCCTTGGATTAAGATTTAGGTCATTTTCGTCCTCCCTAGGTTTATTCTTGTCCAAGTAGGGTTTTTATACAATCTTGTGCATCCAATATGTGTGTTTGTGTCATTGGATGATCATTTAGGTTATTTTTGTCCTCCCTAGGTTTATTCTTGTTCGATTAGGGTTTTAAACCACTCTGGTGCATCCAAAAAATTCATTTGTGTCATTGGATGTACATTTAGGATATTTTCGTTCTCCTTAGGCTCATTCTTGTCCAATTAGGGTTTTTAACCAATCTTGTGCATCCAACAAGTTCATTTGTGTCATTAGATGAACTTTCAGGTCATTTTGGTCCTCCCTAGGCTTAGTCTTTTCCAATTAGGGTTTTTAAGCAATCTTGTGCATCCAATAAGTTCATGTATGTCATTGGAAGAACATTTAGGTCATTTTCGTCCTATCTAGGCTTATTCTTGCCCAATTCGGGTTTCTAACCATACTGGTGCATCCAATAAGTTCATTTGTGTCACTGGTTGAACATTTAGGACTTTTTCGTCCTCCCAAGTCTTTTTTTTTTTGGTCTAGTTATGGTTTTTAAGCAATCTAGTGCATTTAACAAGTTCATTTGAGTCATTGGATGCACGTTTAGGTGTTCTTCATCCTCCCTATGTTTATTCTTGTCCAATTAGGATTTTTAACCAATCTTGTGCGACCAATAAGTTCATTTATGTCAGTGAATGTACATTTAGGTCATTTTGGTCCTCCTTAGGCTCATTCTTGTCGAAATAAGATTTTTAACCAATCTTGTGCATCCAATAAGTTCATTTGTGTCATTTAGGGTAAACATTCGTCCTCCCTAGGCTTATTCTTGTCCAATTAGGGTTTTAAACAATTCTTGTGCATCCAATAGGTGTGTTTGTATCATTGGATAAACATTTAGGTCATTTTGTTCTTCCCTAGGCTTATTCTTGTCCAATTAGGGTTTTTAACCAATATTGTGCATCCAATAAGGTGATTTGTGTCACTGGATGAACATTTAGGTCATTTTCGTCCTCTCTAGGCTTACTCTTGTCCAATTTGGGTTTTTATGCAGTCTTGTGCATCCAATAGGTGTTGTTGTGTCATTGGATGAACATTTAGGTCATTTTGGTCCACCCTAGGCTTATTCTTGTCCAATTAGGGTTTTTAACCAATCTTCTACATCCGATAGGTGTGTTGGTGTCATTGGATGAACATTTAGGTCTTTTCCGCCCTCCCTAGTCTTTTTCTTATCCAATTAGGGGTTTTAAGCAATCTTGTGCATCCAATAAGTTCATTTGTGTCATTGGATTAACATTTATTTCATTTTCGTCCTCCCTAGGATTATTCTTGTACCATTAGGGTTTTGAATCAATCTTGTGCATCCAATAGGTGTGTTTGTGTCATTTGATGAACATGTAGTACATTTTCGTCCTCCCTAGGTTTTTTCTTGTCCAATTAGGGTTTTTAACCAATCTTCTGCATCCAATAAGTTCATTTGTGTCATGGGATGAAAATTTAGGCCATTTTCGTCCTCCTTTGGCTCATTCTTATCCAATTAGGGTTTTTAACCAATCATGTGTATTTCAGTCATTGTATGAACATTTAGTTGTTTTCGTCCTCTCTAGGCTTATTCTTGCCTAATTATGGTTTTTAAGCAATCTTGTGCATCCAATAAGTTCATTTGTGTTATTGGATTAACATTTAGGTCATTTACGTCCTCCCTAAGTTTATCTTTGTCCAATTAGGGTTTTTAACCAATCTTGTTCATCCAATAAGTTCAGTTGTGTCATTGGATGTACATTTAGGTCATTTTTGCATCCTTAGGCTCATTCTTGTCCAATTAGGGTTTTAAACCAATCTTGTGCATCCTATAAGTTCATTTGTGTCATTGGATGAACTTTTAGGTCATTTTCGTCCTCCCTATGATTATTCTTGTCCAATTAGGGTTTTTAGGCAATCTTGTGCATCCAATAAGTTCATTTATGTCATTGGATGAACATTTAGGTCATTTCCGTCCTCTCTAGGCTTATTCTTGCCCAATTAGGGCTTTTAACCAATCTGGTGCATCCAATAAGTTTATTTGTGTTAGTGGATGAACATTTAGGTCTTTTTCGTCCTCCCAAGTCTTTTTTTTTGTCCAATTATAGTGTTTAAGCAATCTAGTGCATTCAACAAGTTCATTTGTGTCATTGGAGGTACATTTAGGTCTTTTTCGTCCTCCCTAGGTTTATGCTTGTCCAATTAGGGGTTTTAACCAGTCATGTGCATCGAATAAGTTCATTTATGTCATTGAATGTACATTTAGGTCATTTTGGTCCTCCTTAGGCTCATTCTAGTAGAAATAGGATTTTTAACCAATCTTGTGCATCCAATAAGTTCATCTATGTCTTTGGATGAACATTTAGGTCATTTTCGTCCGCCCTAGGCTTATTCTTGTCCAATTAGGGTTTTAAACAATGCTTGTGCATCCAATAGGTGTGTTTGTATCATTGGATAAACATTTAGGTCATTTTGTTCCTACGTAGGCTTATTCTTGTCCAATTAGGGTTTTTAACTAATATTGTGCATCCAATAAGTTTCTTTGTGTCATTAGATGTACATTTAGATTTTTTTTGTCCTCTCTAGGCTGATTCTAGACCAATTAGGGTTTTTAAGCAATCTTGTGCATCCAATAGGTGTCTTTGTGTCATTCGATGAACAATTAGGTCTTTTTCATCCTCCCAAGTCTTTTTCTTGTCCAATTAAGGGTTTTAAGCAATCTTGTGCATCCAATAAGTTCATTTGTGTCATTGGATTAACATTTCGGTCATTTAAGCCTCCCTAGGTTTATTCTTGTCCAATTATTGTTTTTAACCAACGTTGTGCATCCAATAAGTTCATTTGTGTCATTAGATTAACAATTAGGTCATTTTCGTCCTCCTTAGATTCATTGTTGTCCAATTAGGGTTTTAACCAATATTGTAAATCCAATAAGTTCATTTGTGTCATTGGATGAACATTTAGGTCATTTTCGTCCTCTCTACGCTTATTCTTGCCCAATTAGGGTTTTTAACTAATCTTGTGTATCTAATAAGTTCATTTGTGTCATTAGATGAACATTTAGGTCATTTTCGTCCTCTCTAGGCTTATTCTTGTCCAATTAGGGTTTTTAACCAATCTTGTGCATCCAATAGGTGTGTTTGTATCATTGGATAAACATTTAGATCATTTTGTTCCTCCCTAGGCTTATTCTTGTCCAATTAGGGTATTTAACCTATATTGTGCATCCAATAAGTTCATTTGTGTCATTGGATGAACATTTAGGTCATTTTCGTCCTCTCTAGGCTTATTCTTGCCCAATTAGGGTTTTTAACTAATCTTGTGTATCCAATAAGTTCATTTGTGTTATTAGATGAACATTTAGGTCATTTTCGTCCTCCCTAGGCTTATTCTTGTCCAATTAGGGTATTTAAGCAATCTTGTGCATCCAATAGGTGTGTTTGTATCATTGGAAAAACATTTAGGTCATTTTGTTCCTCCCTAGGCTTATTCTTTTCCAATTATGGTATTTAACCTATATTGTGCATCCAATAAGTTCGTTTGTGTCATTGGATGAACATTTAGGTCATTTTCGTCCTCTCTAGGCTTATTCTTGCCAAATTAGGATTTTTAACCAATCTTGTGCATCCAATAGGTGTGTTTGTGTCATTGGATGAACATTTAAGTCTTTTTTATCCTCCCTAGCGTTTTTCTTGTCCAATTAGGGTTTTTATGCAATCTAGTGAATCCAACAAGATCATTTGTGTCATTGGTTGTACATGTAGGTCATTTTCGTCCTCCCTGGATTTATTCTTGTCCAAATAGGGTTTTTTTACCAATCTTGTGCATCCATTAAGTTCATTTATATCATTGGATGTAAATTTAGGTCATTTTCGTCCTCCTTAGGCTCATTCTTGTCCAATTAGGGTTTTTACAAATTCTTGTGCATCCAATAGGTGTGTTTGTATCATTGGATAAACATTTAGGTCATTTTGTTCCTCCCTAGGCTTATTCTTGTCCAATTAGGGTTTTTAACCAATAAGTTGATTTGGGTCATTAGATGAACTTTTAGGTCGTTTTCGTCGTCTCTATGCTGATACTTGTATAATTAGGGTTTTTAAGCAATCTTGTGGATCCAATAGGTGTTGTAGTGTCATTGGATGAACATTTAGGTTATTTGGATCCTGCCAAGGCTTATTCTTGTCCAATTAGGGTTTTTAACCAATCTTGTGCATCCAATAGGTGTCTTTGTGTCATTCGATGAACAATTAGGTCTTTTTCGTCCTCCCAAGTCTTTTTCTTGTCCAATTAAGGGTTTTAAGCAATCTTGTGCATCTAGTAAGTTCATTTGTGTCATTGGATTAACATTTAGGTCATTTCGTCCTCCCTAGGTTTATTCTTGTCAAATTAGGGTTTTTAAGCAATCTTGTGCATCGAATAGGTGTGTTTGCGTCATTCGATGAACATTTAGGTCATTTTCGTCCTCCCAAGGTTTATGCTTGTCCAATTAGGGTTTTTAACCAACCTTGTGCATCTAATAAGTTCATTTGTGTCATTGGTTGTACTTTTAGGTCATTTTCGTCCTCCCTAGGTTTAATCTTGTCCAATAAGGGTTTTTAAACAATCTTGTGCATCCAATAGGTGTGTTTGTGTCATTGGATGAACATTTAGGTTATTTTTGTCCCCCCTAGGTTTATTCTTGTCCAATTAGGCTATTAAACTGTTAGACATATGGATAATTGTCTGACATATGTTCACTTGTTTTTGAAATTATTGACAAACATACACTTTTAAATAAATCTAACAGTGTGAATTGAGAAAATTTCAGGAACATCCATTCAATCCTACCAACTTGAAACCATTGCTTGGAACTCAAAAAATCAACAGAACCTTGAAGATCTACAAGCAAATCGATTAGTAAAATTGATTCTGTTAAAGGGTTGGATGATTTTATTAAGTCTGGGATTAATCAATCGATGGGCAAAATCGATTTGCACACTTTATGAAAAATCAAACAGACAATCAATCGATCAGGCAAATCGATTGGTACATTTATTAGAAAACAAAATGTGCAAGTCAGAGAGCTAATTTGCCACAAATCGATTAGGCATATCGATTGGTTAAATCACCAAGACTGAACTAATGATTTACATCGATTAGACAAATCGACTTGAACACTTATTAAAATTTAAATGCGCAAGTCAGTAGCTCACCTTGCAAACTAGTTGGTTTGGCAAATCGATTATTCAATTAGTTTTTTTGGTATATTTTGTCTACATCGATTGACCAAATCGAATGTGAATTCTCCAGAGCTAAACCAATGATTACTAAATCGGTTAGGCAAATCGATTTTGTAAAATGAGTTTAAAATTAACATTGGTCTGGAACATCCATAATCGATTAGCTCAATCTACTTACTTACTTCTGTTATTTTGAAGTTGGCATCAATCGACGTGGTAAATCGATTGACTGAACCAACTAGTTGTAATAAGCTTCAGACTTAATTTTTCAATTGGTTAGGCAAGTCGATTGTTGAAAATCACTGTGTCCCTGGAACGAGTGTAATCGATTGACTAAAGCAGTTGGTAAAAAATGTTTTAGAAACAGAGATGACTGAATTGGTTGAATCGACCAAGTACATCGATTGTTTTGATCTCGTTGTTGGAACAAAACCCACCAAGTCGATTGTGAACATCGATTCAATTAAGAACATTCATCCAAGTCTGAAGAACTCAGTTAAAAGAATCGATTAGTTAAATCGATTATGTTGTGCAGTTTCAAGATTCAAGAAAAACAAGATTCGCGAAATCGATTGTATAAATCGATTAGTGTGCTTTATAACTTTAATGAATGGATTGGTCAAATCGATTCATATGTTGTTTTTCCTGAAACTATATAAACTGCTTTCATACTCTTCTTCTCAAAAAAATGTTACAATATATAACAACCAGCATAATAACTTTGATAATTCTTTTCAGAGCTACAACACATGAGATAACTCTTTCTCAACCAATATCAATTGAACATCCTTTTACAATCATGGACAAACAACTTGTGATCATTGAAGATAGGAAAAGACCGATTTGATAAAGATTACTTTGAGAAGAAGCAAGATTCAGAAATTTGTATATTTGATATGTTTCATATTCTATAATACTCATTTGTAACAATTTACTCTGCGAAAATCCAGCTGCGACTGGTGGCGTTCTTCGAGGTTGAGGGTTGTCAACAAGGAGACGTTTGACTGAATTCTTGGTCAAGTTTATGGGACTTAAACTTGGGAATTCAGGGAAGGGAAAAGATAGAACTAGGAGATTAGTTTAAGATTGGTGCGAGGCACACTGTGGAAATCTGTAAACTGAACCAGTATAAAATCTTGCGTACACCTTTTTAATTTCCCTTATCTTTTTACATTTCTGCAATTATTTCATTTTGAATATTGATTAATTGTCTTGATAATAATTGCATGTAAATCTGCATTCATAACAATCAATCTTGTCTAATGCATCTCTCCATAGTTACCATGATCCATATAGTTTTGACATTCATTAGAATTGTGAACTAGGGACCGTATTCAATTTGGTGTCAAATAAAGATTGAATTTATTAATCCGCTGTGCATTCATATTAGATTAGATATCATTCTGTATAATTCTTCAGAAAATCAGAGGTCACATACACCAACAATTGGCATCAAGAGCCTGCCTTTTTTTTTAAGAAAAAGCTTGTTTATCAAAAAGGATCATGACTTCTGATTTCCTAGGAGAAGGTGCATCATTAGTTAGACCTCTTGCATTTAACGGAGCCGCATACATGTATTGGAAACAACGTATGTTAATTTTTCTTGAAGCTAGTGGTATTGACATTCTAGATGCTGTAGAAAATGGACTGTTTGTGCCAACCATAGCAGGTGCAGGTGAACCAACAATCCTAAAGCCTAAAAGTGATTGGACTGAGGATGATAAAAAGAAAGTTGGGTACAACGCCAAAGCCAAAAACATCATCACTGCAGCCTTGAGTCATGATGAATTCTTTAGAGTCTCAAACTGCAAAACAGCAAAACAGATGTGGGACACACTTCAGCAGACGCATGAAGGAACCACTGATGTAAAGAGAGCTCGGATAAATACCCTCATGCATGAATACGAATTGTTTAGCATGAAGAAAGAAGAATCAGTGAACGACATGCAGACCTGGTTTACGCACATAGTCAACAACCTAAATGCCTTAGGCAAAGAGATAGACAATGATCTGCAAATTGGAAAGGTAATGAGGAGCTTGACTAGGGAGTGGCAACCAAAAGTCACTGCCATTGCAGAATCGAAAGATCTAGGTAGTATGACTATAGCTACATTGTTTGGAAAACTGAGGGAGCATGAAATGGAACTGCATAGACACAATGAAGCTGAGCTCGGTGACAGAAAACGAAAAGGATTGTCGTTGAAAGCCCAAACACAGCAGTCTAAATCTGAACATGAGAGCAGTTCAGATAATTCAAGCAGTGAAGATGATGAGGAACCTGAACTTGGGCTACTTGTCAAAAAGTTTAAGAAATTTCTAAAATTCAGAAAACAAGAACAGAAATTCCAAAACTAAAGGCAAGGAACCAGCCCAGAAGAATAAAAAGGCATGTGTTGCATGGAACGACAATGAAGAATCCTCCACATCTTCAGAAACTGAAGAGGCTAATCTGTGGCTCATGGCTAACACGGATTCTGAATCAGAAAGCGAGGTAAATTCCCAATATAATCCTTCTTTTGATGAACTGCAAGATGCATTTAATGAATTGCATGATGAATATGTTAAATCTGTTAAGCAATTAATTAATACCAAGAAAATGCTTGAACAACAATGCATGTTGCATGATCAAATGAAAACTGATTATAAGAAAATTGAGGAATTGTGTGAACAATTGAAAAAGGACTCGCATGATAAATCTGCCAAATGCATTGAACTTGAGAATTCTGTTGCATTATTGAAGTCTGATTTATTGAAACCTTCTAGTAGCAAGGATAAATTGAATGATATTCTTAGGAACCAGTGAAGTGTAAATATAAAATCTGGACTTGGATATAACAAGAATATGCATGCTAACCATAATAGAACTAAACATGGCATAGGATATGGTAATGTTAATCATAACCAAAAATTTGTGAAACATAGCCACATGCATAATGCTTTTGTCAAACCAAAACAGTATGCCTCCTCTGCTGTCACTTGTCATTTTTGTTGTAGAAAAGGACATTTTGTCTACAACTGCAAATTAAAAAGACTTGCAAATAGAGGATGCAAACAGATTTGGAAAATTAAGACAAAAAATGTTAAAATTGACCCCCCAGGACCCAATTTAAATTGGGGACCTAAATTCAGTTTCTAATTGTATTGCAGGTATGCTTGAGATCCACTAAACACCAATGGTATCTTGATAGTGGATGCTCAAAGCACCTGACAAGGGACAAGTCAATGTTTATGTCCCTGAATTTAAAAGAAGGTGGATTTGTAAAATATGGCGATAACAACAAGGCAAGATATGCGGTGAAGGTAATATCGGAAACGAATCAACATTCATAATTAAAAATGTCTTATATGTGGAAGGGCTGAAACATAATCTTCTAAGTATAAGTCAGCTATGTGACAATGGATTTCAAGTAAGCTTTTCACCACTTTCTTGCATAATTGAGAACAAGCATGATAAAAGCATGAAATTAGTAGGTGATAGAATTAATAATATTTACATGCTGGACTATGCCTACTGATTCTACTTGTTGCTTATTATCTAATGCTGATGAAACATGGTTATGGCATAAACGCATTGCACACATTCATGTAGATCATTTAAATAGACTTGTTAGCAAGCAGTTAGTCATAGGCCTTCCCAATGGAAAGTTTTCTAAAGATAGGCTGTGTGATTCTTGTGAGAAGAGTAAGCTTGTCAAGTCTGCTTTTCCCCCAATTGATATGGTCAAGACCAATAGGGTTTTGCAACTTATCCACATGGATTTGTTTGGACCATCTCAGATTAAAAGCTTTGGTGGCAACCTGTATGGATTTGTGTTAATTGATGACTATTCTAGATTTACTTGGACTTATTTTCTAACTCATAAAAGTGACACATTTTCTGTTTTCAAAAAGTTTGCAAACTTAGTTCAAAATGAAACAAGTCAGAAAATTATGTCTATCAAAAGTGATCAGGGAGGTGAATTCCAAAATGATTCTTTTGACACTTTTTGTGAAGAAAATGGCATTCATCACATGTATTCTGCCCCTAGAACACCACAGCAAAATGGTGTTGTAGAGAGGAAGAATAGGTCCCTAGAGGAGTTAGCTAGGACCATGCTGAATGATTCAAATACTCCCAAGTATTTCTGGGCTGATGCAATTAACACTGCCACACATGTTGTCAACAGGGTTTTGAGTAGGCCAATACTTAAGAAAACTCCTTATGAGTTGTTCAAGGGTAGAAAGCCTAATATTTCTTACTTTAGAGTATTTGGTTGCAAGTGCTTTGTTTTGAATAATGGTAAAGAACACCTAGGCAAGTTGGATCCCAAGGCTGATGAGGGTATCTTTCTAGGTTATTCCCAAACTAGCAAAGCCTATAGAATCTATAACAAGAGGAAAAAAAACAATTGAAGAATCTGTTCATGTGAAATTTGATGAAACTTTTAAAGAAAACTTGAACAACACTCCTTCCATTGTTGATGCCCCCTTAGATGAAGTTATAGAATCTAACCCTTTAGAACCCAAGGAACCTATACCTCCAACAAACAGTGACTATGTTGAGCCTATTAGGATAGATGAGTTACCTAAGGAGTGGAAGTTCAATAGAAACCATCCCATAGATAACATCATAGGTGACATCTCAAAAGGAGTAGCCACTAGGAGGAACCTTGGACACTTTTGTAACCTTACAGCCTTTGTATCTCAGATTGAGCCTAAGAACATTAAGGAAGCCCTGCTAGATAGTGAGTCGATACTTGCTATGCAAGAGGAGTTCAACCAATTTGAGAGGAACAAAGTTTGGCAGCTAGTACCTAAACCAGAAAACCAGCACATCATAGGAACCAGGTGGGTTTTTAGAAACAAACTAGATGAGAATGGTGTGATCACAAGGAACAAAGCTAGGCTAGCAGCCAAGGGTTATAATCAACAGGAGGGTATAGACTTCGACGAAACCTACGCCCCTATAGCAAGGTTAGAGGCTATCAGAATACTCCTTGCTTTTGCTAGTATTATGGACTTTAGACTATTCCAAATGGATGTTAAAACAGCTTTCTTAAATGGTGACATCCATGAAGTGTATGTTAGCCAAACACCTGGATTTGAGAATCCAGATTTTCCTAACCATGTGTTTAAGCTAACTAAGGCCCTTTATGGTTTGAAACAAGCTCCAAGAGCTTGGTATGTAAAGTTGAGCACTTTCCTCATTCAACAAAACTTTTTAAGAGGAAAGGTGGATAAAACTCTTTTCATCCAAACTATTGGAAAAGATATATTGCTGGTTCAAATTTATGTGGATGACATAATATTTGGATCAACAAATGACAAATTGTGCAAAAATTTTGAAAATTTAATGAAAGGTCAATTTGAAATGTCTATGATGGGTGAACTACCATACTTTTTGGGATTTCAAATTAACCAATCTAAGCAAGGTATCTTTATTAGCCAAACAAAATATTGCACTGATTTGTTAAAGAAGTTTGATTTTAATAATCTCAAGTCCATAGATACTCCAATGAGCCAAGGAAATATTCTAGATAGAGATGAATTAGGCAAACCAGTGGATGTTTCTAGGTATAGAGGCATGATAGGATCCCTGTTGTATCTCACAGCAAGCAGGTCTGACATTATGTTCATTGTTTGCATGTGTGCGAGATATCAATCAAATCCTAAAGAGTCTCACCTTAGTGCGGTTAAGAGAATTTTTCGGTATTTAGTTGGGACTAGGAGCCTTGGATTGTGGTATCCTAAGGGATCAACTTGTTCATTGGTAGGTTACTCGGATTCAGACTTTGTCGGTTGCAAACTGGATAGGAAAAGTACCTCTGGTACTTGTCATTTGCTAGGTAATTCACTTGTGTCTTGGTTCAGCAAGAAACAAACCAGTATTTCCTTGTCAACAGCTGAAGCTGAGTACATTGCAGCTGGGAGTTGCTGTGCTCAGATCCTGAGGATGAAACAGCATTTGTTAGATTTCGGTGTGGACTTAGGAACTGTTCCCATCTTGTGCGACAACACAAGTGCGATCAGCATCACTAAGAACCCAGTTATGCATTCCCGGACCAAGCACATCGAGATTCCGCATCACTTCATCCGAGATCAGTTTCAAAGTGGAAACATCAAGTTAGAGTACGTCGACACAACTGAACAGTTAGCAGACATTTTCACTAAAGCATTGCCAAAGGAAATCTTTTAGCACATAAGGATGAAACTGGGCATAATAGATCCTAATCAGATCTGAGTTATGTGTTTAATCGACTGGGAAAATCGATTATCCTGTGGTTACACAGGAAAATATCTTTATAGAATTGATTGCACTAGTCGACTTGACCCATAACTTGTCTAAGTTTTTTTTTGTTTTTAACTCGAAGTCGATTTGGAAAAGCGATTGGGTTATGTATGTTTGAAATCTTCATTCAAAATAATCGATTTGGACAATCGATGCTGATGCAACTCAGTCTCTAGACTGCTATAAAAGATTTCTGAACAAGCTCGAAATCGATTTGGGAAATCGATTGTCAGAATTGGTTTGGGATTTTCATTTAAAGGATCGATTTGGGTAATCGATGCTGAGAAAAGTTAGCTTCTTATATGATTTGTAAGTTCTCTGAGCTAAGTCGAAATCGATGTGGGAAATCAATTTTGTAAACTTGGTTAAGCTCTTCACTCAAAAGAATCGATGTGGGAAATCGATGCTGAGATGAAGTTCTACCTGGACTGTCATTTGAAGCTTCTGGACTGATACGAATTCGATTTGGGTAATCGATTGAGTAACTACAGACATCGATTTGGGTAATAGACTGACATTATTACTGTTACGTGTATTTTTACTAGCCGTTACGTTCTTGTCTTTTCACCTTACCCAGCAACGGTAACTAAATCGATTGGGCCAATCGATTTACGTTTGTAACAGTATAAAAGGAACAGTTTCAATCGAACCCTAACATCGATTCCTCTAATTTCCAGCTCTCAAACCTCTGCAATCTCAGACTTCTTTCCTTGTTTTGAGCTATTCAACCTACCTCTTTTCCCTCTCTACTTCAGATTACTGCTAAATCACTAAAAATGGCAAGAGTTAAACGTACTTCTCCATCTACACCTTCCACTTCATCTTCTTCAAGTACACCATCCCCTCCACCAACTATTTCAAAACGGGTCTCCATTCCTACACATAAGATTGCAGCGCAAGATAAAGGAAAAAGCATTGCAATAGACCAAGGAAAATCAAAGAAAAGGAAGGACTCTCCAACTTAGAAGTTGCTGGCTGATGCAATGAAAGAGATAACCCAGAAAAAGAAAAAGAAGAAGGATACTTCTTCAACTCCATAGAAGAAAACACCCCAAAATAAATCAACGCCGACGCCAAAAGCTATTGCCCCTCAAAGCGAGTCAACTGAGGAATTCAAGCTTCCTCCAGCTTTCATCAAACGCAAAATTCATGAAGCAAGAGTTCTGGATTTTCAGTACTTCGACAGCGATGGTTTTTCATTTCAAAATCATCTCAGATTTCATGGTTTGGAAGATTTTCTATCCTGTTCACTTGATGCTTATCCAAACCTGATTCGTGCATTTTACTCCACGTTCAAAATGACGGACTCTGGTTTTAAAGCAACGGTGAAGGACAAGAAAATTTCCATGACTTACGAGGAGTTCTCAAACCTGTCGGGACATCCGTACCATGGAAACTCTGTCGACGGCAGCACCGAAGCTGACACTGCTGAAGACGGCTGGGAAGAGACTCTGGAGAGGCAAACAGCCGTGCAGGACCTGATGGTTGAAGGTTTTGTGGAATCTGTTTCACTTCCCATCGGCCAGATGAAGGTTCAGCATCGTATGCTGATGTATGCACTCACCCGGATGCTAGTCCCACGCTCCGGCAATCATGCAGTTGTCCAACGGTTGGACATAGTATTACTGTGGGGTCTGTGCAAGGAGCTCAAGATGAGCTGGGCATGGATTGTGCTTCTCCACATGCAGGAAGCAGCACAAGGCAAGCTGGTGCTTCCGTATCCACAGCTAATCACTAAGATTCTCACCCACTTCAAGGTTTCTCTAAAGGGTGAAGAATTGTTCAAAACCATTCTGACATTTGGTGAATCCATAGTGAACCAAATGCAGCTACGTAAACTGAATGGTATTTGGAGTCGACCTCAAGCTACTGCTGAACCAACCCAGCAAAGTGTTGAACAACCTGCTGCTGAGTCTGTTTCAGCTGGGTTTGAGGTGCTCTCCAAACTCCTTGAGTTTATGGCAGCTCAAGCGGCTCACAACGCCAAAATGGAGGCGCTGAATGAAAGGATGGATGCTGCAATCCAGAAGATCCAAGCTGACCAGAATCAGATGGCACAGGACATAGCAGCTATTCAGGAACATATGGGCATTAAGTTGTCCTTCAGCGATGTTGCTGAAATCGGAAGGCAAGCAGCTGAAGAGCAAACTCCTACTCATGTAGAGGTTGTTGTGACTCATGTTGAGGAGACACCTGCTGAGGGTAATACAGCGGTCTCAGCCTCATCCCCTGCTAATAATGAGGATCAACCAACCATAGATGTTTAGGACTTTAGTTTTTCCTAGTTGTTTGCTTTTCTGTTTTGCTCTTTTGTGTAATTTTTTGTTTTTATGTTTGTTGTAATATCTATTGATCAATGAATATAATAGTGTTTGAAGTTTATTGCCTGTGTTACTTGAATATAATATCTTCATGACTTCCAATGCGTGCCATAATCTGTTTTGATTCTGATTATTGCACTAATACAAGTTCTTTTTAAGGTTATAATCATAATGGATTTCCTGCACTTGTTACTAATCTGTTCAAGTTTTTCAGTTTTGTTGCTACCATCTCAGGGGGAGCAACATTGTGATTCCTTTGCCTCCTCTTCTTTTTGACTTAACTAACAAAGGGGGAGAGAAATTTTATAACATGTCTTGTACTAACAGTGGTTATCCTATATATTGTTATATATTGTTTCTGCAATTTGCTTGGACAAACACATTCAGGGGGAGCTTTACAAAGTTTACAAGACTGTTTTTGTTTCAGTATATTCCCTTGAATTGCCCTTGAAATGTTTCTCAAGTTAAAAATTGCATGTTTGTCACTTAAATCAAAAAGGGGGAGATTGTTAGACATATGGATAATTGTCTGACATATGTTCTCACTTGTTTTTGAAATTATTGACAAACATACACTTTTAAATAAATCTAACAGTGTGAATTGAGAAAATTTCAGGAACATCCATTCAATCCAACCAACTTGAAACCATTGCTAGGAACTCAAGAAATCAACAGAACCTTGAAGATCTACAAGCAAATCAATTAGTAAAATCGATTTTGTAAAAGGGTCGGATGATTTTATTAAGTCGAGGATTAATCAATCGATGGGCAAAATTGATTTGCACACTTTATGAAAAATCAATTAGGCATATCGATTGGTTAAATCACCAAGACTGAACTGATGATTTACATCGATTAGACAAATCGACTAGAACACTTATTAAAATTTAAATGCGCAAGTCAGTAGCTCACCTTGCAAACTAGTCGGTTTGGCAAATCGATTATTCAATTATTTTTTTTGGTATGTTTTGTCTACATCGATTGACCAAATCGAATGTGAATGTTCCAGAGCTAAACCAATGATTACTAAATCGGTTAGGCAAATCGATTTTGTAAAATGAGTTTAAAAATAACATTGGTCTGGAACATCAATAATCGATTAGCTCAATCTACTTACTTACTTCTGTTATATTGAAGTTGGCATCAATCGACGTGGTAAATCGATTGACTGAACCAACTGGTTGTAATGAGCTTCAGACTTAATTTTTTAATCGGTTAGGCTAGCCGATTGTTGAAAATCACTGTGTCCCAGGAATCAGTGTAATCGATTGACTAAAGCGATTGGTACAAAATGTTTTAGAAACAGAGATGACTGAATTGGTTGAATCGATCAAGTACATCGATTGTTTTGATCTCGTTGTTGGAACAAAACCCGCCAAGTCGATTGTGAACATCGATTCAATTAAGAACATTCATCCAAGTCTGAAGAACTCAGTTAAAAGAATCGATTAGTTAAATCGATTATGTTGTGCAGTTTCAAGATTCAAGAAAAACAAGATTCACGAAATCGATTGTATAAATCGATTAGTGTGCTTTATAACTTTAATGAATGGAATGGTCAAATCGATTCATATGTTGTTTTTCCTGAAACTATATAAACTGCTTTCATACTCTTCTTCTCAAAAAATGTTACAATATACAACAACCAACATAATAACTTTGATAATTCTTTTCAGAGCTACAACGCATGAGATAACTCTTTCTCAACCAATATCAATTGAACATCCTTTTTGAATCATGGACAAACAACTTGTGATCATTGAAGATTGGAAAAGACCGATTTGAGAAAGATTACTTTGAGAAGAAGCAAGATTCAGAAATTTGTATATTTGATATGTTTCATATTCTGTAATACTCTTTTGTAACAATTTACTCTGCGAAAATCCAGCTGCGACTGGTGGCGTTCTTCGAGGTTGAGGGCTGTCAACAAGGAGACGTTTTACTGAATTCTTGGTCAAGTTTATGGGACTTAAACTTGGGAATTCAGGGAAGGGAAAAGATAGAACTAGGAGATTAGTTTAAGATTGGTGCGAGGCACACTGTGAAAATCTGTAAACTGAATCTAAAGAGTTCTATTGGAAAGGCTAAGATCTTGTTGGATCTTGGGACTGGACGTAGGTCGTCAAGGGACGGCTGAACCAGTATAAAATCCTGCGTACACCTTTTCAATTTCCCTTATCTTTTTAGATTTCTGCAATTATTTCATTTTGAATATTGATTAATTGTCTTGATAATAATTGCATGTAAATCAGCATTCATAACAATCAATCTTGTCTAATGCATCTCTCCATAGTTACCATGATCCATATAGTTTTGACATTCTTTAGAATTGTGAACTAGGGACCGTATTAAATTTGGTGTGAAATAAAGATTGAATTTATTAATCCGATGTGCATTCATATTAGATTAGATATCATTCTGTATAATTCTTCAGAAAATCAGAGGTCACATACACCAACATAAACCACTATGGTGAATCCAATAAGTTCATTTGTGTCATTGGATGTACATTTAGGTCATTTTCGTTCTCCTTGGTCTCTTTCTTGTCCAATTTGGGTTTTTAACCAATCTTGTGCATCCAATAAGTTCATTTGTGTCATTGGATGAACTTTTAGGTCATTTTCGTCCTCCCTATGCTTATTCTTGTCCAATTAGGGTTTTTAAGCAATCTTGTGCATCCAATAAGTTCAATAATGTCATTCGATGAACATTTAGGTCATTTTCCTACTATCTAGACATATTCTTCCCAAATTAGGGTTTTTAACCAATCTGGTGCATCCAATAAGTTCATTTGTGTCAATGGATGAACATTTAGGTCTTTTTCGTCCTCCCAAGTCTTTTTTTTGGTCCAATTATAGTTTTTAAGCAATCTAGTGCATTCAACAAGTTCATTTGTGTCATTGTATGTACGTTTAGGTCTTTTTCGGCCTCCCTATGTTTACTCTTGTCCAATTAGGGTTTTTAACCAATCTTGTGCAACCAATAAGTTCATTTATGTCATTGAATGTACATTTAGGTCATTTTGGTCCTCCTTAGGCTCATTCTCGTCGAAATAGGATTTTTAACCAATCTTGTGCATTCAATAAGTTCATTTGTGTCATTGGATGAACATTTATATCATTTTCGTCCTCCTTAGGCTTATTCTTGTCCAAATAGGGTTTTAAACAATTCTTGTGCATCCAATAGGTGTGTTTATATCATTGGATAAACATTTAGGTCATTTTGTTCCTCCCTAGGCTTATTCTTGTCCAATTAGGGTTTTTAACCAATATTGTGCATCCAATAAGTTCATTTGTGTCATTGGATGTACATTTAGGTCATTTTCGTCATCCTTAGGCTCATTCTTGTCCAATTAGGGTTTTTAACCAATCTTGAGCATCCAATAAGTCCATTTGTGTCATTGGATGTACATTTAGGTCATTTTCGTCATCCTTACGCTCATTCTTGTCCAATTAGAGTTTTTAACCAATCTTGTGCATCCAATAAGTTCATTTGTGTCATTGAACGAACATTTAGGTCATTTTCGTCTTCCCTAGGCTTATTCTTGTCCAATTAGAGTTTTTAGGCAATCTTTTGCATCCAATAAGTTCATTTATGTGATTGGATGAACATTTAGGTGATTTCCGTCCTCTCTAGGCTTATTCTTGCACAACATTTGTGTGGTTGGATGTACATTTAGGTCATTTTCGTCATCCTTAGGGTCATTCTTGTCCAATTAGGGTTTTTAACCAATCTTGTGCATCCAATAAGTTCATTTGTGTCATTGGATGTACATTTAGGTCATTTTCGTCATCCTTAGGCTCATTCTTGTCCAATTAGGGTTTTTAACCAATCTTGTGCATCCAATAAGTTCATTTGTGTCATTGGACGAACTTTTAGGTCATCTTCGTCCTCCCGAGGCTTATTCTTGTCCAATTAGGGCTTTTAGCCAATCGTTTGCATCCAATAAGTTCATTTATGTCATTGAATGTACATTTAGGTTATTTTGGTCCTCCTTTGGCTCATTCTTTTTGAAATAGGATTTGTAACCAATCTTGTGCATCCAATAAGTTCATTTGTGTCATTGGATGAACATTTATGTCTTTTTCGTCCTCCAAAGTCTTTTTTTTGTCCAATTATGGTTTTTAAGCAATCTAGTGCATTCAACAAGTTCATTTGTGTCATTGGATGTATGTTTAGGTCTTTTTCGTCCTCCCTATGTTTATTCTTCTCCAATTAGGGTTTTTAACCAATCTTGTGCAACCAATATGTTCATTTAGGTCATTGAATGTATATTTAGGTCATTTTGGTCCTCCTTAGGCTCATTCTTGTCGCAATAGGATTTTTAACCTATCTTGTGCATCCAATAAGGTCATTTGTTCCTTTGGATGAACATTTAGGTTATTTTCGTCCTCCCTAGGCTTATTCTTGTCCAATTAGGGTTTTTAACCAATATTGTGCATCCAATAAGTTGATTCGTGTCACTGGATGAACATTTAGGTCATTTTCGTCCTTTCTAGGCTTATTCTTGTCCAATTAGCGTTTTTAAGCTATCTTGTGCATCCAATTGGTGTTTTTGTGTCATTGGATGAACATTTATGTCATTTTTGTCCACCATAGGCTTATTCTTGTCCAATTAGGGTTTTTAACCAATCTTGTGCATCCAATAGGTGTGTTTGTGTCATTGGATAAACGTTTAGGTCTTTTCCGTCCTCCCTAGTCTTTTTCTTGTCCAATTAGGGGTTTGAAGCAATCTTGTGCATCCAATAAGTTCATTTGTGTCATTGGACTAACATTTATGTCATTTTCGTCCTCCCTAGGTTTAGTCTAGTCCAATTAGGGTTTTGAAGCAATCTTGTGCATCCAATAGGTGTGTTTGTGTCATTTGATGAACATGTAGTACATTTTCGTCCTCCCTAGGTTTTTTCTTGTCCAATTAAGGTTTTTAACCAATCTTGTGCATTTGTGCAATTGTAAGAACATTTACTTATTTTCGTCCTCTCTAGGCTTATTCTTTCCCAATTAGGGTTTTTAAGCAATCTTGTGCATCCAATAAGTTCATTTGTGTCATTGGATTAACATTTAGGTCATTTTCGTCATCCTTAGGCTCATTCTCGTCCAATTAGGGTTTTTAACCAATCTTGTGCATCCAATAAGTCCATTTGTGTCATTGGATGTACATTTAGGTCATTTTCGTCATCCTTAGGCTCATTCTTGTCCAATTAGGGTTTTTAACCAATCTTGTGCATCCAATAAGTTCATTTGTGTCATTGGATGAACTTTTAGGTCATTTTCGTCTTCCCTAGGCTTATTCTTGTCCAATTAGGGTTTTTAGGCAATCTTTTGCAGCCAATATGTTCATTTATGTGATTAGATGAACATTTAGGTGATTTCCGTCCTCTCTAGGCTTATTCTTGCCCAATTAGGGTTTTTAACCAATCTGGTGCATCCAATAAGTTCATTTGTGTCATTGGATGAACATTTAGGTCTTTTTCGTCTTCCCAAGTCTTTTTTTTTGTCAAATTATTGTTTTTAAGCGATCTAGTGCATTCAACCAGTTCATTTGTGTTGTTGGATGTACATTTAGGTCATTTTCATCATCCTTAGGCTCATTCTTGTCCAATTAGGGTGTTTAACCAATCTTGTGCATCCAATAAGTTCATTTGTGTCATTGGATGTACACTTAGGTCATTTTCGTCCTCGTTAGGCTCATTCTTGTCGCAATAGGATTTTTAACCTATCTTTTGCATCCAATAAGTTCATTTGTGTCATTGGATTAACATTTAGGTCATTTTCGTCCTCCCTAAGTTTATTCTTGTCCAATTAGGGTTTTTAACCAATCTTGTGCATCCAATAAGTTCATTTGTGTCATTTGATGTACATTTAGGTCTTTTTCGTCCTCCTTAGGTTTATTCTTGTCCAATTAAGGTTTTTAACCAATCTTATGCATCTAATAAGTTCATTTGTGTCATTGGATGAACATTTATGTCTTTTTCGTCCTCCCAAGTCTTTTTTTTGTCCAATTATGGTTTTTAAGCAATCTAGTGCATTCAACAAGTTCATTTGTGTCATTGGATGTACGTTTAGGCCTTTTTCGTCCTCCCTAAGTTTATTCTTGTCCAATTTGGGTTTTTAACCAATCTTGTGCAACCAATAAGTTCATTTAGGTCATTGAATGTACATTTAGGTCATTTTGGTCCTCCTTAGGCTCATTCTTGTCGAAATTGGATTTTTAACCTATCTTGTGCATCCATTAAGGTCATTTGTGTCATTGGATGAACATTTAGGTTATTTTCGTCCTCCTTAGGCTTATTCTTGTCCAAATAGGGTTTTAAACAATTCTTGTGCATCCAATGGATAAACATTTAGGTCATTTTGTTCCTCCCTAGGCTTATTCTTATCCAATTAGGGTTTTTAACCAATGTTGTGCATCCAATAAGTTGATTCGTGTCACTGGATGAACATTTAGGTCATTTTCGTCCTTTTTAGGCTTATCCTTGTCCAATTAGAGTTTTTATGCTATCTTGTGCATCCAATTGGTGTTTTTGTGTCATTGGATGAACATTTATGTCATTTTGGTCCACCATAGGCTTATTCTTGTCCAATTAGGGTTTTTAACCAATCTTCTGCATCCAAAAGTTGTGTTTGTGTCATTGGATAAACATTTAGGTCTTTTCCGTCCTCCCAAGTCTTTTTCTTGTCCAATTAGGGGTTTGAAGCAATCTTGTGCATCCAATAAGTTCATTTGTGTCATTGGACTAACATTTATGTCATTTTCGTCCTTCCTATATTTAGTCTTGTCCAATTAGGGTTTTGAAGCAATCTTGTGCATCCAATAGGTGTGTTTGTGTCATTTGATGAACATGTAGTACATTTTCGTCCTCCCTAGGTTTTTTCTTGTCCAATTAGGGTTTTTAACCAATCTTGTGCATCCAATAAGTTCATTTGTGTCATGGGATGAAAGTTTAGGTAATTTAGGTCCTCCTTTGGCTCACTCTTATCCAATTAGGGTTTTTAACCAATCTTGTGCATTTGTGCAATTGTATGAACATTTAGTTATTTTCGTCCTCTCTAGTCTTATTCTAGCCCAATTAGGGTTTTTAAGCAATCTTGTGCATCCAGTAAGTTCATTTGTGTCACTGGATGAACATTTAGGTCTTTTTCGTCCTCCCTAGGCTTATTCTTGTCCAATTAGGGTTTTTAGGCAATTTTATGCATCCAATAGGTGTTGTTGTGTCATTGAATGAACATTTATGTCATTTTGGTCCACCCTAGGCTTAATCTTGTCCAATTAGAGTTTTTAACCAATCTTGTGCATCTCATAGGTGTGTTTGTGTCATTGGATGAACATTTACGTCTTTTTCGTCCTCCCTAGTCTTTTTCTTGTCCAATTAGGGCTTTTAAGCAATCTTGTGCATCCAATAAGTTCATATGTGTCATTGGATTAACATTTATGTCATTTTCGTCCTCCTTAGGTTTATTCTTGGCCAATTAGGGTTTTTAAGCAATCTTGTGCATCCAATAAGTTCATTTGTGTCATTGGATTAACATTTAGGTCATTTTCGTCCTCCCTAGGTTTATACTTGTCCAATTAGGGTTTTTAACCAATCTAGTGCAACCAATAAGTTCATTTGTGTCATTGGATGTACATTTAGTTCATTTTCGTCATCCTTAGGTTCATTATTGTCCAATTAGGGTTTTTAACCTATCTTGTGCATCCAATAAGTTCGTTTGTGTCATTGGATGAACTTTTAGGACATTTTCGTCCTCCCAAAGTTTATTCTTGTCCAATTAGGGTTTTTAGGCAATCTTGTGCATCCAATAAGTTTATTTATGTCATTGGATGAACATTTAGGTAATTTTCGTCCTCTCTAGGCTTATTCTTGCCCAATTAGGGTTTTTAACCAATCTGGTGCATCCAATAATTTCATTTGTGTCAATTGATTGACATTTATGTCATTTTCTTCCTTCTTAGGTTTATTCTAGTCCAATTAGGGTTTTGAAGCAATCTTGTGCATCCAATAGGTGTGTTTGTGTCTTTTGATGAACATGTAGTTCATTTTCGTCCTCCATAGGTTTTTTCTTGTCCAATAAGGGTTTTTAACCAATCTTGTGCGTCCAATAAGTTCATTTGTGTCATGGGATAAAAATTTAGGTCATTTTCGTCCTCCTTTGGCTCATTCTTATCCAATTAGGGTTTTGAACCAATCTTGTGCATTTGTGTCATTGTATGAACATTTAGTTATTTTGGTCCTCTCTAGGCTTATTCTTGCCCAATTAGGGTTTTTAAGCAATCTTGTGCATCCAATAAGTTCATTTGTGTCATTGGATTAACATTTAGGTCATTTTCGTCATCCCTAGGTTTATTCTTGTCCAATTAAGGTTTTTAACCAATCATGTGCATCGAATAAGTTCATATAAGTCATTTAAAGTACATTTAGGTTATTTTGGTCCTCCTTAGGCTCATTCTTGTCGAAATAGGATTTTTAACCAATCTTGTGCATCCAATAAGTTCATTTGTGTCACTGGATGAACATTTAGGTCATTTTCGTCCTCCCTAGGCTTATTCTTGTCCAATTAGGGTTTTTAAGCAATTTTATGCATCCAATAGGTGTTGTTGTGTCATTGAATGAACATTTATGTCATTTTGGTCCACCCTAGGCTTAATCTTGTCCAATTAGGGTTTTTAACCAATCTTGTGCATCTAATAGGTGTGTTTGTGTCATTGGATGAACATTTACGTCTTTTTCGTCCTCCCTAGTCTTTTTCTTGTCCAATTTGGGCTTTTAAGCAATCTTGTGCATCCAATAAGTTCATATGTGTCATTGGATTAACATTTATGTCATTTTCGTCCTCCTTAGGTTTATTGTAGTCCAATTAGGGTTTTGAATCAATCTTGTGCATCCAATATGTGTGTTTGTGTCATTTGATGAACATGTAGTACATTTTCATCCTCCCTAGGTTTTTTCTTGTCCAATTAAGGTTTTTAACCAATCTTGTGCATCCAATAAGTTCATTTGTGTCATGGGATAAAAATTAAGGTCATTTTCGTCCTCTTTTGGCTCATTCTTATCCAATTAGGGTTTTTAACCGATCTTGTGCATTTGTGTCATTGTATGAACATTTAGTTATTTTCGTCCTCTCTAGGCTTATTCTTGCCCAATTAGGGTTTTTAAGCAATCTTGTGCATCCAATAAGTTCATTTGTGTCATTGGATTAACATTTAGGTCATTTTCGTCCTCCCTAAGTTTTTACTTGTTCAATTAGGGTTTTTAACCAATCTTGTGCAACCAATAAGTTCATTTGTGTCATTGGATGTACATTTAGGTCATTTTCGTCATCCTTAGGTTCATTCTTGTCCAATTAGGGTTTTTAACCTATCTTGTGCATCCAATAAGTTCGTTTGTGTCAATGGATGAACTTTTAGGACATTTTCGTCCTCCCTAAGCTTATTCTTGTCCAATTAGGGTTTTTAGGCAATCTTGTGCTTCCAATAAGTTAATTTATGTCATTGGATGAACATTTAGGTCATTTTCGTCCTCTCTAGGCTTATTCTTGCCCAATTTGGGTTTTTAACCAATCTGGTGCATCCAATAAGTTCATTTGTGTCAGTGGATGAACATTTAGGTCTTTTTCGTCCTCCCAAGTCTTTTTTTTGTCCAATTATGGTTTTTAAGCAATCTAGTGCATTCAACAAGTTCATTAGTGTCATTGGATGTACATTTAGGTGTTTTTCGCCCCTCCTAGGTTTATTCTTGTCTAATTAGGGTTTTTAACCAATCTTGTGCATCCAATAAGTACATTTATGTCATTGAATGTGCATTTAGGACATTTTGGTCCTCCTTAGGCTCATTCTTTTCGAAATAGGATTTTTAACCAACTTGTGCGTCCAATATGTTCATTTGTGTCATAGGATGAACATTTAGGTCATTTTCGCCCACCCTAGGCTTATTCTTGTCTAATTAGGGGTTTAAACAATTCTTGTGCATCCAATAGGTGTGTTTGTATCATTGGATAAAAATTTAGGTCATTTTGTTCCTCCCTTGGCTTTTTCTTGTCCAATTAGGATTTTTAACCAATATTGTGCATCCAATAAGTTGATTTGTATCACTGGATGTACATTTAGGTCATTTTAGTCCTATCTAGGCTTATTCTTGTCCAATTAGGATTTTTATGGAATCTTGTGCATCCAATAGGTGTTGTTGTGTCATTGGATGAACATTTAGGTCATTTGGTCATCCCTAGGCTTATCCTTGTCCAATTAGGGTATTTAACCAATCTTGTGCATCCAATAGGTGTGTTTGTGTCAATTGATGAACATTTAGGTCTTTTCCATCCACCCTAGTCTTTTTCTTGTCCAATTAGGTATTTTAAGCACTCTTGTGCATCCAATAAATTCATTTGTGTTATTGGATTAACGTTTATGTCATTTTCGTCCTCCTTAGGTTTATTCTTGTCCAATTAGGGTTTTTAAGCAATCTTGTGCATCCAATAGGTGTGTTTGTGTCGTTTGATGAACATGAAGTACATTTTCGTCCTCCCTTGGTTTTTTCTTATCCAATTAGGCTTTTTAACCAATCTTGTGCATCCAATAAGTTCATTTGTGTCATGGGATTAAAATTTAGGTCATTTTCGTCGTCCTTTTGCTCATTCTTATCTAATTACGGTTTTTAACCAATCTTGTGCATCCAATAAGTTGATTTGTGTCATTGGATGAACATTTATGTCATTTTCGTCCTCTCTAGGACTATTCTTGTCCAATTAGGGTTTTTATGCAATCTTGTGCATCGAATAGGTGTTGTTGTGTCATTGGATGAACATTTAGGGCATTTTGGTCCACCATAGGGTTATTCTGGTCCAATTAGGGTTTTTAACCAATCTTGTACATCCAATAGGTGTGTTGGGGTCATTGGATGAACATTTAGGTCTTTTCCATCCTCCCTAGTCTTTTTCTTATCCAATTAGGGGTTTTAAACAATCTTGTGCATCCAATAAGTTCATTTGTGTCATTGGATTAACATTTATGTCATTTTCGTCCTCCCTAGGTTTATTCTTGTCCAATTAGGGTTTTGAAGCAATCTTGTGCATCCAATAGGTGTGTTTGTGTCATTTGATGAACATGTAGTACATTTTCGTCCTCCCTAGGTTTTTTCTTGTCCAAATAGGGTTTTTAACAAATCTTGTGCATCCAATAAGTTGATTTGTGTCATGGGATGAAAATTTAGGTCATTTTCGTCCTCCTTTGGCTCATTCTTATCCAATTAGTGTTTTTAACCAATCTTGTGGATTTCAGTCATTGTATGAACATTTAGTTATTTTCGTCCTCTCTAGGCTTGTTCTTGCCGAATTAGGGTTTTTAAGCAAACTTGTGCATCCAATAAGTTCATTTGTGGCATTGGATTAACATTTAGGTCATTTTCGTCCCCCCAAGGTTTATTCTTGTCCAATTAGGGTTTTTAACCAATCTTGTTCATCCAATAAGTTTAGTTGTGACATTGGATGTACATTTAGGTTATTTTTGCATCCTTAGGCTCATTCTTGTCCAATTAGGGTTTTTAACCAATCTTGGGCATCCAATAAGTTCATTTGTGTCATTGGATGAACTTTTAGGTCATTTTCGTGCTCCCTAGGATTATACTAGTCCAATTAAGGTTTTTAGAAAATCTTGTGCATCCATTAAGTTCATTTATGTCATTGGATGAACATTTAGGTCATTTCCGTCCTCTCTAGGCTTAGTCTTGCCCAATTAGGGTTTTTAACCAATCTGGTGCATCCAATAAGTTCATTTGTTTCATTGGATGAACATTTAGGTCTTTTTCTTCCTCCCAAGTCTTATTTTTGTCCAATTATGGTTTTTAAGCATTCTTGTGCATTCAACAAGTTCATTTGTGTCATTGGATGTACATTTAGGTCTTTCGTCCTCCCTAGCTTTATTCTTGTCCAATTAGGGTTTTTAACCAGTCATGTGCATCCAATAAGTTTATTTATGTCCTTTAATGTACATTTAGGTCATTTTGGTCCTCCTTAGGCTCATTCTTGTAGAAATAGGATTTTTAACCAATCTTGTGCATCCAATAAGTTCATCTGTGTCATTGGATGAACATTAAGGTCATTTTCGTCCTCCCAAGGCTTAATCTTGTCCAATTAGGGTTTTAAACAATTCTTGTGCATCCAATAGGTGTGTTTGTATCATTGAATAAACATTTAGGTCGTTTTGTTCCTCCCTAGGCTTATTCTTGTCCAATTAGGGTTTTTAACCAATATTGTGCATCCAATAAGTTGATTGGTGTCATTAGATGAACATTTAGGTCATTTTCGTCCTCTCTAGGCTGATTCAAGACCAATTATGGTTTCTAAGTCTTTTTTGTCCTCACTAGCCTTTTTCTTGTCCAATTTGGGTTTTTATGCAATCTAGTGCATCCAACAAGATCATTTGTGTCATTGGTTGTACATTTAGGCCATTTTCGTCCTCCCTGGGTTTATTCTTATCCAATTAGGGTTTTTTTTTTTAACAATCTTGTGCATCCAATAATTCATTAATGACATTGGATGCACATTTAGGTCATTTTCGTCCTCCTAAGGCTCATTCTTGTCCAATTAGGGTTTTTACAAATTCTTGTGCATCCAATAGGTGTGTTTGTATCATTGGATAAACATTTAGGTCATTTTGTTCCTCCCTAGGCTTATTCTTGTCCAATTAGGCTTTTTAACAAATATTGTGCATCCAATAAGTTGATTTGGGTCATTCGATGAACATTTATGTCATTTTCGTCCTCTCTAGCTGATTCTAGTATAATTAGGGTTTTAAAGCAATCTTGTGTATCCAATAGGTGTTGTTGTGTCATTGGATGAACATTTAGGTCATTTTGATCATGCCTAGGCTTATTCTTGTCCAATTAGGGTTTTTAACCAATATTGTGCATCCAATAGGTGTCTTTGTGTCATTCGATGAACAATTAGGTCTTTTTCATCCTCCAAAGTCTTGTTCTTGTCCAATTAAGGCTTTTAAGCAATCTTGTGCATCTAGTGAGTTCGTTTGTGTCATTGGATTTACATTTAGGTCATTTCGTCCTCCCTAGGTTTATTCTTGTCAACTTAGGGTTTTTAAGCAATCTTGGGCATCCAATAGGTGTGTTTGTGTCATTCGATGAACATTTAGGTCATTTTTGTCCTCCTTAGGCTCATTCTTATCCAATTAAGGTTTTTAACCAATCTTGTGCATCCAATAAGTTCATTTGTGTCATTGTATGAACATTTAGTCATTTTCGTCCTGTCTAGGCTTATTCTTGCCCCATTATTGTTTTAAAGAAATCTTGTGCATCCAATAAGTTCATTTGTGTCATAAGATTAACATTTAGGTCATTTTCTTCCTCCCTAGGTTTAATCTTGTCCAATTAGGGTTTTTAAACAATCTTGTGCATCCAATAGGTGTGTGTGTGTGTCATTGGATGAACATTTAGGTTATTTTTCGTTCTCCTTAGGCTCATTCTTGTCCAATTATGGTTTTTAACCAATCTTGTGCATCCAATAAGTTCATTTATGTCTTTGGATGAACTTTTAGGGCATTATCATCCTCCCTAGCCTTATTCTTGTCCAATTAGAGTTTTTAAGCAATCTTGTGTATCCAATAAGTTCATTTATGTCATTGGATGAACATTTAGGTCATTTTCGTCCTATCTAGGCTTATTCTTGCCCAATTATGGTTTTTAACCAATCTGGTGCATCCAATAAGTTCATTTGTGTCATTGGATGAACATTTAAGTATTTTTCGTCCTCCCAAGGCTTTTTTTGTCCAATTATGGTATTTAAGCAATCTAGTGCATTCAACAAGTTCATTTGTGTCATTGGATTTACGTTTAGGTCTTTTTCGTCCTCCCTATGTTTATTCTTGTCCAATTAGGGTTTTTAACCAATCTTGTGCAACCAATAAGTTCATTTATGTCATTGAATGTACATTTAGGTCATTTTGGTCCTCCTTAGGCTCATTCTTGTCGAAATAGGATTTTTAACCAATCTTGTGCATCTAATAAGTTCATTAGTGTCATTGGATGATCATTGGATAATCTTGTCCAATTAGGGTTTTAAACATATCTTGTGCATCCAATAGGTGTGTTTGTATCATTGGATAAACATTTAGGTCATTTTGTTTCTCCCTAGGCTTATTCTTGTCCAATTAGGGTTTTAAACCAATATTGTGCATCCAATAAGTTGATTTGTGTCAATTGATGAACATTTAGGTCATTTTCGTCCTCTCTAGGCTTATTCTTGCCCAATTGGGGTTTTTAACCAATCTTGTGCATCGAATAGGTGTGTTTGTGTCATTGGATGAACATTTAAGTCTTTTTTGTCCTCCCTAGCCTTTATCTTGTCCAATTAGGGTTTTTAACCAATCTTGTGCATCCAATAGGTGTGTTTGTGTCATTGGATGAACATTTACGTCTTTTCCTTCCTTCCTAGTCTTTTTCTTGTCAAATTAGGGGTTTTAAGCAATCTTGTGTGTCCAATAAGTTCATTTGTGTCATTGGATTAACATTTATGTCATTTTCGTCCTCCCCAGGTTTATTCTTGTACAATTAGGCTTTTTAAACAATCTTGTGCATCCAATAGGTGTGTTTGTGTCATTTGATGAACATGTAGTACATTTTCGTCCTCCCTAGGTTTTTTCTTGTCCAATTATGGTTTTTAACCAATCTTGTGCATCCAATAAGTTCATTTGTGTCATGGGATGAAAATTTGGTAATTTAGGTCCTCCTTTGGCTCATTCTTATCCAATTAGGGTTTTTAACCAATCTTGTGCATTTGTGCAGTTGTATGAACGTTTAGTTATTTTCAACCTCTCTAGGCTTATTCTTGCCCAATTAGGGTTTTTAAGCAATCTTATGCATCCAAAAAGTTCATTTGTGTCATTGGATTAACATTTAGGTCATTTTCGTCCTCCCTAGGTTTATTCTTGTCCAATTATGGTTTTTAACCAATCTTGTGCATCCAATAAGTTCATTTGTGTCATTGATTGAACTTTTTGGTCATTTCCGTCCTCCTTAGGCTTATTCTTGTCCAATTAGGGTTTTTAGGCAATCTTGTGCATCCAATAAGTTCAGTTATGTGATTGGATGAACATTTAGGTCATTTCCGTCCTCTCTAGGCTTATTCTTATCCAATTAGGGTTTTTAACAAATCTGGTGCACCCAATAAGTTCATTTGTGTCATTGGATGAACATTTAGGTCTTTTTCATCTTCCCAAGTTTTTTTTTTTTGTCCAATTATGGTTTTTAAGCAATCTAGTGCATTCAACAAGTTTATTTGTGTCATTGGATGTACATTTAGGTCTTTTTCATCCTCCCTAGGTTTATTCTTGTCCAATTAGGGTTTTTAACCAATCATGTGCATCCAATAAGTTCATTTATGTCATTGAATTTACATTTAGGTCATTTTGGTCCTCCTTAGGCTCATTCTTGTCGAAATAGGATTTTTAACCAATCTTGTCCATCCAATAAGTTCATTTGTGTCATTGGACGAACATTTAGGTCATTTTCGTCCTCCCTAGACTTATTCTTGTCCAATTAGGGTTTTTAGGCAATCTTGTGCGTCCAATAAGTTCATTTATGTCATTGGATGAACATTTAGGTCATTTTCGTCCTCTCTAGGATTATTCTAGCCCAATTAGGGTTTTTAACCAATATTGTGCTTCAAATAAGTTGATTTGTGTCACTTGATGTACATTTAGGTCATTTTAGTCCTCTCTAGGCTTATTCTTGTCCAATTAGGATTTTTATGCAATCTTGTGCATCCAATTGGTGTTATTGTGTCATTGGATGAACATTTAGGACATTTTGGTCCTCCTTAGGCTCATTCTTGTCGCAATAGGATTTTTAACCTATCTTGTGCATCCAATAAGGTCATTTGTTCCTTTGGATGAACATTTAGGTAATTTTCGTCCTCCCTAGGCTTATTCTTGTACAATTAGGGTTTTTAATCAATATTTTGCATCCAATAAGTTCATTTGTGTCATTGGATTAACATTTATGTCATTCTCGTCCTCCTTAGGTTTATTCTAGTCCAATTAGGGTTTTGAACCAATCTTGTGCATCCAATAGGTGTGTTTGTGTTATTTGATGAACATGTAGTACATTTTCGTCCTCCCTAGGTTTTTTCTTGTCCAATTAGGGTTTTTAACCAATCTTGTGCATCCAATAAGTTCATTTGTGTCATGGGATGAAAATTTAGGTCATTTTCGTCCTCCTTTGGCTCATTCTTATACAATTAGGGTTTTTAACCAATCTTGTGCATTTCTGTCATTGTATGAACATTTAGTTATTTTCGTCCTCTCTAGGCTTATTCTTGCCCAATTAGGGTTTTTAAGCAATCTTGTGCATGCAATAAGTTCATTTGTGTCATTGGATTAACATTTAGGTCATTTTCGTCCTCCCTAGGTTTATTCTTGTCCAATTAGGGTTTTTAACCAATCTTGTGCAACCAATAAGTTCATTTGTCTCATTGGATGAACATTTAGGTCATTTTCGTCCTCTCTAGGCTTATTCTAGCCCAATTAGGGTTTTTAACCAATCTGGTGCATCCAATAAGTTCATTTGTGTCATTGGATGATCATTTGGGTGTTTTTCGTCCTCCCAAGCCTTTTTTTGTCCAATTATGGTTTTTAAGCAGTCTAGTGCATTCAACAAGTTCATTTGTGTCATTGGATGTACATTTAGGTCTTTTTCGTCCTCCCTAGGTTTATTCTTGTCCAATTAGGGTTTTTAACCAATCATGTGATCCAATAAGTTCATTTATGTCATTGAATGTACATTTAGGTCATTTTGTTCCTTGTTAGGCTCATTCTTGTCAAAATAGGGTTTTTAACCAATCTTGTCCATCCAATAAGTTCATTTGTGTCATTGGATGAACATTTAGGTCATTTTCGTCCTCCCTAGGCTTATTCTTGTCCAAATAGGGTTTTTAGGCAATCTTGTGCATCCAATAAGTTCAGTTATGTGATTGGATGAACATTTAGGTCATTTCCGTCCTCTCTAGGCTTATTCTTATCCAATTAGGGTTTTTAACAAATCTGGTGCACCCAATAAGTTCATTTGTGTCATTGGATGAACATTTAGGTCTTTTTCATCTTCCCAAGTTTTTTTTTTTGTCCAATTATGGTTTTTAAGCAATCTAGTGCATTCAACAAGTTTATTTGTGTCATTGGATGTACATTTAGGTCTTTTTCGTCCTCCCTAGGTTTATTCTTGTCCAATTAGGGTTTTTAACCAATCATGTGCATCCAATAAGTTCATTTATGTCATTGAATTTACATTTAGGTCATTTTGGTCCTCCTTAGGCTCATTCTTGTCGAAATAGGATTTTTAACCAATCTTGTCCATCCAATAAGTTCATTTGTGTCATTGGACGAACATTTAGGTCATTTTCGTCCTCCCTAGACTTATTCTTGTCCAATTAGGGTTTTTAGGCAATCTTGTGCGTCCAATAAGTTCATTTATGTCATTGGATGAACATTTAGGTCATTTTCGTCCTCTCTAGGATTATTCTAGCCCAATTAGGGTTTTTAACCAATATTGTGCTTCAAATAAGTTGATTTGTGTCACTTGATGTACATTTAGGTCATTTTAGTCCTCTCTAGGCTTATTCTTGTCCAATTAGGATTTTTATGCAATCTTGTGCATCCAATTGGTGTTATTGTGTCATTGGATGAACATTTAGGACATTTTGGTCCTCCTTAGGCTCATTCTTGTCGCAATAGGATTTTTAACCTATCTTGTGCATCCAATAAGGTCATTTGTTCCTTTGGATGAACATTTAGGTAATTTTCGTCCTCCCTAGGCTTATTCTTGTACAATTAGGGTTTTTAATCAATATTTTGCATCCAATAAGTTCATTTGTGTCATTGGATTAACATTTATGTCATTCTCGTCCTCCTTAGGTTTATTCTAGTCCAATTAGGGTTTTGAACCAATCTTGTGCATCCAATAGGTGTGTTTGTGTTATTTGATGAACATGTAGTACATTTTCGTCCTCCCTAGGTTTTTTCTTGTCCAATTAGGGTTTTTAACCAATCTTGTGCATCCAATAAGTTCATTTGTGTCATGGGATGAAAATTTAGGTCATTTTCGTCCTCCTTTGGCTCATTCTTATACAATTAGGGTTTTTAACCAATCTTGTGCATTTCTGTCATTGTATGAACATTTAGTTATTTTCGTCCTCTCTAGGCTTATTCTTGCCCAATTAGGGTTTTTAAGCAATCTTGTGCATGCAATAAGTTCATTTGTGTCATTGGATTAACATTTAGGTCATTTTCGTCCTCCCTAGGTTTATTCTTGTCCAATTAGGGTTTTTAACCAATCTTGTGCAACCAATAAGTTCATTTGTCTCATTGGATGAACATTTAGGTCATTTTCGTCCTCTCTAGGCTTATTCTAGCCCAATTAGGGTTTTTAACCAATCTGGTGCATCCAATAAGTTCATTTGTGTCATTGGATGATCATTTGGGTGTTTTTCGTCCTCCCAAGCCTTTTTTTGTCCAATTATGGTTTTTAAGCAGTCTAGTGCATTCAACAAGTTCATTTGTGTCATTGGATGTACATTTAGGTCTTTTTCGTCCTCCCTAGGTTTATTCTTGTCCAATTAGGGTTTTTAACCAATCATGTGATCCAATAAGTTCATTTATGTCATTGAATGTACATTTAGGTCATTTTGTTCCTTGTTAGGCTCATTCTTGTCAAAATAGGGTTTTTAACCAATCTTGTCCATCCAATAAGTTCATTTGTGTCATTGGATGAACATTTAGGTCATTTTCGTCCTCCCTAGGCTTATTCTTGTCCAAATAGGGTTTTTAGGCAATCTTGTGCATCCAATAAGTTCAGTTATGTGATTGGATGAACATTTAGGTCATTTCCGTCCTCTCTAGGCTTATTCTTATCCAATTAGGGTTTTTAACAAATCTGGTGCACCCAATAAGTTCATTTGTGTCATTGGATGAACATTTAGGTCTTTTTCATCTTCCCAAGTTTTTTTTTTTGTCCAATTATGGTTTTTAAGCAATCTAGTGCATTCAACAAGTTTATTTGTGTCATTGGATGTACATTTAGGTCTTTTTCGTCCTCCCTAGGTTTATTCTTGTCCAATTAGGGTTTTTAACCAATCATGTGCATCCAATAAGTTCATTTATGTCATTGAATTTACATTTAGGTCATTTTGGTCCTCCTTAGGCTCATTCTTGTCGAAATAGGATTTTTAACCAATCTTGTCCATCCAATAAGTTCATTTGTGTCATTGGACGAACATTTAGGTCATTTTCGTCCTCCCTAGACTTATTCTTGTCCAATTAGGGTTTTTAGGCAATCTTGTGCGTCCAATAAGTTCATTTATGTCATTGGATGAACATTTAGGTCATTTTCGTCCTCTCTAGGATTATTCTAGCCCAATTAGGGTTTTTAACCAATATTGTGCTTCAAATAAGTTGATTTGTGTCACTTGATGTACATTTAGGTCATTTTAGTCCTCTCTAGGCTTATTCTTGTCCAATTAGGATTTTTATGCAATCTTGTGCATCCAATTGGTGTTATTGTGTCATTGGATGAACATTTAGGACATTTTGGTCCTCCTTAGGCTCATTCTTGTCGCAATAGGATTTTTAACCTATCTTGTGCATCCAATAAGGTCATTTGTTCCTTTGGATGAACATTTAGGTAATTTTCGTCCTCCCTAGGCTTATTCTTGTACAATTAGGGTTTTTAATCAATATTTTGCATCCAATAAGTTCATTTGTGTCATTGGATTAACATTTATGTCATTCTCGTCCTCCTTAGGTTTATTCTAGTCCAATTAGGGTTTTGAACCAATCTTGTGCATCCAATAGGTGTGTTTGTGTTATTTGATGAACATGTAGTACATTTTCGTCCTCCCTAGGTTTTTTCTTGTCCAATTAGGGTTTTTAGGCAATCTTGTGCATCCAATAAGTTCATTTATGTCATTGGATGAACATTTAGGTCATTTTCGTCCTCTCTAGGCTTATTCTGGCCCAATTAGGGTTTTTAACCAATATTGTGCTTCCAATAAGTTGATTTGTGTCACTTGATGAACATTTAGGTCATTTTAGTCCTCTCTAGGCTTATTCTTCTCCAATTAGGATTTTTATGCAATCTTGTGCATCCAATTGGTGTTGTTGTGTTATTGGATGAACATTTAGGTCATTTTGGTCCTCCCTAGGTTTATTCTTGTAAAATTAGGGTTTTTATTCAATATTGTGCATCCAATAAGTGTGTTTGTGTCATTGGATGAACATTTAGGTCTCTTCCGTCCACCCTAGTCTTTTTCTTGTCCAATTAGGGATTTTAAGCAATCTAGTGCATCCAATAAGTTCATTTGTGTCATTGGATAAACATTTAAGTCATTTTCGTCCTCCTTAGGTTTATTGTTGTCAAATTAGGGTTTTGAAGCAATCTTGTGTATCCAATAAGTTCATTTGTGTCATTGGATGTACATTTAGGTCATTTTCGTTATCCTTAGGCTCATTTTTGTCCAATTAGGGATATTAACCAATGTTGTGTGTCCAATAAGTTCATTTGTCTCATTGGATGAACTTTTAGGTCATTTTCGTCCTCCCTAGGCTTATTCTTGTCCAATAAGGGTTTTTAGGCAATCTTGTGCATCCAATAAGTTCATTTATGTCATTGAATATACATTTAGGTCATTTTGGTCCTCCTTAGGGTCATTCTTATCAAAATAGGATTTTTAACCAACTTGTGCATCCAATAAGTTCAATTGTGTCAGAGGATGAACATTTAGGTCATTTTCGCCGACCCGATGCTTATTCTTGTCCAATTATGGTTTAAAACAATTCTTGTGCATCTAATAGGTGTGTTTGTATCATCGGAGAAAAATTTAGGTCATTTTGTTCCTCTATAGGCTTATTCTTGTCCAATTAGGGTTTTTATGCAATCTTGTGCATCCAATAGGTGTTGTTGTGTCATTGGACGAATATTTAGGTCGTTTTGGTCCTGCCTAGGCTTATTCTTGTCCAATTACGATTTTTAACCAATATTGTGCATCCAATAGGTGTCTTTGTATCATTCGATGAACAATTAGGTCTTTTTCGTCCTCCAAAGTCTTTTTCTTGTCCAATTAAAGGTTTTAAGCAATCTTGTGCATCCAGTAAGTTCGTTTGTGTCATTGGATTAATATTTAGGTCATTTCGTCCTCCCTGGGTTTATTCTTGTCAAATTAGGGTTTTTAAGCAATCTTGGGCATCCAATAGGTGTGTTTGTGTCAATCGATGAACATTTAGGTCATTTTTGTCCTCCCTAGGTTTTTTCTTGTCCAATTAGGGTTTTTAACCAACCTTGTGCATCTAATAAGTTCATTTGTGTCATTGGAAGTACATTTAGGTCATTTTTGTCCTCCTTAGGCTCATTCTTATCCAATTAGGGTTTTAACCAATCTTGTGCATCCAATAAGTTCATTAGTGTCATTGTATGAACATTTAGTCATTTTCGTCCTCTATAGGCTTATTCATGCCCAATTATGGTTTTTAAGAAATCTTGTGCATCCAATAAGTTCATTTGGGTTATTGGATTAACATTTAGGTCATTTTCGTCCTCCCTAGGTTTAATCTTATCCAATTAGGGTTTTTAAACAATCTTGTGCATCCAATAGGTGTGTCTGTGTCATTGGATGAATATTTAGGTTATTTTTCGTTCTCCTTAGGCTCATTCTTGTCCAATTAGGGTTTTTAACCAATCTTGTGCATCCAATGAGGTCATTTGTCTCATTGGATGAACTTCTAGGTCATTTTCGTACTCCCTAGGCTTATTCTTGTCAGATTAGGGTTTTTAAGCAATCTTGTGCATCCAATAAGTTCATTTGTGTCATTGGATGATCATTTTGGTGTTTTTCGTCCTCCCAAGTCTTTTTTTGGATCAATTACGGTTTTTAAGCAATCTAGGGCATTCAACAAGTTCATTTGTGTCATTGGATGTACGTTTAGGTCTTTTTCGTCCTCCCTATGTTTATTCTTGTCCAATTATGGTTTTTAACCAATCTTGTGCAACCAATAAGTTCATTTATGTCATTGAATGTACATTTAGGTCATTTTGGTCCTCCTTAGGCTCATTCTTGTCGAAATAGGATTTTTAACCAATGTTGTGCATCCAATAAGTTCATTTGTGTCATTGGATGAACATTTAGGCCATTTTCGTCCTCCCTAGTCTTATTCTTTTCCAATTAGGGTTTTAAACATATCTTGTGCATCCAATAGGTGTGTTTGCATCATTGGATAAACATTTAGGTCATTTTGTTCCTCCCTAGGCTTATTCTTGTCCAATTAGGGCTTTTAACCAATATTTTGCATCCAATAAGTTGATTTGTGTCACTGGATGAACATTTAGGTCTTTTTGGTCCTCTCTAGGCTTTTTCTGGTCCAATTAGGGTTTTTATGCAATCTAGTGCATCCAATTGGTGTTGTTGTGTCATTGGATGAACATTTAGGTCATTTTGGTCCACCATAGGCTTATTCTTGTCCAATTAGGGTTTTTAACAAATCTTGTGCATCCAATAGGTGTGTTTGTGTCATTGGATGAACATTTAGGTCTATTCCGTCCTCCCTAGTCTTTTTCTTGTCCAATTAGGGGGTTTAAGCAATCTTGTGCATCCAATAAGTTCATTTGTGTCATTGGATTAACATTTATGTCATTTTCGTCCTCCATAGGTTTATTCTTGTCCTATTAGGCTTTTGAAACAATCTTGTGCTTCCTATAGGTGTGTTTGTGTCATTTGATGAACATGTAGTACATTTTTGTCCTCCCTAGGTTTTTTCTTGTCCAATTAGGGTTTTTAACCAATCTTGTGCGTCCAATAAGTTCATTTGTGTCATGGGATGAAAATTTAGGTAATTTAGGTCCTCCATTGGCTCATTCTTATCCAATTAGGGTTCTTAACCAATCTTGCGCATTTGTGCAATTGTATGAACGTTTTGTTATTTTCTTCCTCTATAGGCTATTCTTCCCCAAATAAGGTATTTAAGCAATCTTATGCATCCAATAAGTTCATTTGTGTCATTGGATTAACTTTTAAGTCATTTTCGTCCTCCCTAGGTTTATTCTTGTCCAATTAGGGTTTTTTTACCAATCTTGTGCATCCAATAAGTTCATTTGTGTTATTGGATGAACTTTTAGGTCATTTTCGTCCTCCTTTGGCTTATTCTTGTCTAGTTAGGGTCATTTTTTTCCCAAGTCTTTTTTTTGTCGAATTATGGTTTTTAAGCAATCTAGTGCATTCTACAAGTTCATTTGTGTCATTGGATGTACATTTAGGTCTTTTTCGTCCTCCCTAGGTTTATTCTTGTCCAATTAAGGTTTTTAACCAATCATGTGCATCAAATAAGTTCGTTTATGTCATTGAATGTACATTTAGATCATTTTTGTCCTTCTTAGGCTCATTCTTGTCGAAATAGGATTTTTAACCAATCTTGTGCATCCAATAAGTTCATATGTGTCATTGGATAACATTTAGGTCATTTTCGTCCTCCCTAGGCTTATCGTTGCCCAATTATGGTTTTAAACAATTCTTGTGGATCCAATAGGTGTGTTTGTATCATTTGATAAAAATTTAGGTCATTTTGTTCCTCCCTAGGCTTATTCTTGTCCAATTAGGCTTTTTAACCAATATTGTGCGTCCAATAAGTTGATTTGTGTCACTGGATGAACATTTAGGTCATTTTCGTCCTCTCTTGGCTTATTCTTGTCCAATTAGGGTTTTTATGCAATCATATGCATCCAATAGGTGTTGTTGTGTCATTGGATGAACATTTAGGTCATTTTGGTCCACCCTAGGCTTAATCTTATCCAATTAGGGTTTTTAACAAATCTGGTGCATCCAATAAGTTCATTCGTGTCATTGGATGAACATTTAGGTCTTTTTCATCTTCCCAAGTTTTTTTTTTGTCCAATTATGGTTTTTAAGCAATCTAGTGCATTCAACAAGTTTATTTGTGTCATTGGATGTACATTTAGGTCTTTTTCGTCCTCCCTAGGTTTATTCTTGTCCAATTAGGGTTTTTAACCAATTATGTGCATCCAATAAGTTCATTTATGTCATTGAATTTACATTTAGGTCATTTTGGTCCTCCTTAGGCTCATTCTTGTCGAAATATGATTTTTAACCAATCTTGTCCATCCAATAAGTTCATTTGTGTCATTGGACGAACATTTAGGTCATTTTCGTCCTCCCTAGACTTATTCTTGTCCAATTAGGGTTTTTAGGCAATCTTGTGCGTCCAATAAGTTCATTTATGTCATTGGATGAACATTTAGGTCATTTTCGTCCTCTCTAGGATTATTCTAGCCCAATTAGGGTTTTTAACCAATATTGTGCTTCAAATAAGTTGATTTGTGTCACTTGATGTACATTTAGGTCATTTTAGTCCTCTCTAGGCTTATTCTTGTCCAATTAGGATTTTTATGCAATCTTGTGCATCCAATTGGTGTTGTTGTGTCATTGGATGAACATTTAGGATATTTTGGTCCTCCTTAGGCTCATTCTTGTCGCAATAGGATTTTTAACCTATCTTGTGCATCCAATAAGGTCATTTGTTCCTTTGGATGAACATTTAGGTAATTTTCGTCCTCCCTAGGCTTATTCTTGTACAATTAGGGTTTTTAATCAATATTTTGCATCCAATAAGTTCGTTTGTGGCATTGGATTAACATTTAGGTCATTTTCGTCCCCCCAAGGTATATTCTTGTCCAATTAGGGTTTTTAACCAATCTTGTTCATCCAATAAGTTTAGTTGTGACATTGGATGTACATTTAGGTTATTTTTGCATCCTTAGGCTCATTCTTGTCCAATTAGGGTTTTTAACCAATCTTGGGCATCCAATAAGTTCATTTGTGTCATTGGATGAACTTTTAGGTCATTTTCGTGCTCCCTAGGATTATACTAGTCCAATTAAGGTTTTTAGAAAATCTTGTGCATCCATTAAGTTCATTTATGTCATTGGATGAACATTTAGGTCATTTCCGTCCTCTCTAGGCTTAGTCTTGCCCAATTAGGGTTTTTAACCAATCTGGTGCATCCAATAAGTTCATTTGTTTCATTGGATGAACATTTAGGTCTTTTTCTTCCTCCCAAGTCTTATTTTTGTCCAATTATGGTTTTTAAGCATTCTTGTGCATTCAACAAGTTCATTTGTGTCATTGGATGTACATTTAGGTCTTTCGTCCTCCCTAGCTTTATTCTTGTCCAATTAGGGTTTTTAACCAGTC
>JBBPBT010001281.1:523548-537758 GCA_037974875.1 Cicer bijugum | reverse complement strand
GTCCAATTAGGGTTTTAAACATATCTTGTGCATCCAATAGGTGTGTTTACATCATTGGATAAACATTTAGGTCATTTTGTTCCTCCCTAGGCTTATTCTTGTCCAATTAGGGTTTTTAACCAATATTGTGCATGCAATAAGTTCATTTGTGTCACTGGATGTACATTTAGGTCATTTTCGTCCTCTCTAGGCTTATTCTTGTCCAATTAGGGTTTTTATGCAATCTTGAGCATCCAATTGGTGTTGTTGTGTGATTGGATGAACATTTATGTCATTTTGGTCCACCATAGGCTTATTCTTGTCCAGTTAGGGTTTTTAACAAATCTTGTGCATCCAATAGGTGTGTTTGTGTCATTGGATGAACATTTAGGTCTTTTCCGTCCTCCCTAGTCTTTTTCTTGTCCAATTAGGGGTTTTAAGCAATCTTGTGCATCCAATAATTTCATTTGTGTCATTGGATTAACATTTATGTCATTTTCGTCCTCCCTAGGTTTTCTCTTGTCCTATTAGGCTTTTGAAACAATCTTGTTCATCCAATAGGTGTGTTTGTGTCATTTGATCAACATTTAGAACATTTTCGTCCTCCCTAGGTTTTTTCTTGTCCAGTTAGGGTTTTTAACCAATCTTGTACATCCAATAAGTTCATTTGTGTCATGGGATGAAAATTTAGGTAATTTAGGTCCTCCTTTGGCTCATTCTTATCCAATAAGGGTTCTTAAACAATCTTGTGCATTTGTGCAATTGTATGAACGTTTTGTTATTTTCGTCCTCTCTAGGCTTATTCTTCCCCAAATAAGGTTTTTATGCAATCTTATGCATCCAATAAGTTCATTTGTGTCATTGGATTAATATTTAAGTCATTTTCGTCCTCCCTAGGTTTATTCTTGTCCAATTAGGGTTTTTAAGCAATCTTGTGTATCCAATAAGTTCATTAGTGTCATTGGATGAACTTTTAGGTCATTTTCGTCCTCTCTAGGCTTATTCTTGCCCAATTAGGGTTTTTAACCAATCTGGTGCATCCAATAAGTTCATTTGTGTCATTGGATGAACATTTAGGTCTTTTTCATCTTCCCAAGTCTTTTTTTTTGTCCAATTATGGTTTTTAAGCAATCTAGTGCATTCAACAAGTTCATTTGCGTCATTGGATGTACATCTAGGTCTTTTTCGTTTTCCCTAGGTTTATTCTTGTCCAATTAGGGTTTTTAACCAATCATGTGCATCAAATAAGTTCGTTTATGTCATTGAATGTACATTTAGGTCATTTTGGTCCTTCTGAGGCTCATTCTTGTCGAAATAGGATTTTTAACCAATCTTGTGCATCCAATAAGTTCATATGTGTCATTGGATGAACATTTAGGTCATTTTCGTCCTCCCTAGGCTTGTCGTTGTCCCATTATTGCTTTAAACAATTCTTGTGCATCCAATAGGTGTGTTTCTATCATTGGATGAACATTTAGGTGATTTTCGTCCTCTCTAGGCTTATTCTTGTCCAATTAGGGTTTTTATGCAATCTTATGCATCCAATAGGGGTTGTTGTGTCATTGGATGAACATTTAGGTCATTTTGGTCCACCCTAGGCTTAATCTTGTCCAATTAGGGTTTTAACCAATCTTGAGCATCCAATAGGTGTGTTTGTATCATTAGATGAACATTTAGGTCTTTTCTGTCCTCCCTAGTCATTTTCTTGTCCAATTAGGGGTTTTAAGCAATCTTGTGCATCCAATAAGTTCATTTGTGTCATTGGATTAACATTTATGTCATTTTCGTCCTCCTTAGGTTTATTCTAGTCCAATTAGGGTTTTGAAGCAATCTTGTGCATCCAATAGGTTTTTTTGTGTTATTTGATGAACATGTAGTACATTTTCGTCCTCCCTAGGTTTTTTCTTGTCCAATTAGGGTTTTTAACCAGTCTTGTGCATCCAATAAGTTCATTTGTGTCATGGGATCAAAATTTAGGTCATTTTCGTCCTCCTTTGGTTCATTCTTATCCAATTAGGGTTTTTAACCAATCTTGTGCATTTGTGTCATTGTATTAACATTTAGTTAATTTCGTCCTCTCTAGGCTTATTCTTGTTCAATTAGGATTTTTAAGCAATCTTGTGCATCCAATAAGTTCATTTGTGTCATTGGATTAACATTTAGGTCATTTTCGTCCTCCCTAGGTTTATTTTTGTCCTATTAGGCCTTTGAAACAATCTTGTTCATCCAATAGGTGTGTTTGTGTCATTTGATGAACATGTAGTACATTTTCCTCCTCCCTAGGTTTTTTCTTGTCCAATTAGGGTTTTTAACCAATCTTGTGCATCCAATAAGTTCATTTGTGTCATGGGATGAAAATTTAGGTAATTTAGGTCCTCCTTTGGCTCATTCTAATCCAATTAGGGTTTTTAACCAATGTTGTGCATTGGTGCAATTGTATGAACGTTTAGTTATTTTGGTCCTCTCAGGGCTTATTCTTGCCCAATTAGGGTTTTTAAGCAATCTTGTGCATCCAATAAGTTCATTTGTGTCATTGGATTAACATTTAGGTCATTTTCGTCCTCCCTAGGTTTATTCTTGTCCAATTAGGGTTTTTAACCAATCTTGTGCAACCAATAAGTTCATTTGTGTCATTGGATGTACATATAGGTCATTTTCGTCCTCCCTAGGCTTAATCTTGTCCAATTAGGGTTTTTAGGCAATCTTGTGCATCCAATAAGTTCATTTATGTCATTGGATGAACATTTAGGTCATTTGTGTCATTGGATGATCATTTTGGTCTTTTTCGTCCTCCCAAGCCTTTTTTTTGTCCAATTATGGTTTTTAAGCAATCTAGTGCATTCAACAAGTTCATTTGTGCCATTGGATGTACATTTAGGTCTTTTTCGTCCTCCATAGGTTTATTCTTGTCCAATTAGGGTTTTTAACCAATCATGTGCATCCAATAAGTTCATTTATGTCATTGAATGTACATTTAGGTCATTTTGGTCCTCCTTAGGCCCATTATTGTCGAAATAGGATTTTTAACGAATCTTGTCCATCCAATAAGTTCATATGTGTCATTGGATGAACATTTAGGTCATTTTCGTCCTCCCTAGGCTTATTCTTGTCCAATTAGGGTTTTAAACAATTCTTGTGCATCCAATAGGTGTGTTTGTATCATTGGATAAAGATTTAGGTCATTTTGTTCCTCCCTAGGCTTATTCTTGTCCAATTAGGGTTTTTAACCAATATTGTGCTTCCAATAAGTTGATTTGTGTCACTTGATGAACATTTAGGTCATTTTAGTTCTCTCTAGGCTTTTTCTTGTCCAAATAGGATTTTTATGAAATCTTGTGCATCCAATTGGTGTTGTTGTGTCATTGGATGAACATTTAGGTCATTTTGGTCCTCCCTATGCTTAGTCTTGTACAATTGGGGTTTTTTAACCAATCTTGTGCATCCAATGGGTGTGTTTATGTCATTGGATGAACATTTAGGTCTTTTTCGTCCACCCTAGTCTTTTTCTTGTCCAATTAGGGATTTTAAGCAATCTTGTGCATCCAATAAGTTCATTTGTGTCATTGGATTAACATTTATGTCATTTTCGTCCACCCTAGGCTTATTCTTGTCCAATTAGGGTTTTTAACCAATTTCTGCATCCAATTGGTGTGTTTGTGTCATTGGATGAACCTTTAGGATATTTTCGTCCTCCCTTGGCTAATTCTTGTCCCATTAAGGTTTTTAACCAATCTTGTGCAACCAACTGGTATGTTTGTGTCATTGTCCAGTTAGGGTTTTTAACCAATCTTGTGCATCCTATAAGTTCATTTGTTTCATGGGATGAAAATTTAGGTCATTTTTGTCCTCCTTTGGCTCATTCTTATCCAATTAGAGATCTTAACCAATCTGGTGCATCCAATAAGTTCAGTTGTGTCATTGGATGTACATTTAGGTTTTTTTTTGCATCCTTAGGCTCATTCTTGTCCAATTAGGGTTTTTAACCAATCTTGTGCATCCAATAAGTTCATTTGTGTCATTGGATGAACTTTTAGGTCATTTTCGTGCTCCCTAGGATTATACTTGTCCAATTAGGGTTTTTAGAAAATCTTGTGCATCCGTTAAGTTCATTTATGTCATAGGATGAACATTTAGGTCATTTCCGTCCTCTCTAGGCTTAGTCTTGCCCAATTAGGGTTTTTAACCAATCTGGTGCATCCAATAAGTTCATTTGTGTCATTGGATGAATATTTAGGTCTTTTTCTTCCTCCCAAGTCTTATTTTTGTCCAATTATGGTTTTTAAGCATTCTTGTGCATTCAACAAGTTCATTTGTGTCATTGGATGTACATTTAGGTCTTTTTCGTCCTCCCTAGGTTTATTCTTGTCCAATTAGGGTTTTTAACCAATCATGTGCATCCAATAAGTTTATTTATGTCCTTTAATGTACATTTAGGTCATTTTGGTCCTCCTTAGGCTCATTCTTGTAGAAATAGGATTTTTAACCAATCTTGTGCATCCAATAAGTTCATCTGTGTCATTGGATGAACATTAAGGTCATTTTCGTCCTCCCAAGGCTTAATCTTGTCCAATTAGGGTTTTAAACAATTCTTGTGCATCCAATAGGTGTGTTTGTATCATTTGATAAACATTTAGGTCATTTTGTTCCTCCCTAGGCTTATTCTTGTCCAATTAGGGTTTTTAACCAATATTGTGCATCCAATAAGTTGATTGGTGTCATTAGATGAACATTTAGGTCATTTTCGTCCTCTGTAGGCTGATTCAAGACCAATTATGGTTTCTAAGCAACCTTGTGCATCCAATAGGTGTGTTTGTGTCATTGGATGAACATTTAAGTCTTTTTTATCCTCACTCCCCTTTTTCTTGTCCAATTAGGGTTTTTATGCAATCTAGTGCATCCAACAAGATCATTTGTGTCATTGGTTGTACATTTAGGCCATTTTCGTCCTCCCTGGGTTTATTCTTGTCCAATTAGGGTTTTTTTTTAACAATCTTGTGCATCCAATAATTCATTAATGACATTGGATGTACATTTAGGTCATTTTCGTCCTCCTAAGGCTCATTCTTGTCCAATTAGGGTTTTTACAAATTCTTGTGCATCCAATAGGTGTGTTTGTATCATTGGATAAACATTTAGGTCATTTTGTTCCTCCCTAGGCTTATTCTTGTCCAATTAGGGTTTTTAACAAATATTGTGCATCCCATAAGTTGATTTGGGTCATTCGATGAACATTTATGTCATTTTCGTCCTCTCTAGGCTGATTCTAGTATAATTAGGGTTTTAAAGCAATCTTGTGCATCCAATAGGTGTTGTTGTGTCATTGGATGAAGATTTAGGTCATTTTGATCATGCCTAGGCTTATTCTTGTCCAATTAGGGTTTTTAACCAATATTGTGCATCCAATAGGTGTCTTTGTGTCATTCGATGAACAATTAGGTCTTTTTCATCCTCCAAAGTCTTGTTCTTGTCCAATTAAGGCTTTTAAGCAATCTTGTGCATCTAGTGAGTTCGTTTGTGTCATTGGATTAACATTTAGGTCATTTCGTCCTCCCTAGGTTTATTCTTGTCAACTTAGGGTTTTTAAGCAATCTTGGGCATCCAATAGGTGTGTTTGTGTCATTCGATGAACATTTTGGTCATTTTTGTCCTCCTTAGGCTCATTCTTATCCAATTAGGGTTTTTAACCAATCTTGTGCATCCAATAGCTTCATTTGTGTCATTTTATGAACATTTAGTCATTTTCGTACTCTCTAGGCTTATTCTTGCCCAATTACTGTTTTAAAGAAATTTTGTGCATCCAATAAGTTCATTTGTGTCATAAGATTAACATTTAGGTCATTTTCTTCCTCCCTAGGTTTAATCTTGTCCAATTAGGGTTTTTAAACAATCTTGTGCATCCAATAGGTGTGTGTGTGTGTCATTGGATGAACATTTAGGTTATTTTTCGTTCTCCTTAGGCTCATTCTTGTCCAATTATGGTTTTTAACCAATCTTGTGCATCCAATAAGTTCATTTATGTCTTTGGATAAACTTTTAGGGCATTATCGTCCTCCCTAGGCTTATTCTTGTCCAATTAGAGTTTTTAAGCAATCTTGTGCATCGAATAAGTTCATTTATGTCATTGGATGAACATTTAGGTCATTTTCGTCCTATCTAGGCTTATTCTTGCCCAATTAGGGTTTTTTACCAATCTGGTGCATCCAATAAGTTCATTTGTGTCATTGGATGAACATTTAGGTCTTTTTCGTCCTCCCAAGTCATTTTTTGTCCAATTATGGTTTTTAAGCAATCTAGTGCATTCAACAAGTTCATTTGTGTCATTGGATGTACGTTTAGGTCTTTTTCGTCCTCCCTATGTTTATTCTTGTCCAATTAGGGTTTTTAACCAATCTTGTGCAACCAATAAGTTCATTTATGTCATTGAATGTACATTTAGGACATTTTGGTCCTCCTTAGGCTCATTCTTGTCGAAATAGGATTTTTAACCAATCTTGTGCATCTAATAAGTTCATTTGTGTCATTGGATGAACATTTAGGTCATTTTCGTCTTCCCTAGGCTCTTTCTTGTCCAATTAGGGTTTTAAACATATCTTGTGCATCCAATAGGTGTGTTTGTATCATTGGATAAACATTTAGATCATTTTGTTCCACCCTAGGCTTATTCTTGTCCAATTAGGGTTTTAAACCAATATTGTGCATCCAATAAGTTGATTTGTGTCAATTGATGAACATTTAGGTCATTTTCGTCCTCTCTAGGCTTATTCTTGCCCAATTGGGGTTTTTAACCAATCTTGTGCATCCAATAGGTGTGTTTGTGTCATTGGATGAACATTTAAGTCTTTTTTGTCCTCCCTAGCCTTTTTCTTGTCCAATTAGGGTTTTTAACCAATCTTGTGCATCCAATAGGTGTGTTTGTGTCATTGGATGAACATTTACGTCTCTTCCTTCTTTCCTAGTCTTTTTCTTGTCAAATTAGGGGTTTTAAGCAATCTTGTGTGTACAATAAGTTCATTTGTGTCATTGGATTAACATTTATGTCATTTTCATCCTCCCCATGTTTATTCTTGTACAATTAGGCTTTTGAAACAATCTTGTGCATCCAATAGGTGTGTTTGTGTCATTTGATGAACATGTAGTACATTTTCGTCCTCCCTAGGTTTTTTCTTGTCCAATTATGGTTTTTAACCAATCTTGTGCATCCAATAAGTTCATTTGTGTCATGGGATGAAAATTTGGTAATTTAGGTCCTCCTTTGGCTCATTCTTATCCAATTAGGGTTTTTAACCAATCTTGTGCATTTGTGCAATTGTATGAACGTTTAGTTATTTTCAACCTCTCTAGGCTTATTCTTGCCCAATTAGGGTTTTTAAGCAATCTTATGCATCCAAAAAGTTCATTTGTGTCATTGGATTATCATTTAGGTCATTTTCGTCCTCCCTAGGTTTATTCTTGTCCAATTATGGTTTTTAACCAATCTTGTGCATCCAATAAGTTCATTTGTGTCATTGATTGAACTTTTTGGTCATTTTCGTCCTCCTTAGGCTTATTCTTGTCCAATAAGGGTTTTTAGGCAATCTTGTGCATCCAATAAGTTCAGTTATGTGATTGGATGAACATTTAGGTCATTTCCGTCCTCTCTAGGCTTATTATTATCCAATTAGGGATTTTAACAAATCTGGTCCATCCAATAAGTTCATTTGTGTCATTGGATGAACATTTAGGTCTTTTTCATCTTCCCAAGTCTTTTTTTTTGTCCAATTATGGTTTTTAAGCAATCTAGTGCATTCAACAAGTTTATTTGTGTCATTGGATGTACATTTAGGTCTTTTTCGTCCTCCTTAGGTTTATTCTTGTCCAATTAGGGTTTTTAACCAATCATGTGCATCCAATAAGTTCATTTATGTCATTGAATTTACATTTAGGTCATTTTGGTCCACCTTAGGCTCATTCTTGTCAAAATAGGATTTTTAACCAATCTTGTCCATCCAATAAGTTCATTTGTGTCATTGGACGAACATTTAGGTCATTTTCGTCCTCCCTAGGCTTATTCTTGTCCAATTAGGGTTTTTAGGCAATCTTGTGCATCCAATAAGTTCATTTATGTCATTGGATGAACATTTAGGTCATTTTCGTCCTCTCTAGGCTTATTCTAGCCCAATTAGGTTTTTTAACCAATATTGTGCTTCAAATAAGTTGATTTGTGTCACTTGATGTACATTTAGGTCATTTTAGTCCTCTCTAGGCTTATTCTTGTCCAATTAGGATTTTTATGCAATCTTGTGCATCCAATTGGTGTTGTTGTGTCATTGGATGAACATGTAGTACATTTTCGTCCTCCCTAGGTTTTTTCTTGTCCAATTAGGGTTTTTAACCAATCTTGTGCATCCAATAAGTTTATTTGTGTCATGGGATGAAAATTTAGGTCATTTTCGTCCTCCTTTGGGTCATTCTTATCCAATTAGGGTTTTTAACCAATCTTGTGCATTTCTGTCATTGTATGAACATTTAGTTATTTTCGTCCTCTCTAGGCTTATTCTTGCCCAATTAGGGTTTTTAAACAATCTTGTGCATCCAATAAGTTCATTTGTGTCATTGGATTAACATTTAGGTCATTTTCGTCCTCCCTAGGTTTATTCTTGTCCAATTAGGGTTTTTAACCAATCTTGTGCAACCAATAAGTTCATTTGTCTCATTGGATGAACATTTAGGTCATTTTCGTCCTCTCTAGGCTTATTCTAGCCCAATTAGGGTTTTTAACCAATCTGGTGCATCCAATAAGTTCATTTGTGTCATTGGATGATCATTTGGGTGTTTTTCGTCCCCCCGAGCCTTTTTTTGTCCAATTATGGTTTTTAAGCAATCTAGTGCATCCAATAAGTTCATTTGTGTCATTGGATTAACATTTATGTCATTTTCGTCCTCCTTAGGTTTATTCTTGTCCAATTAGGGTTTTGAAGCAATCTTGTGTATCCAATAAGTTCATTTGTGTCATTGGATGTACATTTAGGTCATTTTCGTTATCCTTAGGCTCATTCTTGTCCAATTAGGGATATTAACCAATCTTGTGCGTCCAATAAGTTCATTTGTCTCATTGGATGAACTTTTAGGTCATTTTCGTCCTCCCTAGGCTTATTCTTGTCCAATAAGGGTTTTTAGGCAATCTTGTGTATCCAATTAGGGTTTTAAACAAATCTTGTGCATCTAATAGGTGTGTTTGTATCATTGGAGAAAAATTTAGGTCATTTTGTTCCTCTCTAGGCTTATTCTTGTCTAATTAGGGTTTTTATGCAATCTTGTATATCCAATAGGTGTTGTTGTGTCATTGGACGAATATTTAGGTCGTTTTGGTCCTGCCTAGGCTTATTCTTGTCCAATTACGGTTTTTAACCAATATTGTGCATCCAATAGGTGTCTTTGTATCATTCGATGAACAATTAGGTCTTTTTCGTCCTCCAAAGACTTTTTCTTGTCCAATTAAGGGTTTTAAGCAATCTTGTGCATCCAGTAAGTTCGTTTGTGTCATTGGATTAATATTTAGGTCATTTCGTCCTCCCTAGGTTTATTCTTGTCAAATTAGGGTTTTTAAGCAATCTTGGGCATCCAATAGGTGTGTTTGTGTCAATCGATGAACATTTAGGTCATTTTCGTCCTCCCTAGGTTTCTTCTTGTCCAATTAGGGTTTTTAACCAACCTTGTGCATCTAATAAGTTCATTTGTGTCATTGGAAGTACATTTAGGTCATTTTTGTCTTCCTTAGGCTCATTATTATCCAATTAGGGTTTTAACCAATCTTGTGCATCCAATAAGTTCATTAGTGTCATTGTATGAACATTTAGTCATTTTCGTCCTCTATAGGCTTATTCATGCCCAATTATGGTTTTTAAGAAATCTTGTGCATCCAATAAGTTCATTTGGGTCATTGGATTAACATTTAGGTCATTTTCGTCCTCCCTAGGTTTAATCTTATCCAATTAGGATTTTTAAACAATCTTGTGCATCCAATAGGTGTGTCTGTATCATTGGATGAATATTTAGGTTGTTTTTCGTTCTCCTTAGGCTCATTCATGTCCAATTAGGGTTTTTAACCAATCTTGTGCATCCAATAAGGTGATTTGTCTCATTGGATGAACTTTTAGGTCATTTTCGTACTCCCTAGGCTTATTCTTGTCAGATTAGGGTTTTTAAGCAATCTTGTGCATCCAATAAGTTCATTTGTGTCATTGGATGATCATTTTGGTGTTTTTCGTCCTCCCAAGTCTTTTTTTGGTCCAATTACGGTTTTTAAGCAATCTAGGGCATTCAACAAGTTCATTTGTGTCATTGGATGTACGTTTAGGTCTTTTTCGTCCTCCCTATGTTTATTCTTGTCCAATTATTGTTTTTAACCAATCTTGTGCAACCAATAAGTTCATTTATGTCATTGAATGTACATTTAGGTCATTTTGGTCCTCCTTAGGCTCATTCTTGTCGAAATAGGATTTTTAACCAATGTTGTGCATCCAATAAGTTCATTTGTGTCATTGGATGAACATTTAGGCCATTTTCGTCCTCCCTAGTCTTATTCTTGTCCAATTAGGGTTTTAAACATATCTTGTGCATCCAATAGGTGTGTTTGCCTCATTGGATAAACATTTAGGTCATTTTGTTCCTCCCTAGGCTTATTCTTGTCCAATTAGGGCTTTTAACCAATATTTTGCATCAAATAAGTTGATTTGTGTCACTGGATGATCATTTAGGTCTTTTTGGTCCTCTCTAGGCTTATTCTGGTCCAATTAGGGTTTTTATGCAATCTTGTGCCTCCAATTGGTGTTGTTGTGTGATTGGATGAACATTTAGGTCATTTTGGTCCACCATAGGCTTATTCTTGTCCAATTAGGGTTTTTAACAAATCTTGTGCATCCAATAGGTGTGTTTGTGTCATTGGATGAACATTTAGGTCTTTTCCGTCCTCCCTAGTCTTTTTCTTGTCCAATTAGGGGTTTTAAGCAATCTTGTGCATCCAATAAGTTCATTTGTGTCATTGGATTAACATTAATGTCATTTTCGTCCTCCATAGGTTTATTCTTGTCCTATTAGGCTTTTGAAACAATCTTGTGCTTCCAATAGGTGTGTTTGTGTCATTTGATGAACATGTAGTACATTTTTGTCCTCCCTAGGTTTTTTCTTGTCCAATTAGGGTTTTTAACCAATCTTGTGCATCCAATAAGTTCATTTGTGTCATGGGATGAAAATTTAGGTAATTTAGGTCCTCCTTTGGCTCATTCTTATCCAATTAGGGTTCTTAACCAATCTTGTGCATTTGTGCAATTGTATGAACGTTTTGTTATTTTCGTCCTCTATAGGCTTATTCTTCCCCAAATAAGGTTTTTAACATTTAAGTCATTTTCGTCCTTGGATTAACATTTAAGTCATTTTCGTCCTCCCTAGGTTTATTCTTGTCCAATTAGGGTTTTTTACCAATCTTGTGCATCCAATAAGTTCATTTGTGTTATTGGATGAACTTTTAGGTCATTTTCGTCCTCCTTTGGCTTATTCTTGTGTAGTTAGGGTTTTTAGGCAATCTTGTGCATCCAATAAGTTCATTTATGTGATTGGATGAACATTTAGGTCATTTTCGTCCTCTCTATGCTTATTCTTGCCCAATTAGGGTTTTTAACCAATCTGGTGCATCCAATAAGTTCATTTGTGTCATTGGATTAACATTTAGGTCTTTTTCATCTTCCCAAGTCTTTTTTTTGTCGAATTATGGTTTTTAAGCAATCTAGTGCATTCAACAAGTTCATTTGTGTCATTGGATGTACATTTAGGTCTTTTTCGTCCTCCCTAGGTTTATTCTTGTCCAATTAAGGTTTTTAACCAATCATGTGCATCAATTAAGTTCGTTTATGTCATTGAATGTACATTTAGGTCATTTTGGTCCTTCTTAGGCTCATTCTTGTCGAAGTAGGATTTTTAACCAATCTTGTGCATCCAATAAGTTCATATGTGTCATTGGATAACATTTAGGTCGTTTTCGTCCTCCCTAGGCTTATCGTTGCCCAATTATGGTTTAAAACAATTCTTGTGCATCCAATAGGTGTGTTTGTATCATTTGATAAAAATTTAGGTCATTTTGTTCCTCCCTAGGCTTATTCTTGTCCAATTAGGCTTTTTAACCAATATTGTGCGTCCAATAAGTTGATTTGTGTCACTGGATGAACATTTAGGTCATTTTCGTCCTCTCTTGGCTTATTCTTGTCCAATTAGGGTTTTTATGCAATCATATGCATCCAATAGGTGTTGTTGTGTCATTGGATGAACATTTAGGTCATTTTGGTCCACCCTAGGCTTAATCTTGTCCAATTAGGGTTTTTAACCAATCTTGAGCATCCAATAGGTGTGTTTGTATCATGGGATGAACATTTACGTCTTTTCCGTCCTCCCTAGTCTTTTTCTTGTCCAATTAGGGGTTTTAAGCAATCTTGTGCATCCAATAAGTTCATTTGTGTCGATGGATGAACATATATGTCATTTTCGTCCTCCTTAGATTTATTCTAGTCCTATTAGGGTTTTGAAGCAATCTTGTGCATCCATTAGGTTTGTTTGTGTTATTTGATGAACATGTTGTACATTTTCGTCCTCCCTAGGTTTTTTCTTGTCCAATTTGGGTTTTAAACCAATCTTGTGCATCCAATAAGTTCATTTGTGTCATGGGATGCAAATTTAGGTCATTTTCGTCCTCCTTTGGCTCATTGTTATCCAATTAGGGTTTTTAACCAATCTTGTGCATTTGTGTCATTGTATTAACATTTAGTTATTTTCGTCCTCTCTAGGCTTATTCTTGCCCAATTAGGGTTTTTAAGCAATCTTGTGCATCCAATAAGTTCATTTGTGTCATTGGATTAACATTTAGGTCATTTTCGTCCTCCCTAGGTTTATTCTTGTCCAATTAGGGTTTTTAACCAATCTTGTGCAACCAATAAGTTCATTTGTCTCATTGGATGAACATTTAGGTCATTTTCGTCCTCTCTAGGCTTATTCTAGCCCAATTAGGGTTTTTAACCAATCTGGTGCATCCAATAAGTTCATTTGTGTCATTGGATGATCATTTGGGTGTTTTTCGTCCCCCCGAGCCTTTTTTTGTCCAATTATGGTTTTTAAGCAATCTAGTGCATCCAATAAGTTCATTTGTGTCATTGGATTAACATTTATGTCATTTTCGTCCTCCTTAGGTTTATTCTTGTCCAATTAGGGTTTTGAAGCAATCTTGTGTATCCAATAAGTTCATTTGTGTCATTGGATGTACATTTAGGTCATTTTCGTTATCCTTAGGCTCATTCTTGTCCAATTAGGGATATTAACCAATCTTGTGCGTCCAATAAGTTCATTTGTCTCATTGGATGAACTTTTAGGTCATTTTCGTCCTCCCTAGGCTTATTCTTGTCCAATAAGGGTTTTTAGGCAATCTTGTGTATCCAATTAGGGTTTTAAACAAATCTTGTGCATCTAATAGGTGTGTTTGTATCATTGGAGAAAAATTTAGGTCATTTTGTTCCTCTCTAGGCTTATTCTTGTCTAATTAGGGTTTTTATGCAATCTTGTATATCCAATAGGTGTTGTTGTGTCATTGGACGAATATTTAGGTCGTTTTGGTCCTGCCTAGGCTTATTCTTGTCCAATTACGGTTTTTAACCAATATTGTGCATCCAATAGGTGTCTTTGTATCATTCGATGAACAATTAGGTCTTTTTCGTCCTCCAAAGACTTTTTCTTGTCCAATTAAGGGTTTTAAGCAATCTTGTGCATCCAGTAAGTTCGTTTGTGTCATTGGATTAATATTTAGGTCATTTCGTCCTCCCTAGGTTTATTCTTGTCAAATTAGGGTTTTTAAGCAATCTTGGGCATCCAATAGGTGTGTTTGTGTCAATCGATGAACATTTAGGTCATTTTCGTCCTCCCTAGGTTTCTTCTTGTCCAATTAGGGTTTTTAACCAACCTTGTGCATCTAATAAGTTCATTTGTGTCATTGGAAGTACATTTAGGTCATTTTTGTCTTCCTTAGGCTCATTATTATCCAATTAGGGTTTTAACCAATCTTGTGCATCCAATAAGTTCATTAGTGTCATTGTATGAACATTTAGTCATTTTCGTCCTCTATAGGCTTATTCATGCCCAATTATGGTTTTTAAGAAATCTTGTGCATCCAATAAGTTCATTTGGGTCATTGGATTAACATTTAGGTCATTTTCGTC
>JBBPBT010001281.1:496458-523538 GCA_037974875.1 Cicer bijugum | reverse complement strand
AATAAGTTCATTTGTGTCATGGGATGAAAATTTAGGTAATTTAGGTCCTCCTTTGGCTCATTCTTATCCAATTAGGGTTCTTAACCAATCTTGTGCATTTGTGCAATTGTATGAACGTTTTGTTATTTTCGTCCTCTATAGGCTTATTCTTCCCCAAATAAGGTTTTTAAGCAATCTTATGCATCCAATAAGTTCATTTGTGTCATTGGATTAACATTTAAGTCATTTTCGTCCTCCCTAGGTTTATTCTTGTCCAATTAGGGTTTTTTTACCAATCTTGTGCATCCAATAAGTTCATTTGTGTTATTGGACGAACATTTAGGTCATTTTCGTCCTCCCTAGGCTTATTCTTGTCCAATTAGGGTTTTTAGGCAATCTTGTGCATCCAATAAGTTCATTTATGTGATTGGATGAACATTTAGGTCATTTTCGTCCTCTCTAGGCTTATTCTAGCCCAATTAGGGTTTTTAACCAATATTGTGCTTCAAATAAGTTGATTTGTGTCACTTGATGTACATTTAGGTCATTTTAGTCCTCTCTAGGCTTATTCTTGTCCAATTAGGATTTTTATGCAATCTTGTGCATCCAATTGGTGTTGTTGTGTCATTGGATGAACATTTAGGACATTTTGGTCCTCCCTAGGCTTATTTTTGTACAATTAGGGTTTTTAACCAATATTTTGCATCCAATAAGTTCATTTGTGTCATTGGATTAACATTTACGTCATTCTCGTCCTCCTTAGGTTTATTCTAGTCCAATTAGGGTTTTGAACCAATCTTGTGCATCCAATAGGTCTGTTTGTGTTATTTGATGAACATGTAGTACATTTTCGTCCTCCCTAGGTTTTTTCTTGTCCAATTAGGGTTTTTAACCAATCTTGTGCATCCAATAAGTTCATTTGTGTCATGGGATGAAAATTTAGGTCATTTTCGTCCTCCTTTTGGTCATTCTTATCCAATTAGGGTTTTTAACCAATCTTGTGCATTTCTGTCATTGTATGAACATTTAGTTATTTTCGTCCTCTCTAGGCTTATTCTTGCCCAATTAGGGTTTTTAAGCAATCTTGTGCATCCAATAAGTTCATTTGTGTCATTGGATTAACATTTAGGTCATTTTCGTCCTCCCTAGGTTTATTCTTGTCCAATTAGGGTTTTTAACCAATCTTGTGCAACCAATAAGTTCATTTGTCTCATTGGATGAACATTTAGGTCATTTTCGTCCTCTCTAGGCTTATTCTAGCCCAATTAGGGTTTTTAACCAATCTGGTGCATCCAATAAGTTCATTTGTGTCATTGGATGATCATTTGGGTGTTTTTCGTCCTCCCTAGCCTTTTTTTGTCCAATTATGGTTTTTAAGCAATCTAGTGCATTCAACAAGTTCATTTGTGTCATTGGATGTACATTTAGGTCTTTTTCGTCCTCCCTAGGTTTATTCTTGTCCAATTAGGGTTTTTAACCAATCATGTGATCCAATAAGTTCATTTATGTCATTGAATGTACATTTAGGTCATTTTGGTCCTTGTTAGGCTCATTCTTGTCAAAATAGGGTTTTTAACCAATCTTGTCCATCCAATAAGTTCATTTGTGTCATTGGATGAACATTTAGGTCATTTTCGTCCTCCCTAGGCTTATTCTTGTCCAATTAGGGTTTTTAACCAATATTGTGCTTTCAATAAGTTGATTTGTGTCACTTGATGAACATTTAGGTCATTTTAGTCCTCTCTAGGCTTCTTCTTCTCCAATTAGGATTTTTATGCAATCTTGTGCATCCAATTGGTGTTGTTGTGTCATTGGATGAACATTTAGGTCATTTTGGTCCTCCCTTGGCTTATTCTTGTAAAATTAGGGTTTTTAATCAATATTGTGCATCCAATAAGTGTGTTTGTGTCATTGGATGAACATTTAGGTCTTTTCCGTCCACCCTAGTCTTTTTCTTGTCCAATTAGGGATTTTAAGCAATCTAGTGCATCCAATATGTTCATTTGTGTCATTGGATTAACATTTATGTCATTTTCGTCCTCCTTAGGTTTATTCTTGTCCAATTAGGGTTTTGAAGCAATCTTGTGTATCCAATAAGTTCATTTGTGTCATTGGATGTACATTTAGGTCATTTTCGTTATCCTTAGGCTCATTCTTGTCCAATTAGGGATATTAAACAATCTTGTGGGTCCAATAAGTTCATTTGTCTCATTGGATGAACTTTTAGGTCATTTTCGTCCTCCCTAGGCTTATTCTTGTCCAATAAGGGTTTTTAGGCAATCTTGTGCATCCAATAAGTTCATTTATTTCATTGAATGTACATTTAGGTCATTTTGGTCCTCCTTTGGGTCATTCTTATCAAAATAGGATTTTTAACCAACTTGTGCATCCAATAAGTTCAATTGTGTCAGAGGATGAACATTTAGGTCATTTTCGCCGACCCTACGCTTATTCTTGTCCAATTAGGGTTTTAAACAAATCTTGTGCATCTAATAGGTGTGTTTGTATCATTGGAGAAAAATTTAGGTCATTTTGTTCCTCTCTAGGATTATTCTTGTCCAATTAGGGTTTTTATGCAATCTTGTGCATCCAATAGGTGTTGTTGTGTCATTGGACGAACATTTAGGTCATTTTGGTCCTGCCTAGGCTTATTCTTGTCCAATTACGGTTTTTAACCAATATTGTGCATCCAATAGGTGTCTTTGTATCATTCGATGAACAATTAGGTCTTTTTCGTCCTCCAAAGTCTTTTTCTTGTCCAATTAAGGGTTTTAAGCAATCTTGTGCATCCAGTAAGTTCGTTTGTGTCATTGGATTAATATTTAGGTCATTTCGTCCTCCCTAGGTTTATTCTTGTCAAATTAGGGTTTTTAAGCAATCTTGGGCATCCAATAGGTGTGTTTGTGTCAATCGATGAACATTTAGGTCATTTTCGTCCTCCCTAGGTTTCTTCTTGTCCAATTAGGGTTTTTAACCAACCTTGTGCATCTAATAAGTTCATTTGTGTCATTGGAAGTACATTTAGGTCATTTTTGTCTTCCTTAGGCTCATTATTATCCAATTAGGGTTTTAACCAATCTTGTGCATCCAATAAGTTCATTAGTGTCATTGTATGAACATTTAGTCATTTTCGTCCTCTATAGGCTTATTCATGCCCAATTATGGTTTTTAAGAAATCTTGTGCATCCAATAAGTTCATTTGGGTCATTGGATTAACATTTAGGTCATTTTCGTCATCCCTAGGTTTAATCTTATCCAATTAGGGTTTTTAAACAATCTGGTGCATCCAATAGGTGTGTCTGTATCATTGGATGAATATTTAGGTTGTTTTTCGTTCTCCTTAGGCACATTCATGTCCAATTAGGGTTTTTAACCAATCTTGTGCATCCAATAAGGTGATTTGTCTCATTGGATGAACTTTTAGGTCATTATCGTACTCCCTAGGCTTATTCTTGTCAGATTAGGGTTTTTAAGCAATCTTGTGCATCCAATAAGTTCATTTGTGTCATTGGATGATCATTTTGGTGTTTTTCGTCCTCCCAAGTCTTTTTTTAGTCCAATTACGGTTTTTAAGCAATCTAGGGCATTCAACAAGTTCATTTGTGTCATTGGATGTACGTTTAGGTCTTTTTCGTCCTCCCTATGTTTATACTTGTCCAATTATGGTTTTTAACCAATCTTGTGCAACCAATAAGTTCATTTATGTCGTTGAATGTACATTTAGGTCATTTTGGTCCTCCTTAGGCTCATTCTTGTCGAAATTGGATTTTTAACCAATGTTGTGCATCCAATAAGTTCATTTGTGTCATTGGATGAACATTTAGGCCATTTTCGTCCTCCCTAGTCTTATTCTTGTCCAATTAGGGTTTTAAACATATCTTGTGCATCCAATAGGTGTGTTTGCATCATTGGATAAACATTTAGGTCATTTTGTTCCTCCCTAGGCTTATTCTTGTCCAATTAGGGCTTTTAACCAATATTTTGCATCAAATAAGTTGATTTCTGTCACTGGATGAACATTTAGGTCATTTTGGTCCACCATAGGCTTATTCATGTCCAATTAGGGTTTTTAACAAATCTTGTGCATCCAATAGGCGTGTTTGTGTCATTGGATGAACATTTAGGTCTTTTCCGTCCTCCCTAGTCTTTTTCTTGTCCAATTAGGGGTTTTAAGCAATCTTGTGCATCCAATAAGTTCATTTGTGTCATTGGATTAACATTAATGTCATTTTCGTCCTCCATAGGTTTATTCTTGTCCTATTAGGCTTTTGAAACAATCTTGTGCTTCCAATAGGTGTGTTTGTGTCATTTGATGAACATGTAGTACATTTTTGTCCTCCCTAGGTTTTTTCTTGTCCAATTAGGGTTTTTAACCAGTCTTGTGCATCGAATAAGTTCATTTGTGTCATGGGATGAAAATTTAGGTAATTTAGGTCCTCCTTTGGCTCATTCTTATCCAATTAGGGTTCTTAACCAATCTTGTGCATTTGTGCAATTGTATGAACGTTTTGTTATTTTCGTCCTCTATAGGCTTATTCTTCCCCAAATAAGGTTTTTAACATTTAAGTCATTTTCGTCCTTGGATTAACATTTAAGTCATTTTCGTCCTCCCTAGGTTTATTCTTGTCCAATTAGGGTTTTTTACCAATCTTGTGCATCCAATAAGTTCATTTGTGTTATTGGATGAACTTTTAGGTCATTTTCGTCCTCCTTTGGCTTATTCTTGTGTAGTTAGGGTTTTTAGGCAATCTTGTGCATCCAATAAGTTCATTTATGTGATTGGATGAACATTTAGGTCATTTTCGTCCTCTCTATGCTTATTCTTGCCCAATTAGGGTTTTTAACCAATCTGGTGCATCCAATAAGTTCATTTGTGTCATTGGATTAACATTTAGGTCTTTTTCATCTTCCCAAGTCTTTTTTTTGTCGAATTATGGTTTTTAAGCAATCTAGTGCATTCAACAAGTTCATTTGTGTCATTGGATGTACATTTAGGTCTTTTTCGTCCTCCCTAGGTTTATTCTTGTCCAATTAAGGTTTTTAACCAATCATGTGCATCAATTAAGTTCGTTTATGTCATTGAATGTACATTTAGGTCATTTTGGTCCTTCTTAGGCTCATTCTTGTCGAAGTAGGATTTTTAACCAATCTTGTGCATCCAATAAGTTCATATGTGTCATTGGATAACATTTAGGTCGTTTTCGTCCTCCCTAGGCTTATCGTTGCCCAATTATGGTTTAAAACAATTCTTGTGCATCCAATAGGTGTGTTTGTATCATTTGATAAAAATTTAGGTCATTTTGTTCCTCCCTAGGCTTATTCTTGTCCAATTAGGCTTTTTAACCAATATTGTGCGTCCAATAAGTTGATTTGTGTCACTGGATGAACATTTAGGTCATTTTCGTCCTCTCTTGGCTTATTCTTGTCCAATTAGGGTTTTTATGCAATCTTATGCATCCAATAGGTGTTGTTGTGTCATTGGATGAACATTTAGGTCATTTTGGTCCACCCTAGGCTTAATCTTGTCCAATTAGGGTTTTTAACCAATCTTGAGCATCCAATAGGTGTGTTTGTATCATAGGATGAACATTTATGTCATTTTCGTCCTCCTTAGATTTATTCTAGTCCAATTAGGGTTTTCAAGCAATCTTGTGCATCCAATAGGTTTGTTTGTGTTATTTGATGAACATGTTGTACATTTTCGTCCTCCCTAGGTTTTTTCTTGTCCAATTTGGGTTTTTAACCAATCTTGTGCATCCAATAAGTTCATTTGTGTCATGGGATGCAAATTTAGGTCATTTTCGTCCTCCTTTGGCTCATTCTTATCCAATTAGGGTTTTTAACCAATCTTGTGCATTTGTGTCATTGTATTAACATTTAGTTATTTTCGTCCTCTCTATGCTTATTCTTGCCCAATTAGGGTTTTTACGCAATCTTGAGCATCCAATAAGTTCATTTGTGTCATTGGATTAACATTTAGGTCATTTTCGTCCTCCCTAGGTTTATTCTTGTCCTATTAGGCTTTTGAAACAATCTTGTTCATCCAATAGGTGTGTTTGTGTCATTTGATGAACATGTAGTACATTTTCGTCCTCCCTAGGTTTTTTCTTGTCCAATTAGGGTTTTAAACCAATCTTGTGCATCCAATAAGTTCATTTGTGTCATGGGATGAAAATTTAGGTAATTCAGGTCCTCCTTTGGCTCATTCTAATCCAATTAGGGTTTTTAACCAATCTTGTGCATTTGTGCAATTGTATGAACGTTTAGTTATTTTGGTCCTCTCTAGGCTTATTCTTGCCCAATTAGGGTTTTTAAGCAATCTTATGCATCCAACAAGTTCATTTGTGTCATTGGATTAACATTTAGGTCATTTTGGTCCTCCCTAGGTTTATTCTTGTCCAATTAGGGTTTTTAATCAATCTTGTGCATCCCATAAGTTCATTTGTGTCATTGATTGAACTTTTCGGTCATTTTCGTCCTCTTAGGCTTATTCTTGTCCAATTAGGGTTTTTAGGCAATCTTGTGCATCCAATAAGTTCATTTATGTGATTGGATTAACATTTACGTCATTTTGGTCCTCTATAGGCTTATTCTTACCCAATTAGGGTTTTTAACCAATCTGGAGCATCCAATAAGTTCATTTGTGTCATTGGATGAACATTTAGGTCTTTTTCAGCTTCCCAAGTCTTTTTTTTGTCCAATTATGGTTTTTAAGCAATCTAGTGCATTCAACAAGTTCATTTGTGTCATTGGATGTACATTTAGGTCTTTTTCGTCCTCCCTAGGTTTATTCTTGTCCAATTAGGGTTTTTAACCAATCATGTGCATCCAATAAGTTCATTTATGTCATTGAATGTATATTTAGGCTCATTCTGGTCGATATAGGATTTTTAACCAGTCTTGTGCATCCAATAAGTTCATTTGTGTCATTGGATCAACATTTATGTCATTTTCGTCCTCCTTAAGTTTATTCTAGTCCAATTAGGGTTTTGAACTAATCTTGTGCATCCAATAGGTGTGTTTGTGTTATTTGATGAACATGTAGTACATTTTCGTCCTCCCTAGGTTTTTTCTTATCCAATTAGGGTTTTTAACCAATCTTGTGCATCCAATAAGTTCATTTGTGTCATGGGATGAAAATTTAGGTCATTTTCGTCCTCCTTTGGCTCATTCTTATCCAATTAGGGTTTTTAACCAATCTTGTGCATTTGTGTCATTGTATGAACATTTAGTTATTTTCGTCCTCTCTAGGCTTATTCTTGGCCAATTAGGGTTCTTAAGCAATCTTGGGCATCCAATAAGTTCATTTGTGTCATTGGATTAACATTTAGGTCATTTTCGTCCTCCCTAGGTTAATTTTTGTCCAATTAGGGTTTTTAACCAATCTTGGGCAACCAACAAGTTCATTTGTGTCATTGGATGTACATTTAGGTCCTTTCCGTCATCCTTAGGCTCATTCTTGTCCAATTAGGGTTTTTAACTAATCATGTGCATCCAATAAGTTCATTTGTGTCATTGGAAGAACTTTTAGGTCATTTTCGTCCTCCCTAGGCTTATTCTAGTCCAATTAGGGTTTTTAGGCAATCTTGTGCTACCAATAAGTTCATTTATGTCATTGGATGAACATTTAGGTCATTTTCGTCCTCTCTAGGCTTATTCTAGCCCAATTAGGGTTTTTAACCTATATGGTGCATCCAATAAGTTCATTAGTGTGATTGGATGATCATTTTGGTGTTTTTCGTCCTCCCAAGCCTTTTTTTTTGTCCAATTGTGCATTTTAAGCAATCTAGTGCATTCAACAAGTTCATTTGTGTCATTGGATGTACATTTAGGTCTTTTTCGTCCTCCCTAGGTTTATTCTTGTCCAATTAGGGTTTTTAACCAATCATGTGCATCCAATAAGTTCATTTATGTCATCGAATGTACATTTAGGTCATTTCGGTCCTCCTTAGGCTCATTCTTGTCGAAATAGGATTTTTAACCAATCTTGTCCATCCAATAAATTCATTTGTGTCATTGGATGAACATTTAGGTCATTTTGGTCCTCCCTAGGCTTATTCTTGTACAATTAGGGTTTTTAATCAATATTGGGCATCCAATAGGTGTGTTTGTGTGCATCCAATAAGTTCATTTATGTCATCAATATTGGGCATCCAATTATGGCTTTAAACAATTCTTGTGCATCCAATAGGTGTGTTTCTATCATTGGATAAACATTTAGGTCATTTTGTTCCTCCCTAGGCTTATTCTTGTCCAATTAGGCTTTTTAACCAATATTGTGCGTCCAATAAGTTGATTTGTGTCACTGGATGAACATTTAGGTCTTTTGATGAACATTTAGGTCTTTTGATGAACATTTAGGTTTATTCTTGTCCAATTAGGGTTTTGAAGCAATCTTGTGCATCCAATAGGTGTGTTTGGGTCATTTGATGAACATGTTGTACATTTTCGTCCTCCCTAGGTTTTTTCTTGTCCAATTTGGGTTTTTAACCAATCTTGTGCATCCAATAAGTTCATTTGTGTCATGTGATGCAAATTTAGGTCATTTTTGTCCTCCTTTGGATCATTCTTATACAATTAGGGTTCTTAACTAATCTTGTGCATTTGTGTCATTGTATGATCATTTAGTTATTTTTGTCCTCTCAAGGCTTATTCTTGCCCAATTAGGGTTTTTAAGCAATCCTATGCATCCAATAAGTTCATTGGTGTCATTGGATTAACATTTAGGTCATTTTCGTCCTCCCTAGGTTTATTCTTGTCCAATTAGGGTTTTTAACCAATCTTGTGCATCCAATAAGTTCATTTGTGTCATTGGATGTACATTTAGGTCATTTTCGTTATCCTTAGGCTTATTGTTGCCCAATTAGGGTTATTAACCAATCTTGTGCATCCAATAAGTTCATTTGTCTCATTGGATGAACTTTTAGGTCATTTTCGTCTTCCCTAGGCTTATTCTTGTCCAAGAAGGGTTTTTAGGCAATCTTGTGCATCCAATAAGTTCATTTATGTCATTGGATGAACATTTAGGTCATTTTCGTCCTATCTAGGATTATTCTTGCCCAATTCAGGTTTTTAACCAATCTGGTGCATCCAATATCTTTATTAGTGTCATTGGATGTACAAATAGGTCTTTTTCGTCCCTCCTGGGTTTATTCTTGTCTAATTAGGGTTTTTAATCAATCTTGTGCATCCAATAAGTTCATTTATGTCAATGAATGTAAATTTAGGTCATTTTGGTCCTCCTTAGGGTCATTCTTATCGAAATAGGATTTTTAACCAACTTGTGCATCCAATAAGTTCATTTGTGTCATAGGATGAACATTTAGGTCATTTTCGCCGACCTTACGCTTATTCTTGTCCAATTAGGGTTTTAAACAATTCTTGTGCATCCAATAGGTGTGTTTGTATCATTTGATAAAAATTTAGGTCATTTTGTTCCTCCCTAGGCTTTTTCTTTTCTAAGTAGGATTTTTAGCCAATATTGTGCATCTAATAAGTTGATTTGTGTCATTGGATGAACATTTAGGTTATTTTTCGTTCTCCTTAGGCGCGTTCTAGTCCAATTAGGGTTTTTAACCAATCTTGTGCATCCAATAAGTTCATTTGTGTCATTGGATGAACATTTACGTCATTTTTGTACTCCCTAGGCTTATTCTTGTCCGATTAGGGTTTTTAAGCAATCTTGTGCATCTAATAAGTTCATTTATGTCATTGGATGAACATTTAGGTCTTTTTCGTCCTCCCAAGTCTATTTTTTGCCCATTCAACAAGTTCATTTGTGTCATTGGATGTACGTTTAGGTCTTTTTCGTCCTCCCTAAGTTTATTCTTTTCCAATTAGCGTTTTTAACCAATCTTGTGCAACCAATAAGTTCATTTATGTCATTGAATGTACATTTAGGTCATTTTGGTCCTCCTTAAGCTCATTCTTGTCAAAACAGGATTTTTAACCAATCTTGTGCATCCAATAAGTTCATTTGTGTCATTGGATGAACATTTAGGTCATTTTCGTCCTCCCTAGGCTTATTCTTGTCCAATTAGGGTTTTAAACATATCTTGTGCATCCAATAGGTGTGTTTGCATCATTGGATAAACATTTAGGTCATTTTGTTCCTCCCTAGGCTTATTCTTGTCCAATTAGGGTTTTTAACCAATATTGTGCATCCAATAAGTTGATTTGTGTCACTGGATGTACATTTAGGTCATTTTCGTCCTCTCTAGGCTTATTCTTGTCCAATTAGGGTTTTTATGCAATCTTGTGCATCCAATTGGTGTTGTTGTGTGATTGGATGAACATTTAGGTCATTTTGGTCCACCATAGGCTTATTCTTTTCCAGTTAGGGTTTTTAACAAATCTTGTGCATCCAATAGGTGTGTTTGTGTCATTGGATGAACATTTAGGTCTTTTCCGTCCTCCCTAGTCTTTTTCTTGTCCAATTAGGGGTTTTAAGCAATCTTGTGCATCCAATAAGTTCATTTGTGTCATTGGATTAACATTTATGTCATTTTCGTCCTCCCTAGGTTTTCTCTTGTCCTATTAGGCTTATCAAACAATCTTGTTCATCCAATAGGTGTGTTTGTGTCATTTGATGAACATTTATTACATTTTCGTCCTCCCTAGATTTTTTCTTGTGCAGTTAGGGTTTTTAACCAATCTTGTGCATCCAATAAGTTCATTTGTGTCATGGGATGAAAATTTAGGTAATTTAGGTCCTCCTTTGGCTCATTCTTATCCAATAAGGGTTCTTAAACAATCTTGTGCATTTGTGCAATTGTATGAACGTTTTGTTATTTTCGTCCTCTCTAGGCTTATTCTTCCCCAAATAAGGTTTTTATGCAATGTTATGCATCCAATAAGTTCATTTGTGTCATTGGATTAACATTTAAGTCATTTTCGTCCTCCCTAGGTTTATTCTTGTCCAATTAGGGGTTTTAAGCAATCTTGTGCATCCAATAAGTTCATTTGTGTCATTGGATGAACTTTTAGGTCATTTTCGTCCTCTCTAGGCTTATTCTTGCCCAATTAGGGTTTTTAACCAATTTGGTGCATCAAATAAGTTCATTTGTGTCATTGGATGAACATTTAGGTCTTTTCCATCTTCCCATGTCTTTTTTTTTGTCCAATTATGGTTTTTAAGCAATCTAGTGCATTCAACAAGTTCATTTGTGTCATTGGATGTACATCTAGGTCTTTTTCATTCTCCCTAGGTTTATTCTTGTCCAATTAGGGTTTTTAACCAATCATGTGCATCAAATAAGTTCGTTTATGTCATTGAATGTACATTTAGGTCATTTTGGTCCTTCTGAGGCTCATTCTTGTCGAAATAGGATTTTTAACCAATCTTGTGCATCCAATAAGTTCATATGTGTCATTGGATGAACATTTAGGTCATTTTCGTCCTCCCTAGGCTTGTCGTTGTCCAATTATGGCTTTAAACAATTCTTGTGCATCCAATAGGTGTGTTTCTATCATTGGATAAACATTTAGGTCATTTTGTTCCTCCCTAGGCTTATTCTTGTCCAATTAGGCTTTTTAACCAATATTGTGCGTCCAATAAGTTGATTTGTGTCACTGGATGAACATTTAGGCGATTTTTGTCCTCTCTAGGCGATTTAGGTCATTTAGGTGATTTGTGTCACTGGATGAACATTTAGGTCTTTTCCGTCCTCCCTTGTCATTTTCTTGTCCAATTAGGGGTTTTAAGCAATCTTGTGCATCCAATAAGTTCATTTGTGTCATTGGATTAACATTTATGTCATTTTCGTCCTCCTTAGGTTTATTCTAGTCCAATTAGGGTTTTGAAGCAATCTTGTGCATCCAATAGGTTTGTTTGTGTTATTTGATGAACATGTAGTACATTTTCGTCCTCCCTAGGTTTTTTCTTGTCCAATTAGGGTTTTTAACCAATCTTGTGCATCCAATAAGTTCATTTGTGTCATGGGATCAAAATTTAGGTCATTTTCGTCCTCCTTTGGCTCATTCTTATCCAATTAGGGTTTTTAACCAATCTTCTGCATTTGTGTCATTGTATTAACATTTAGTTATTTTCGTCCTCTCTAGGCTTATTCTTGTTCGATTAGGGTTTTTAAGCAATCTTGTGCATCCAATAAGTTCATTTGTGTTATTGGATTAACATTTAGGTCATTTTCGTCCTCCCTAGGTTTATTCTTGTCCAATTAGGGTTTTTAACTAATCTTGTGCAACCAATAAGTTCATTTGTGTCATTGGATGTACATTTAGGTCATTTTCGTCATCCTTTGGCTCATTCTTGTCCAATTAGGGTTTTTGACCAATCTTGTGCATCCAATAAGTTCATTTGTGTCATTGGAAGAACTTTTAGGTCATTTTCGTCCTCCCTAGGCTTATTCTTGTCCAATTAGGGTTTTTAGGCAATCTTGTGCATCCAATAAGTTCATTTAGGTCATTGGATGAACATTTAGGTCATTTGTGTCATTGGATGATTATTTTGGTCTTTTTCGTCTTCCCAAGCCTTTTTTTTGTCCAATTATGGTTTTTAAGCAATCTAGTGCATTCAACAATTTCATTTGGGTCATTGGATGTACATTTAGGTCTTTTTCGTCCTCCCTAGGTTTATTCTTGTCCAATAGTGGTTTTTAACCAATCATGTGCATCCAATAAGTTCATTTATGTCATTGAATGTACATTTAGGTCATTTTGGTCCTCCTTAGGCTCATTATTGTCGAAATAGGATTTTTATCCAATCTTGTCAATCCAATAAGTTCATATGTGTCATTGGATGAACATTTAGGTCATTTTCGTCCTCCCTAGGCTTATTCTTGTCCAATTAGGGTTTTAAAAATTTCGTGTGCATCCAATAGGTGTGTTTGTATCAATGGATAAAGATTTAGGTCATTTTGTTCCTCCCTAGGCTTATTCTTGTCCAATTAGGGTTTTTAACCAATATTGTGCTTCCAATAAGTTGATTTGTGTCACTTGATGAACATTTAGGTCATTTTAGTCCTCTCTAGGCTTTTTCTTGTCCAATTAGGATTTTTATGCAATCTTGTGCATCCAATTGGTGTTGTTGTGTCATTGGATAAACATTTAGGTCATTTTGGTCCTCCCTATGCTTATTCTTGTACAATTGGGGTTTTTTAACCAATCTTGTGCATCCAATGGGTATGTTTGTGTCATTGGATGAATATTTAGGTCTTTTTCGTCCACCCTAGTCTTTTTCTTGTCCAATTAGGGATTTTAAGCAATCTTGTGCATCCAATAAGTTCGTTTGTGTCATTGGATTAACATTTGTGTCATTTTCGTCCACCCTAGGCTTATTCTTGTCCAATTAGGGTTTTTAACCAATTTCTGCATCCAATTGGTGTGTTTGTGTCATTGGATGAACCTTTAGGATATTTTCGTCCTCCCTTGGCTAATCCTTGTCCCATTAAGGTTTTTAACCAATCTTGTGCAACCAACAGGTATGTTTGTGTCATTGTCCAGTTTGGGTTTTTAACCAATCTTATGCATCCTGTAAGTTCATTTGTGTCATGGGATGAAAATTTTGGTCATTTTTGTCCTCCTTTGGCTCATTCTTATCCAATTAGAGTTCTTAACCAATCTTGTGCATTTGTGTCATTGTATGAACATTTTGTTATTTTTGTCCTCTCTAGGCTTATTCTTGCCCAATTAGGGTTTTTAAGCAATCTTGTGCATCCAATAAGTTCATTTGTGTCATTGGATTAACATTTAGGTCATTTTTGTCCTCCCTAGGTTTATTGTTGTCCAATTAGGGTTTTTAACCAATCTTGTGCATCCAATAAGTTCATTTGTGTCATTGGATGTACATTTAGGTCATTTTCGTTATCCTTAGGCTCATTCTTGTCCTATTAGGCTTTTGAAACAATCTTGTTCATCCAATAGGTGTGTTTGTGTCATTTGATGAACATTTAGTACATTTTCGTCCTCCCTAGGTTTTTTCTTGTCCAATTAGGGTTTTTAACCAATCTTGTGCATCCAATAAGTTCATTTGGGTCATGGGATGAAAATTTAGGTAATTTAGGTCCTCCTTTGGCTAATTCTTATCCAATTAGGGTTCTTAAACAATCTTTTGCATTTGTGCAATTGTATGAACGTTTTGTTATTTTCGTCCTCTCTAGGTTTATTCTTCCCCAAATAAGGTTTTTATGCAATCTTATGCATCCAATAAGTTCATTTGTGTCATTGGATAAACATTTAGGTCATTTTCGTCCTCGCTAGGCTTATTCTTGTCCAATTAGGCTTTTTTACCAATATTGTGCGTTCAATAAGTTGATTTGTGTCACTGGATGAACATTTAGGTCATTTTCGTCCTCTCTAGGCTTATTCTTGTCCAATTAGGGTTTTTATGCAATCTTATGCATCCAATAGGTGTTGTTGTGTCATTGGATGAACATTTAGGTCATTTTGGTCCACCCTAGGCTTAATCCTGTCCAATTAGGGTTTTTAACCAATCTTGAGCATCCAATAGGTGTGTTTGTATCATTGGACGAACATTTAGGTCTTTTCCGTCCTCCCTAGTCTTTGTCTTGTCCAATTAGGGGTTTTAAGCAATCTTGTGCATCCAATAAGTTCATTTGTGTCATTGGATTAACATTTATTTCATTTTCGTCCTCCTTAGGTTTATTCTAGTCCAATTAGGGTTTTGAAGCAATCTTGTGCATCCAATAGGTTTGTTTGTGTTATTTGATGAAAATGTAGTACATTTTCGTCCTCCCTAGGTTTTTTCTTGTCCAATTAGGGTTTTTAACCAATCTTGTGCATCCAATAAGTTCATTTGTGTCATGGGATCAAAATTTAGGTCATTTTCGTCCTCCTTTGGCTCATTCTTATCCAATTAGGGTTTTTAACCAATCTTGTGCATTTGTGTCATTGTATTAACATTTAGCTATTTTCGTCCTCTCTAAGCTTATTCTTGTTCAATTAGGGTTTTTAAGCAATCTTGTGCATCCAATAAGTTCATTTGTGTTATTGGATTAACATTTAGGTCATTTTCGTCCTCCCTAGGTTTTTTCTTGTCCAATTTGGGTTTTTAACCAATCTTGTGCATCCAATAAGTTCATTTGTGTCATGTGATGCAAATTTAGGTCATTTTTGTCCTCCTTTGGCTCATTCTTATACAATTAGGGTTCTTAACTAATCTTGTGCATTTGTGTCATTGTATGATCATTTAGTTATTTTTGTCCTCTCAAGGCTTATTCTTGCCCAATTAGGGTTTTTAAGCAATCCTATGCATCCAATAAGTTCATTTGTGTCATTGGATTAACATTTAGGTCATTTTCGTCCTCCCTAGGTTTATTCTTGTCCAATTAGGGTTTTTAACCAATCTTGTGCATCCAATAAGTTCATTTGTGTCATTGGATGTACATTTAGGTCATTTTCGTTATCCTTAGACTTATTGTTGTCCAATTAGGGTTATTAACCAATCTTGTGCATCCAATAAGTTCATTTGTCTCATTGGATGAACTTTTAGGTCATTTTCGTCTTCCCTAGGCTTATTCTTGTCCAATAAGGGTTTTTAGGCAATCTTGTGCATCCAATAAGTTCATTTATGTCATTGGATGAACATTTAGGTCATTTTCGTCCTATCTAGGATTATTCTTGCCCAATTCAGGTTTTTAACCAATCTGGTGCATCCAATATGTTTATTAGTGTCATTGGATGTACATATAGGTCTTTTTCGTCCCTCCTAGGTTTATTCTTGTCTAATTAGGGTTTTTAATTAATCTTGTGCATCCAATTAGTTCATTTATGTCAATGAATGTAAATTTAGGTCATTTTGGTCCTCCTTAGGGTCATTCTTATCGAAATAGGATTTTTAACCAACTTGTGCATCCAATAAGTTCATTTGTGTCATAGGATGAACATTTAGGTCATTTTCGCCGACCTTACGCTTATTCTTGTCCAATTAGGGTTTTAAACAATTCTTGTGCATCCAATAGGTGTGTTTGTATCATTTGATAAAAATTTAGGTCATTTTGTTCCTCCCTAGGCTTTTTCTTTTCTAAGTAGGATTTTTAACCAATATTGTGCATCTAATAAGTTGATTTGTGTCATTGGATGAACATTTAGGTTATTTTTCGTTCTCCTTAAGCGCGTTCTAGTCCAATTAGGGTTTTTAACCAATCTTGTGCATCCAATAAGTTCATTTGTGTCATTGGATGAACATTTAGGTCATTTTTGTACTCCCTAGGCTTATTCTTGTCCGATTAGGGTTTTTAAGCAATCTTGTGCATCTAATAAGTTCATTTATGTCATTGGATGAACATTTAGGTCTTTTTCGTCCTCCCAAGTCTATTTTTTGCCCATTCAACAAGTTCATTTGTGTCATTGGATGTACGTTTAGGTCTTTTTCGTCCTCCCTAAGTTTATTCTTGTCCAATTAGCGTTTTTAACCAATCTTGTGCAACCAATAAGTTCATTTATGTCATTGAATGTACATTTAGGTCATTTTGGTCCTCCTTAGGCTCATTCTTGTCAAAACAGGATTTTTAACCAATCTTGTGCATCCAATAAGTTCATTTGTGTCATTGGATGAACATTTAGGTCATTTTCGTCCTCCCTAGGCTTATTCTTGTCCAATTAGGGTTTTAAACATATCTTGTGCATCCAATAGGTGTGTTTGCATCATTGGATAAACATTTAGGTCATTTTGTTCCTCCCTAGGCTTATTCTTGTCCAATTAGGGTTTTTAACCAATATTGTGCATCCAATAAGTTGATTTGTGTCACTGGATGTACATTTAGGTCATTTTCGTCCTCTCTAGGCTTATTCTTGTCCAATTAGGGTTTTTATGCAATCTTGTGCATCCAATTGGTGTTGTTGTGTGATTGGATGAACATTTAGGTCATTTTGGTCCACCATAGGCTTATTCTTTTCCAGTTAGGGTTTTTAACAAATCTTGTGCATCCAATAGGTGTGTTTGTGTCATTGGATGAACATTTAGGTCTTTTCCGTCCTCCCTAGTCTTTTTCTTGTCCAATTAGGGGTTTTAAGCAATCTTGTGCATCCAATAAGTTCATTTGTGTCATTGGATTAACATCTATGTCATTTTCGTCCTCCCTAGGTTTTCTCTTGTCCTATTAGGCTTATGAAACAATCTTGTTCATCCAATAGGTGTGTTTGTGTCATTTGATGAACATTTATTACATTTTCGTCCTCCCTAGATTTTTTCTTGTGCAGTTAGGGTTTTTAACCAATCTTGTGCATCCAATAAGTTCATTTGTGTCATGGGATGAAAATTTAGGTAATTTAGGTCCTCCTTTGGCTCATTCTTATCCAATAAGGGTTCTTAAACAATCTTGTGCATTTGTGCAATTGTATGAACGTTTTGTTATTTTCGTCCTCTCTAGGCTTATTCTTCCCCAAATAATGTTTTTATGCAATCTTATGCATCCAATAAGTTCATTTGTGTCATTGGATTAACATTTAAGTCATTTTCGTCCTCCCTTGGTTTATTCTTGTCCAATTAGGGTTTTTAAGCAATCTTGTGCATCCAATAAGTTCATTTGTGTCATTGGATGAACTTTTAGGTCATTTTCGTCCTCTCTAGGCTTATTCTTGCCCAATTAGGGTTTTTAACCAATCTGGTGCATCAAATAAGTTCATTTGTGTCATTGGATAAACATTTAGGTCTTTTCCATCTCCCCAAGTCTTTTTTTTTGTCCAATTATGGTTTTTAAGCAATCTAGTGCATTCAACAAGTTCATTTGTGTCATTGGATGTACATCTAGATCTTTTTCATTCTCCCTAGGCTTATTCTTGTCCAATTAGGGTTTTTAACCAATCATGTGCATCAAATAAGTTCGTTTATGTCATTGAATGTACATTTAGGTCATTTTGGTCCTTCTGAGGCTCGTTCTTGTCGAAATAGGATTTTTAACCAATCTTGTGCATCCAATAAGTTCATATGTGTCATTGGATGAACATTTAGGTCATTTTCGTCCTCCCTAGGCTTGTCGTTGTCCAATTATGGCTTTAAACAATTCATGTGCATCCAATAGGTGTGTTTCTATCATTGGATAAACATTTAGGTCATTTTGTTCCTCCCTAGGCTTATTCTTGTCCAATTAGGCTTTTTAACCAATATTGTGCGTCCAATAAGTTGATTTGTGTCACTGGATGAACATTTAGGCGATTTTCGTCCTCTCTAGGCTTATTCTTGTCCAATTAGGGTTTTTAACCAATCTTGAGCATCCAATAGGTGTGTTTGTATCATTAGATGAACATTTAGGTCTTTTCCGTCCTCCCTTGTCATTTTGTTGTCCAATTAGGGGTTTTAAGCAATCTTGTGCATCCAATAAGTTCATTTGTGTCATTGGATTAACATTTATGTCATTTTCGTCCTCCTTAGGTTTATTCTAGTCCAATAAGGGTTTTGAAGCAATCTTGTGCATCCAATAGGTTTGTTTGTGTTATTTGATGAACATGTAGTACATTTTCGTCCTCCCTAGGTTTTTTCTTGTCCAATTAGGGTTTTTAACCAATCTTGTGCATCCAATAAGTTCATTTGTGTCATGGGATCAAAATTCAGGTCATTTTCGTCCTCGTTTGGCTCATTCTTATCCAATTAGGGTTTTTAACCAATCTTCTGCATTTGTGTCATTGTATTAACATTTAGTTATTTTCGTCCTCTCTAGGCTTATTCTTGTTCGATTAGGGTTTTTAAGCAATCTTGTGCATCCAATAAGTTCATTTGTGTTATTGGATTAACATTTAGGTCATTTTCGTCCTCCCTAGGTTTATTCTTGTCCAATTAGGGTTTTTAACTAATCTTGTGCAACCAATAATTTCATTTGTGTCATTGGATGTACATTTAGGTCATTTTCGTCATCCTTTGGCTCATTCTTGTCCAATTAGGGTTTTTGACCAATCTTGTGCATCCAATAAGTTCATTTGTGTCATTGGAAGAACTTTTAGGTCATTTTCGTCCTCCCTAGGCTTATTCTTGTCCAATTAGGGTTTTTAGGCAATCTTGTGCATCCAATAAGTTCATTTAGGTCATTGGATGAACTTTTAGGTCATTTGTGTCATTGGATGATTATTTTGGTCTTTTTCGTCTTCCCAAGCCTTTTTTTTGTCCAATTATGGTTTTTAAGCAATCTAGTGCATTCAACAAGTTCATTTGGGTCATTGGATGTACATTTAGGTCTTTTTCGTCCTCCCTAGGTTTATTCTTGTCCAATAGTGGTTTTTAACCAATCATGTGCATCCAATAAGTTCATTTATGTCATTGAATGTACATTTAGGTCATTTTGGTCCTCCTTAGGCTCATTATTGTCGAAATAGGATTTTTATCCAATCTTGTCAATCCAATAAGTTCATATGTGTCATTGGATGAACATTTAGGTCATTTTCGTCCTCCCTAGGCTTATTCTTGTCCAATTAGGGTTTTAAAAATTTCGTGTGCATCCAATAGGTGTGTTTGTATCATTGGATAAAGATTTAGGTCATTTTGTTCCTCCCTAGGCTTATTCTTGTCCAATTAGGGTTTTTAACCAATATTGTGCTTCCAATAAGTTGATTTGTATCACTTGATGAACATTTAGGTCATTTTAGTCCTCTCTAGGCTTTTTCTTGTCCAATTAGGATTTTTATGCAATCTTGTGCATCCAATTGGTGTTGTTGTGTCATTGGATGAACATTTAGGTCATTTTCGTCCTCCCTATGCTTATTCTTGTACAATTGGGGTTTTTTAACCAATCTTGTGCATCCAATGGGTGTGTTTGTGTCATTGGATGAACATTTAGGTCTTTTTCGTCCACCCTAGTCTTTTTCTTGTCCAATTCGGGATTTTAAGCAATCTTGTGCATCCAATAAGTTCATTTGTGTCATTGGATTAACATTTGTGTCATTTTCGTCCACCCTAGGCTTATTCTTGTCCAATTAGGGTTTTTAACCAATTTCTGCATCCAATTGGTGTGTTTGTGTCATTGGATGAACCTTTAGGATATTTTCGTCCTCCCTTGGCTAATCCTTGTCCCATTAAGGTTTTTAACCAATCTTGTGTAACCAACAGGTATGTTTGTGTCATTGTCCAGTTTGGGTTTTTAACCAATCTTATGCATCCTATAAGTTCATTTGTGTCATGGGATGAAAATTTTGGTCATTTTTGTCCTCCTTTGGCTCATTCTTATCCAATTAGAGTTCTTAACCAATCTTGTGCATTTGTGTCATTGTATGAACATTTTGTTATTTTTGTCCTCTCTAGGCTTATTCTTGCCCAATTAGGGTTTTTAAGCAATCTTGTGCATCCAATAAGTTCATTTGTGTCATTGGATTAACATTTAGGTCATTTTCGTCCTCCCTAGGTTTATTGTTGTCCAATTAGGGTTTTTAACCAATCTTGTGCATCCAATAAGTTCATTTGTGTCATTGGATGTACATTTAGGTCATTTTCGTTATCCTTAGGCTCATTCTTGTCCTATTAGGCTTTTGAAACAATCTTGTTCATCCAATAGGTGTGTTTGTGTCATTTGATGAACATTTAGTACATTTTCGTCCTCCCTAGGTTTTTTCTTGTCCAATTAGGGTTTTTAACCAATCTTGTGCATCCAATAAGTTCATTTGTGTCATGGGATGAAAATTTAGGTAATTTAGGTCCTCCTTTGGCTAATTCTTATCCAATTAGGGTTCTTAAACAATCTTTTGCATTTGTGCAATTGTATGAACGTTTTGTTATTTTCGTCCTCTCTAGGTTTATTCTTCCCCAAATAAGGTTTTTATGCAATCTTATGCATCCAATAAGTTCATTTGTGTCATTGGATAAACATTTAGGTCATTTTCGTCCTCGCTAGACTTATTCTTGTCCAATTAGGCTTTTTAACCAATATTGTGCGTTCATTAAGTTGATTTGTGTCACTGGATGAACATTTAGGTCATTTTCGTCCTCTCTAGGCTTATTCTTGTCCAATTAGGGTTTTTATGCAATCTTATGCATCCAATAGGTGTTGTTGTGTCATTGGATGAACATTTAGGTCATTTTGGTCCACCCTAGGCTTAATCCTGTCCAATTAGGGTTTTTAACCAATCTTGAGCATCCAATAGGTGTGTTTGTATCATTGGATGAACATTTAGGTCTTTTCCGTCCTCCCTAGTCTTTTTCTTGTCCAATTAGGGGTTTTAAGCAATCTTGTGCATCCAATAAGTTCATTTGTGTCATTGGATTAACATTTATTTCATTTTCGTCCTCCTTAGGTTTATTCTAGTCCAATTAGGGTTTTGAAGCAATCTTGTGCATCCAATAGGTTTGTTTGTGTTATTTGATGAAAATGTAGTACATTTTCGTCCTCCCTAGGTTTTTTCTTGTCCAATTAGGGTTTTTAACCAATCTTGTGCATCCAATAAGTTCATTTGTGTCATGGGATCAAAATTTAGGTCATTTTCGTCCTCCTTTGGCTCATTCTTATCCAATTAGGGTTTTTAACCAATCTTGTGAATTTGTGTCATTGTATTAACATTTAGCTATTTTCGTCCTCTCTAGGCTTATTCTTGTTCAATTAGGGTTTTTAAGCAATCTTGTGCATCCAATAAGTTCATTTGTGTTATTGGATTAACATTTAGGTCATTTTCGTCCTCCCTAGGTTTATTCTTGTCCAATTAGGGTTTTTAACTAATCTTGTGCAACCAATAAGTTCATTTGTGTCATTGGATGTACATTTAGGTCATTTTCATCATCCTTCGGCTCATTCTTGTCCAATTAGGGTTTTTGACCAATCTTGTGCATCCAATAAGTTCATTTGTGTCATTGGAAGAACTTTTAGGTGATTTACGTCCTCCCTAGGCTTATTCTTGTCCAATTAGGGTTTTTAGGCAATCTTGTGCATCCAATAAGTTCATTTAGGTCACTGGATGAACATTTAGGTCATTTGTGTCATTGGATGATTATTTTGGTCTTTTTCGTCCTCCCAAGCCATTTTTTTGTCCAATTATGGTTTTTAAGCAATCTAGTGCATTCAACAAGTTCATTTGTGTCATTGGATGTACATTTAGGTCTTTTTCGTCCTCCCTTTATTCTTGTCCAATAAGGGTTTTTAACCAATCATTTGCATCCAATAAGTTCATTTATGTCATTGAATGTACATTTAGGTCATTTTGGTCGTCCTTAGGCTCATTATTGTCGAAATAGGATTTTTATCCAATCTTGTCAATCCAATAAGTTCATATGTGTCATTGGATGAACATTTAGGTCATTTTCGTCCTCCCTAGGCTTATTCTTGTCCAATTAGGGTTTTAAAAATTTCGTGTGCATCCAATAGGTGTGTTTGTATCATTGGATAAAGATTTAGGTCATTTTGTTCCTCCCTAGTCTTATTCTTGTCCAATTAGGGTTATTGAGCTTCCAATAAGTTGCTTTGTGTCACTTGATGAACATTTAGGTCATTTTAGTCCTCTCTAGGCTTTTTCTTGTCCAATTAGGATTTTTATGCAATCTTGTGCATCAAATTGGTGTTGTTGTTTCATTGGATGAACATTTAGGTCATTTTGGTCCTCCCTATGCTTATTCTTGTACAATTGGGGTTTTTTTAACCAATCTTGTGCATCCAATGGGTGTGTTTGTGTCATTGGATGAACATTTAGGTCTTTTTCGTCCACCCTAGTCTTTTTCTTGTCCAATTAGGGATTTTAAGCAATCTTGTGCATCCAATAAGTTCATTTGTGTCATTGGATTAACATTTGTGTCATTTTCGTCCACCCTAGGCTTATTCTTGTCCAATTAGGGTTTTTAACCAATTTCTGCATCCAATTGGTGTGTTTGTGTCATTGGATGAACCTTTAGGATATTTTCGTCCTCCCTTGGCTAATTCTTTTCCCATTAAGGTTTTTAACCAATCTTGTGCAACCAACAGGTATGTTTGTGTCATTGTCCAGTTAGTGTTTTTAACCAATCTTGTGCATCCTATAAGTTCATTTGTGTCATGGGATGAAAATTTAGGTCATTTTTGTCCTCCTTTGGCTCATTCTTATCCAATTAGAGTTCTTAACCAATCTTGTGCATTTGTGTCATTGTATGAACATTTTGTTATTTTTGTCCTCTCTAGGCTTATTCTTGCCCAATTAGGGTTTTTAAGCAATCTTGTGCATCCAATAAGTTCATTTGTGTCATTGGATTAACATTTAGGTCATTTTCGTCCTCCCTAGGTTTATTCTTGTCCAATTCGGGTTTTTAACCAATCTTGTGCATCCAATAAGTTCATTTGTGTCATTGGATGTACATTTAGGTCATTTTCGTTATCCTTAGGCTCATTCTTGTCCAATTAGGGTTATTAACCAATCTTGTGCATCCAATAAGTTCATTTGTGTCATGGGATGTAAATTTAGGTCATTTTCGTCCTCCTTTGGCTCATTCTTATCCAATTACGGTTTTTAACCAATCTTGTGCATTTGTGTCATTGTATTAACATTTAGTTATTTTCGTCCTCTCTAGGCTTATTCTTGCCCAATTAGGGTTTTTACGCAATCTTGAGCATCCAATAAGTTCATTTGTGTCATTGGATTAACATTTAGGTCATTTTCGTCCTCCCTAGGTTTATTCTTGTCCTATTAGGCTTTTGAAACAATCTTGTTCATCCAATAGGTGTGTTTGTGTCATTTGATGAACATTTAGTACATTTTCGTCCTCCCTAGGTTTTTTCTTGTCCAATTATGGTTTTTAACCAATCTTGTGCATCCAATAAGTTCATTTGTGTCATGGGATGAAAATTTAGGTAATTTAGGTCGCCTTTGGCTAATTCTTATCCAATTAGGGTTCTTAAACAATCTTTTGCATTTGTGCAATTGTATGAACGTTTTGTTATTTTCGTCCTCTCTATGCTTATTCTTCCCCAAATAAGGTGTTTATGCAATCTTATGCATCCAATAAGTTCATTTGTGTCATTGGATAAACATTTAGGTCATTTTCGTCCTCGCTAGGCTTATTCTTGTCCAATTAGGCTTTTTAACCAATATTGTGCGTTAAATAAGTTGATTTGTGTCACTGGATGAACATTTAGGTCATTTTCGTCCTCTCTAGGCTTATTCTTGTCCAATTAGGGTTTTTATGCAATCTTATGCATCCAATAGGTGTTGTTGTGTCATTGGATGAACATTTAGGTCATTTTGGTCCACCCTAGGCTTTATCTTGTCCAATTAGGGTTTTTAACCAATCTTGAGCATCCAATAGGCGTGTTTGTATCATTGGATGAACATTTAGGTCTTTTCCGTCCTCCCTAGTCTTTTTCTTGTCCAATTAGGGGTTTTAAGCAATCTTGTGCATCCAATAAGTTCATTTGTGTCATTGGATTAACATTTATTTCATTTTCGTCCTCCTTAGGTTTATTCTAGTCCAATTAGGGTTTTGAAGCAATCTTGTGCATCCAATAGGTTTGTTTGTGTTATTTGATGAACATGTAGTACATTTTCGTCCTCCCTAGGTTTTTTCTTGTCCAATTAGGGTTTTTAACCAATCTTGTTCATCCAATAAGTTCATTTGTGTCATGGGATCAAAATTTAGGTCATTTTCGTCCTCCTTTGGCTCATTCTTATCCAATTAGGGTTTTTAACCAATCTTGTGCATTTGTGTCATTGTATTAACATTTAGTTATTTTCGTCCTCTCTAGGCTTATTCTTGTTTAATTAGGGTTTTTAAGCAATCTTGTGCATCCAATAAGTTCATTTGTGTTATTGGATTAACATTTAGGTCATTTTCGTCCTCCCTAGGTTTATTCTTGTCCAATTAGGGTTTTTGACTAATCTTGTGCAACCAATAAGTTCATTTGAGTCATTGGATGTACATTTAGGTCATTTTCGTCATCATTCGGCTCATTCTTGTCCAATTAGGGTTTTTGACCAATCTTGTGCATCCAATAAGTTCATTTGTGTCATTGGAAGAACTTTTAGGTCATTTTCGTCCTCCCTAGGCTTATTCTTGTCCAATTAGGGTTTTTAGGCAATCTTGTGCATCCAATAAGTTCATTTAGGTTATTGGATGAACATTTAGGTCATTTGTGCCATTGGATGATTATTTTGGTCTTTTTCGTCCTCCCAAGCCTTTTTTTTGTCCAACTGTGGTTTTTAAGCAATCTAGTGCATTCAACAAGTTCATTTGTGTCATTGGATGTACATTTAGGTCTTTTTCGTCCTCCCTAGGTTTATTCTTGTCCAATTAGGGTTTTTAACCAATCATGTGCAGCCAATAAGTTCATTTATGTCATTGAATGTACATTTAGGTCATTTTGGTCCTCCTTAGGCTCATTATTGTCGAAGTAGGATTTTTATCCAATCTTGTCCATCCAATAAGTTCATATGTGTCATTGGATGAACATTTAGGTCATTTTCGTCCTCCCTAGGCTTATTTTTGTCCAATTAGGGTTTTAAACAATTCTTGTGCATCCAATAGGTGTGTTTGTATAATTGGATAAAGATTTAGGTCATTTTGTTCATCCCTAGGCTTATTCTTGTCCAATTAGGGTTTGTAACCAATATTGTGCTTCCAATAAGTTGATTTGTGTCACTTGATGAACATTTAGGTCATTTTAGTCCTCTCTAGGCTTTTTCTTGTCCAATTAGGATTTTTATGCAATCTTGTGCATCCAATTGGTGTTGTTGTGTCATTGGATGAACATTTAGGTCATTTTGGTCCTCCCTATGCTTATTCTTGTATAATTGGGGTTTTTTAACCAATCTTGTGCATCCAATGGGTGTGTTTGTGTCATTGGATGAACATTTAGGTCTTTTTCGTCCACCCTAGTCTTTTTCCTGTCCAATTAGGGATTTTAAGCAATCTTGTGCATCCAATAAGTTCATTTGTGTCATTGGATTAACATTTATGTCATTTTCGTCCACCCTAGGCTTATTCTTGTCCAATTAGGGTTTTTAACCAATTTCTGCATCCAATTGGTGTGTTTGTGTCATTGGGTGAACCTTTAGGATATTTTCGTCCTCCCTTGGCTAATTCTTGTCCTATTACGGTTTTTAACCAATCTTGTGCATCCAACAGGTATGCTTGTGTCATTGTCCAATTAGGGTTTTTAACCAATCTTGTGCATCCTATAAGTTCATTTGTGTCATGGAATGAAAATTTAGGTTATTTTTGTCCTCCTTTGGCTCATTCTTATCCAATTAGAGTTCTTAACCAATCTTGTGCATTTCTGTCATTGTATGAACATTTTGTTATTTTTGTCCTCTCTAGGCTTATTCTTGCCCAATTAGGGTTTTTAAGCAATCTTGTGCATCCAATAAGTTCATTTGTGTCATTGGATTAACATTTAGGTCATTTTCGTCCTCCCTAGGTTTATTCTTGTCCAATTAGGGTTTTTAACCAATCTTGTGCATCCAATAAGTTCATTTGTGTCATTGGATGTACATTTAGGTCATTTTCGTTATCCTTAGGCTCATTCTTGTCCAATTAGGGTTATTAACCAATCTTGTGCATCCAATAAGTTCATTTGTGTCATTGGATTCACATTTATGTCATTTTCGTCCTCCCTAGGTTTATTCTTGTCCTATTAGGCTTTTGAAACAATCTTGTTCATCCAATAGGTGTGTTTGTGTCATTTGATGAACATTTAGTACATTTTCGTCCTCCCTAGGTTTTTTCTTGTCCAATTAGGGTTTTTAACCAATCTTGTGCATCCAATAAGTTCATTTGTGTCATGGGATGAAAATTTAGGTAATTTAGGTCCTCCTTTGGCTAATTCTTATCCAATTAGGGTTCTTAAACAATCTTTTGCATTTGTGCAATTGTATGAACGTTTTGTTATTTTCGTCCTCTCTAGGCTTATTCTTCCCCAAATAAGGTTTTTATGCAATCTTATGCATCCAATAAGTTCATTTGTGTCATTGGATAAACATTTAGGTCATTTTCGTCCTCGCTAGGCTTATTCTTGTCCAATTAGGCTTTTTAACCAATATTGTGCGTTAAATAAGTTGATTTGTGTCACTGGATGAACATTTAGGTCATTTTCGTCCTCTCTAGGCTTATTCTTGTCCAATTAGGGTTTTTATGCAATCTTATGCATCCAATAGGTGTTGTTGTGTCATTGGATGAACATTTAGGTCATTTTGGTCCACCCTAGGCTTTATCTTGTCCAATTAGGGTTTTTAACCAATCTTGAGCATCCAATAGG
>JBBPBT010001281.1:441362-496224 GCA_037974875.1 Cicer bijugum | reverse complement strand
TTTATGCAATCTTATGCATCCAATAAGTTCATTTGTGTCATTGGATAAACATTTAGGTCATTTTCGTCCTCGCTAGGCTTATTCTTGTCCAATTAGGCTTTTTAACCAATATTGTGCGTTAAATAAGTTGATTTGTGTCACTGGATGAACATTTAGGTCATTTTCGTCCTCTCTAGGCTTATTCTTGTCCAATTAGGGTTTTTATGCAATCTTATGCATCCAATAGGTGTTGTTGTGTCATTGGATGAACATTTAGGTCATTTTGGTCCACCCTAGGCTTTATCTTGTCCAATTAGGGTTTTTAACCAATCTTGAGCATCCAATAGGTGTGTTTGTATCATTGGATGAACATTTAGGTCTTTTCCGTCCTCCCTAGTCTTTTTCTTGTCCAATTAGGGGTTTTAAGCAATCTTGTGCATCCAATAAGTTCATTTGTGTCATTGGATTAACATTTATTTCATTTTTGTCCTCCTTAGGTTTATTCTAGTCCAATTAGGGTTTTGAAGCAATCTTGTGCATCCAATAGGTTTGTTTGTGTTATTTGATGAACATGTAGTACATTTTCGTCCTCCCTAGGTTTTTTCTTGTCCAATTAGGGTTTTTAACCAATCTTGTTCATCCAATAAGTTCATTTGTGTCATGGGATCAAAATTTAGGTCATTTTCGTCCTCCTTCGGCTCATTCTTATCCAATTAGGGTTTTTAACCAATCTTGTGCATTTGTGTCATTGTATTAACATTTAGTTATTTTCGTCCTCTCTAGGCTTATTCTTGTTTAATTAGGGTTTTTAAGCAATCTTGTGCATCCAATAAGTTCATTTGTGTTATTGGATTAACATTTAGGTCATTTTCGTCCTCCCTAGGTTTATTCTTGTCCAATTAGGGTTTTTAACTAATCTTGTGCAACCAATAAGTTCATTTGAGTCATTGGATGTACATTTAGGTCATTTTCGTCATCATTCGGCTCATTCTTGTCCAATTAGGGTTTTTGACCAATCTTGTGCATCCAATAAGTTCATTTGTGCGATTGGAAGAACTTTTAGGTCATTTTCGTCCTCCCTAGGCTTATTCTTGTCCAATTAAGGTTTTTAGGCAATCTTGTGCATCCAATAAGTTCATTTAGGTTATTGGATGAACATTTAGGTCATTTGTGTCATTGGATGATTATTTTGGTCTTTTTCGTCCTCCCAAGCCTTTTTTTTGTCCAATTATGGTTTTTAAGCAATCTAGTGCATTCAACAAGTTCATTTGTGTCATTGGATGTACATTTAGGTCTTTTTCGTCCTCCCTAGGTTTATTCTTGTCCAATTAGGGTTTTTAACCAATCATGTGCAGCCAATAAGTTCATTTATGTCATTGAATGTACATTTAGGTCATTTTGGTCCTCCTTAGGCTCATTATTGTCGAAGTAGGATTTTTATCCAATCTTGTCCATCCAATAAGTTCATATGTGTCATTGGATGAATATTTAGGTCATTTTCGTCCTCCCTAGGCTTATTTTTGTCCAATTAGGGTTTTAAACAATTCTTGTGCATCCAATAGGTGTGTCTGTATAATTGGATAAAGATTTAGGTCATTGTGTTCCTCCCTTGGCTTATTCTTGTCCAATTAGGGTTTTTAACCAATATTGTGCTTCCAATAAGTTGATTTGTGTCACTTGATGAACATTTAGGTCATTTTAGTCCTCTCTAGGCTTTTTCTTGTCCAATTAGGATTTTTATGCAATCTTGTGCATCCAATTGGTGTTGTTGTGTCATTGGATGAACATTTAGGTCATTTTGGTCCTCCCTATGCTTATTCTTGTACAATTGGGGTTTTTTAACCAATCTTGTGCATCCAATGGGTGTGTTTGTGTCATTGGATGAACATTTAGGTCTTTTTCGTCCACCCTAGTCTTTTTCTTGTCCAATTAGGGATTTTATGCAATCTTGTGCATCCAATAAGTTCATTTGTGTCCTTGGATTAACATTTATGTCATTTTCGTCCACCCTAGGCTTATTCTTGTCCAATTAGGGTTTTTAACCAATTTCTGCATCGAATTGGTGTGTTTGTGTCATTGGATGAACCTTTAGGATATTTTCGTCCTCCCTTGGCTAATTCTTGTCCTATTACGGTTTTTAACCAATCTTGTGCATCCAACAGGTATGTTTGTGTCATTGTCCAATTAGGGTTTTTAACCTATCTTGTGCATCCTATAACTTCATTTGTGTCATGGAATGAAAATTTAGGTTATTTTTGTCCTCCTTTGGCTCATTCTTATCCAATTAGAGTTCTTAACCAATCTTGTGCATTTATGTCATTGTATGAACATTTTGTTATTTTTGTCCTCTCTAGGCTTATTCTTGCCCAATTAGGGTTTTTAAGCAATCTTGTGCATCCAATAAGTTCATTTGTGTCATTGGATTGACATTTAGGTCATTTTCGTCCTCCTTAGGTTTTATCTTGTCCAATTAGGGTTTTTAACCAATCTTGTGCATCCAATAAGTTCATTTGTCTCATTGGATGTACATTTAGGTCATTTTCGTTATCCTTAGGCTCATTCTTGTCCAATTAGGGTTATAAACCAATCTTGTGTATCCAATAAGTTCATTTGTGTCATTCGATGAACTTTTAGGTCATTTTCGTCCTCCCTAGGCTTATTCTTGTCCAATTTGGGTTTTTAGGAAATCTTGTGCATCCAACCAGTTCATTTATTTCATTGGATGAACATTTAGGTCATGTTCGTCCTCTCTAGGACTATTCTGACCCAATTCAGGTTTTTAACCAATCTGGTGCATCCAATAAGTTCATTTGTGTCATTGGATGAACATTTAGGTCTTTTTTGTCCTCCCAAGTCTTTTTTTTTGGTCCAATTATGGTTTTTAAGCAATCTAGTGCATTCAACAAGTTAATTAGTGTCATTGGATGTACATATAGGTCTTTTCCGTCCCTCCTAGGTTTATTCTTGTCTAATTAGGGTTTTTAACCAATCTTGTGCATCCAATAAGTTCATTTATGTCATTGAATGTACAATTTGGTCATTTTGGTCCTACTTAAGGTCATTCTTATCGAAATAGGATTTTTAACCAACTTGTGCATCCAATAAGTTCATTTGTGTCATAGGATGAAGTTTTAGGTCATTTTCGCCCGCCCAAGGCTTATTCTTGTCCAATTATGGTTTTAAACAATTCTTGTGCATCCAATGGGTGTGTTTGTATCATTGGATAAATATTTAGGTCATTATGTTCTTCCCTAGGCTTTTTCTTGTCTAATTAGGATTTCTAACAAATATTGTGCATCTAATAAGTTGATTTGTGTCATCGGATGAACATTTTGGTCATTTTCGTCCTCTCTAGGCTTATTCTTGTCCAATTACGGTTTTTATGCAATCTTGTGCATCCAATAAGTGTTGTTGTGTTATTGGATGAACATTTAGGTCATTTTGGTCTTTGCAATGCTTATTCTTGTCCAATTAGGGTTTTTAACCAATTTTGTGCATCCAATAGGTGTTTTTGTGTCATTGGATGAACATTTATGTCTTTCCCGTCCTCCCTAGTCTTTTTCTTGTCCAATTAGGGGTTTTAAGCCGTCTTGTGAATCTAAAAAGTTCATTTGTGTCATTGGATTAAAATTTATGTCATATGCGTCCTCCCTAGGTTTATTCTTGTCCAATTAGGGTTTTTAAGCAATCTTCTGCATCCAATAGGTGTGTTTGTGTCATTTGATGAACATGTAGTACATTTTCGTCCTCCCTAGGTTTTTTCTTGTCCAATTAGGCTTTTTAACCAATCTTGTGCATCCAATAAGTTTATTTGTGTCAAGGGACGAAAATTTAGGTCATTTTCGTCCTCCTTTGGCTCATTCTTATCCAATTAGGGTTTTTAACCAATCTTGTGCATTTGTGTCATTGTTTGAACATTTAGTTATTTTCGTCCTCTCTAGGCTTATTCTTGCCCAATTATGGTTTTTAAGCAATCTTATGCATCCAATAAGTTCATTTGTGTCATTGGATGTACATCTAGGACATTTTCGTTATCCTTAGGCTCATTCTTGTCCAATTAGGGTTATTAACCAATCTTGTGCATCCAATAAGTTCATTTGTGTCATTGGATGAACTTTTAGGTTATTTTCGTCCTCCCTAGACTTATTCTTGTCCAATTAGGGTTTGTAAGCAATCTTGTGCATCCAATAAGTTCATTTATGTCATTGGATGAACATTTAGGTCATTTTCGTCCTCACTAGGATTATTCTTGCCCAACTCAGGTTTTTAACCAATTTGGTGCATCCAATAAGTTCATTTGTGTCATTGGATGAACATTCAGGTCTTTTTCATCCTCCCAAGTCTTTTTTTTTGTCCAATTATGGTTTTTAAGCAATCTAGTGCATTCAACAAGTTCATTAGTGTCATTGGATGTACGTATATGTCTTTTTCGTCCCTCCTAGGTTTATTCTTGTCTAATTAGGGTTTTTAACAAATCTTGCGCGTCCAATAAGTTCATTTATGTCATTGAATGTACATTTAGGTCATTTTGGTCCTACTTTGGGTCATTCTTATCGAAATAGGATTTTTAACCAACTTGTGCATCCACTAAGTTGATTTGTGTCATAAGATGAACATTTAGGTCATTTTTGCCCGCCCTAGGCTTATTCTTGTCCAAATATGGTTTTAAACAATTCTTGTGCATCCAATAGGTGTGTTTGTATCATTGGATAAATTTTTAGGTCATTTTGTTCCTCCCTAGGCTTTTTTCTTTTCTAATTATGATTTTTAACCAATATTGTGCATCTAATAAGTTGATTTGTGTCATTGAATGAACATTTGGGTCATTTTCGTCCTCTCTAGGCTTATTCTTATCCAATTAGGGTTTTTATGCAATCTTGTGCATCCAATAGGTGTTGTTCTGTCATTGGATGAACATTTAGGTCATTTTGGTCTTTCCTATGCTTATTCTTGTCCAATTAGGGTTTTTAACCAATCTTGTGCATCCAATTGGTGTGTTTGTGTCATTGGATGAACATTTAGGTCTTTTACGTCCTCCCTAGTCTTTTTCTTGTCCAATTAGGGGTTTAAAGCCGTCTTGTGAATCAAATAAGTTCATTTGTGTCATTGGATTAACATTTATGTCATATTCGTCCTCCCTAGGTTTATTCTTGTCCAATTAGGGTTTTTAAGCAATCTTGTGCATCCAATAGGTGTGTTTGTGTCATTTGTTGAACATGTAGTACATTTTCGTCCTCCCTAGGTTTTTTCTTGTCCAATTAGGGTTTTTAACCAATCTTGTGCATCCAATAAGTTCATTTGTGTCATGGGATCAAAATTTAGGTCATTTTCGTCCTCCTTTGGCTCATTCTTATCCAATTAGGGTTTTTAACCAATCTTGTGCATTTGTGTCATTGTATTAACATTTAGTTATTTTCGTCCTCTCTAGGCTTATTCTTGTTCAATTAGGGTTTTTAAGCAATCTTGTGCATCCAATAAGTTCATTTGTGTTATTGGATTAACATTTTGGTCATTTTCGTCCTCCCTAGGTTTATTCTTGTCCAATTAGGGTTTTTAACTAATCTTGTGCAACCAATAAGTTCATTTGTGTCATTGGATGTACATTTAGGTCATTTTCGTCATCCTTCGGCTCATTCTTGTCCGATTAGGGTTTTTGACCAATCTTGTGCATCCAATAAGTTCATTTGTGTCATTGGAAGAACTTTTAGGTCATTTTCGTCCTCCCTAGGCTTATTCTTGTCCAATTAGGGTTTTTAGGCAATCTTGTGCATCCAATAAGTTCATTTAGGTCATTGGATGAACATTTAGGTCATTTTTGTCATTGGATGATTATTTTGGTCTTTTTCGTCCTCCCAAGCCTTTTTTTTTTGTCCAATTATGGTTTTTAAGCAATCTAGTGCATTCAACAAGTTCATTTGTGTCATTGGATGTACATTTAGGTCTTTTTCGTCCTCCCTAGGTTTATTCTTTTCCGACTAGGGTTTTTAACCAATCATGTGCATCCAATAAGTTCATTTATGTCATTGAATGTAGATTTAGGTCATTTTGGTCCTCCTTAGGCTCATTATTGTCGAAATAGGATTTTTATCCAATCTTGTCCATCCAATAAGTTCATATGTGTCATTGGATGAATATTTAGGTCATTTTCGTCCTCCCTAGGCTTATTTTTGTCAAATTAGGGTTTTAAACAATTCTTGTGCATCCAATAGGTGTGTTTGTATAATTGGATAAAGATTTAGGTCATTTTGTTCCTCCCTAGGCTTATTCTTGTCCAATTAGGGTTTTTAACCAATATTTTGCTTCCAATAAGTTGATTTGTGTCACTTGATGAACTTTTAGGTCATTTTAGTCCTCTCTAGGCTTTTTCTTGTCCAATTAGGATTTTTATGCAATCTTGTGCATCCAATTGGTGTTGTTGTGTCATTGGATGAACATTTAGGTCATTTTGGTCCTCCCTATGCTTATTCTTGTACAATTGGGGTTTTTTAACCAATCTTGTGCATCCAATGGGTGTGTTTGTGTCATTGGATGAACATTTAGGTCTTTTTCGTCCACCCTAGTCTTTTTCTTGTCCAATTAGGGATTTTATGCAATCTTGTGCATCCAATAAGTTCATTTGTGTCATTGGATTAACATTTATGTCATTTTCGTCCACCCTAGGCTTATTCTTGTCCAATTAGGGTTTTTAACCAATTTCTGCATCCAATTGGTGTGTTTGTGTCATTGGATGAACCTTTAGGATATTTTCGTCCTCCCTTGGCTAATTCTTGTCCTATTACGGTTTTTAACCAATCTTGTGCATCCAACAGGTATGTTTGTGTCATTGTGCAATTAGGGTTTTTAACCTATCTTGTGCATCCTATAAGTTCATTTGTGTCATGGAATGAAAATTTAGGTTATTTTTGTCCTCCTTTGGCTCATTCTTATCCAATTAGAGTTCTTAACCAATCTTGTGCATTTATGTCATTGTATGAACATTTTGTTATTTTTGTCCTCTCTAGGCTTATTCTTAACCAATTAGGGTTTTTAAGCAATCTTGTGCATCCAATAAGTTCATTTGTGTCATTGGATTGACATTTAGGTCATTTTCGTCCTCCCTAGGTTTATTCTTGTCCAATTAGGGTTTTTAACCAATCTTGTGCATCCAATAAGTTCATTTGTCTCATTGGATGTACATTTAGGTCATCTTCGTTATCCTTAGGCTCATTCTTGTCCAATTAGGGTTATTAACCAATCTTGTGCATCCAATAAGTTCATTTGTGTCATTCGATGAACTTTTAGGTCATTTTCGTCCTCCCTTGGCTTATTCTTGTCCAATTTGGGTTTTTAGGAAATCTTGTGCATCCAATCAGTTCATTTATTTCATTGGATGAACATTTAGGTCATGTTCGTCCTCTCTAGGATTATTCTGACCCAATTCAGGTTTTTAACCAATCTGGTGCATCCAATAAGTTCATTTGTGTCATTGGATGAACATTTAGGTCTTTTTCGTCCTCCCAAGTCTTTTTTTTTGTCCAATTATGGTTTTTAAGCAATCTAGTGCATTCAACAAGTTAATTAGTGTCATTGGATGTACATATAGGTCTTTTCCGTCCCTCCTAGGTTTATTCTTGTCTAATTAGGGTTTTTAACCAATCTTGTGCATCCAATAAGTTCATTTATGTCATTGAATGTACAATTAGGTCATTTTGGTCCTACTTAGGGTCATTCTTATCGAAATAGGATTTTTAACCAACTTGTGCATCCAATAAGTTCATTTGTGTCATAGGATGAAGTTTTAGGTCATTTTCGCCCGCCCTAGGCTTATTCTTGTCCAATTATGGTTTTAAACAATTCTTGTGCATCCAATGGGTGTGTTTGTATCATTGGATAAATATTTAGGTCATTATGTTCTTCCCTAGGCTTTTTCTTGTCTAATTAGGATTTCTAACAAATATTGTGCATCTAATAAGTTGATTTGTGTCATCAGATGAAAATTTTGGTCATTTTCGTCCTCTCTAGGCTTATTCTTGTCCAATTACGGTTTTTATGCAATCTTGTGCATCCAATAAGTGTTGTTGTGTTATTGGATGAACATTTAGGTCATTTTGGTCTTTGCTATGCTTATTCTTGTCCAATTAGGGTTTTTAACCAATTTTGTGCATCCAATAGGTGTGTTTGTGTCATTGGATGACCATTTAGGTCTTTTCCGTCCTCCCTAGTCTTTTTCTTGTCCAATTAGGGGTTTTAAGCCGTCTTGTGAATCCAATAAGTTCATTTGTGTCATTGGATTAACATTTATGTCATATGCGTCCTCCCTAGGTTTATTCTTGTCCAATTAGGGTTTTTAAGCAATCTTCTGCATCCAATAGGTGTCTTTGTGTCATTTGATGAACATGTAGTACATTTTCGTCCTCCCTAGGTTTTTTCTTGTCCAATTAGGCTTTTTAACCAATCTTGTGCATCCAATAAGTTAATTTGTGTCAAGGGACGAAAATTTAGGTCATTTTCGTCCTCCTTTGGCTCATTCTTATCCAATTAGGGTTTTTAACCAATCTTGTGCATTTGTGTCATTGTTTGAACATTTAGTTATTTTCGTCCTCTCTAGGCTTATTCTTGCCCAATTATGGTTTTTAAGCAATCTTATGCATCCAATAAGTTCATTTGTGTCATTGGATGTACATTTAGGTCATTTTCGTTATCCTTAGGCTCATTCCTGTCCAATTAGGGTTATTAACCAATCTTGTGCATCCAATAAGTTCATTTGTGTCATTGGATGAACTTTTAGGTTATTTTCGTCCTCCCTAGGCTTATTCTTGTCCAATTAGGGTTTTTAGGCAATCTTGTGCATCCAATAAGTTCATTTATGTCATTGGATGAACATTTAGGTCATTTTCGTCCTCACTAGGATTATTCTTGCCCAACTCAGGTTTTTAACCAATCTGGTGCATCCAATAAGTTCATTTGTGTCATTGGATGAACATTCAGGTCTTTTTCGTCCTCCCAAGTCTTTTTTTTGTCCAATTATGGTTTTTAAGCAATCTAGTGCATTCAACAAGTTCATTAGTGTCATTGGATGTACGTATAGGTCTTTTTCGTCCCTCCTAGGTTTATTCTTGTCTAATTAGGGTTTTTAACAAATCTTGTGCGTCCAATAAGTTCATTTATGTCATTGAATGTACATTTAGGTCATTTTGGTCCTACTTAGGGTCATTCTTATCGAAATAGGATTTTTAACCAACTTGTGCATCCAATAAGTTCATTTGTGTCATAGGAAAGATTGCACCAAGATTTATCCTGGTTCAGCCGTTGATCCAACGGCCTACATCCAGTCCTGTAATCATAATCATGATTCCAGCTTTTTTCCACTATAGAATGAATTCGAGTACTTTTACAGATTTTCCAGTCTTCTACACGACCTATCTATCTAACTCCCTTCACTTCTATCTTGTCACCCCTTTGATCCTTGTAGTTTATCCCCAAACTCACACAAGATCAAAGTAGACTTCCTCTTGATGATCCCACACCAACAAGGATAGCCACCAGTTTCTAAACTGGATTTGTTACAGCTTCAATTACAAAGAATTGTCTTTGTCACAAACAAAGAAAAGTAGTATCAAGAAATGTATTCAATCATTCTAGCACCACACAAAAGATTTGATTTGCCAATGAATATTTTTGTGTGTTGGAAAAACTTTTCTTTCAAAGTGTTTTCAGAGATATGCAAGATTGAGAGCAAGAGGTTCTGAAAATGTGAAAAGTTTTTATGCAAGTATATTTTCTTGTTGTGGTTGTATATTTAAAAAGTTTTGAGTCACCACATATATATATATTCAAGATAGACACAGGACAATCGATTGCCCAATCGAATTTGTAAGGATACAATCGATTGCTGCATCGAGTGTCGAGTATTCTGTGTTTCTGGAATCTTGAATTATATAGGCTTCACTTGATTGGTCAATCGATTGATCAAGTTTCTGAATCAGACCTGATACTATGAAAATCTTTCAATCGAGTGAGCAATCGAGTTGAGCAAAACTGGGTGCTCACTGTGATATGAAAAGTTGCATCAATCGATTGTTCAATCGATTGTCGTGATCCACTGATTCAGACCTGATGCCATAATTTCATTTCACTCGAATGAGCAATCGAGTTGTTCAATCCTGGGTGCTCACTGTGATATGAAATATTGCATCAATCGATTGGTCAATCGAGTATCGTGGTCAAGATGACTCAGATACTGCAGACAATCAAGTTGCCAATCGAGTGAACAATCGAGTGGTCAATCGAGTGGGCACAGACTGAGTGCTCTCTGTAACTTGAATTTGAGCATCAATCGAGTTGTCAGTCTATTGTGCAATCGACTGGACAATCGAATGATCTTGTTACAGACCTCAGTTGTTTAAGACAGTTTATGTGCCACTCGATTGATAACCCATGCAGTCGATTGTTCAATCGAGTGTTTGCAGTTTTAAGTTTCATAACACATGAATGAATGATACAAACTCATTGGCATGTTTTGTGTGAGACTCTAGTGATTGATTACTTAACTTTGATACCTAGACACTAAATACAACTATACTAAGACTGCATCTTCCTCAAGTGCATCCTCCAACTATGGTTGATTCCTTGAGTTGCAAACTATTGTTCCAAGTGTTGTAGTGTCTTCATGTGTGCCTGAAATGTTTCCTCATTCAAAACATTAGATCAAGCAAGTATTTAATGTGCACTTGTATGTTTGGTACATAAATCAAAACTAGATCAGGGAAGCTTATTGCTTACACAATCGATTGCCCAATCGAATTTGTAAGAATACAATCGATTGCTGCATCGAGTGTCGAATATTCTGTGTTTCTGGAATCTTGAATTATATAGGCTTCACTTGATTGGTCAATCGATTGATCAAGTTTCTGAATCAGACCTGATGCTATGAAAATCTTTCAATCGAGTGAGCAATCGAGTTGGGCAAAACTGGGTGCTCACTGTGATATGAAATGTTGCATCAATCGATTGTTCAATCGATTGTCGTGATCCACTGATTCAGACCTGATGCCATAATTTCATTTCACTCGAATGAGCAATCGAGTTGTTCAATCCTGGGTGCTCACTGTGATATGAAATATTGCATCAATCGATTGGTCAATCGAGTATCGTGGTCAAGATGACTCAGATACTGCAGACAATCAAGTTGCCAATCGAGTGAACAATCGAGTGGTCAATCGAGTGGGCACAGACTGAGTGCTCTCTGTAACTTGAATTTGAGCATCAATCGAGTTGTCAGTCTATTGTGCAATCGACTGGACAATCGAATGATCTTGTTACAGACCTCAGTTGTTTAAGACAGTTTATGTGCCACTCGATTGATAACCCATGCAGTCGATTGTTCAATCGAGTGTTTGCAGTTTAAAGTTTCATAACACATGAATGAATGATACAAACTCATTGGCATGTTTTGTGTGAGACTCTAGTGATTGATTACTTAACTTTGATACCTAGACACTAAATACAACTATACTAAGACTGCATCTTCCTCAAGTGCATCCTCCAACTATGGTTGATTCCTTGAGTTGCAAACTTTTGTTCCAAGTGTTGTAGTGTCTTCATGTGTGCCTGAAATGTTTCCTCATTCAAAACATTAGATCAAGCAACTATTTAATGTGCACTTGTATGTTTGGTACATAAATCAAAACTAGATCAGGGAAGCTTATTGCTTACAATCTCCCCCTTTTTGATTTAATGACAAACATACAATTAATATTGAGATTCTATATATAAACAAAATCTCCCCCTGAGTTTTGGAATGCATGATGCAAACAATTTAGTGCATGACCAGGGAGTGAACGAATTTGTACATCATGTATTAGATTCAGATGGAAAAATGAAGCATCAGAGCTTAGTATGTATCAGATGATGAATGTGCATTATTCAGGACATGTAATGCATTATCAGATATCAGCAAAATGAAGCAGCAGTACAACATCAGCATTTTGCACTATCAGATCAGTTAATATCAGTATTTCATCATAATGTTAATCCATATATATCATCAGATACAACGCATACAACAACGAATCAAATACAACTTAATCTCATATTAATCAATCTCATATTAATTTGAATAATCTCCCCCTTTTTGTCATTAATACAAAAAGACATACGACAAAATATAAGAGGAAATTAATGGGCAACATATGTAAGAACAAGCAAACAACCAGAGACAAGCAAAAAGCATCAAAATAAACTAGACCACTAAAAAACTCAGGCTTGATTCTCATTATCACCAGCAGGAGGAGGAGAGACCGCTGTATTACCCTCAGCAGGTGTCTTCTCCCCATGAGAATCAGAACCAATCTCAGTGTTCTGGTTTGGTTCAGCAGTTGATTGCCTCCCAATCTCTGCAATGTCTTCGAATGACATCTTGAGACCCAAGTGCTCCTGGATGTCTGAAACATCCTTCTGAACTGATTCCAAGGCTGTTTGAAGCTTTAGAAGAGAAGCTTCTATCCTCTCACGGTGTTCAGTCTGGTGTTGCAGAATCTCCATCAGTTTTGCCATGATCTCAGACGATCCTTCAGCTGATGTAGGTGCTTGGGCACTTGTCTGGGCTTGATCAGCACTTGGTTGTGCATGATCAGCAGGTGTTGGAGTCCTTGTCCAATCATTGTTGATCCTTCTTATCTGCATTTGGTTGACAATAGCTTCACCAAATGTATGAGTGGTTGTGAGTGATTCTTCATTGGCTAGAGACACCTTGAAATGCCTCAGAATCCTCATAACCAATTGGGGATAGGGCAGGATGTGTTTCCCTTGTGCTGATTCATGCATGTTCAGCAGCACAATCCAAGCCCAACTCATTTTGAGTTCCTTGTACAGTCCCCATAGCAGGACAACGTCCAGCCTCTGTACAACTGCGTGATTTCCGGCTCTAGGTACTAACATTCGTGTTAGCACATACATGAGCAGCCTGTGCTCAACCTTCATTTGACCAGCTTGAATGGTTCCTTTTTCAACAAATCCTTCCATCATCAACTCTTGTAAGGCAGCATGTTTGTTGATGGTGTTTTCCCATCCTTCATCTTCAGGAGCGTCTTGTGCTCGACCATCAATGGTATATCCAAGAACGGAAAACCAGTCAACTTTGAAAACTCTTCAAAGGTCATTGCCATTCGTTTACCTTTGACTTCAGCAGCAAAACCAGTTTTGGTGAGGATGAATGTGGAATAGAAGGCTCTTACCAGTTTTGGATAGACATCCAAAGAACAGGTAAGGAGGTTTTCCAAACCATGGAATCTTAAATGGTTTTGAAAGGAAAAACCATTTTGATCAAAATAAGGAAAATCCAGAGTTCTAGCATCTTGGATATTTCATTTGGCAAATGAATCTGGGACAGCCTTCCCTTCAGTAACCTTCTCTTGTGAAGGCTTAGCCTTTTTAGGTGGAGATGAAGGCTTATTCTTCTTCTTCTTCTTCAGCTCTTTCATTGTGTCTCCCAGCAGTTTTTCCGACGGAGGAACCTTCCTCTTTTTGCTAGCATCAGGAGTAGTGGCAATACCTTTGCCTTTGTCCTTCGCTTGTACCTTATGAGTAGGGATTGAGACCCTTTTTGCTAGAGGTGAAGAAGGTGGAGGAGGTGATGGTGAGGGAGTTCTTCCACTAGAGGTAGAAGAATATGAAGATGAGCTGGATGGTTGAATATCTCTGGATGAAGGACCAGCAGAGGTAACAACTGGTTTCCTACCGGTGCGTTTAACTCTAGCCATGGAGTAATACGAATTAGAAGTTGATTGGATGAAGAACAGGTTGTAGTTTGATGAAGAAGATGATAGCAGAATGCAGTATTGGATTGAGAAATCGAGTAGTGAAGTCCAGATTTATATACTACCGTTGAAATCCGATTGCCCAATCGCCTGTCTGCATATCTGGGTTTAAAATATGACCGTTACACTCATCCAACGGCTATAATTTCCTCAACGGATACTTGTCAATCGATTACCCAATCGATGCTCGGGTTATTGATTCCTAAATGTTCTCTGACTTGTGGTTCACTTAATCCAAATAGTCGCGTGTCCAATCGAGTTTTAACCAACTTTCAGTGCATCACTCGATTACCCAGTCGAATATCGAAACAAAAAATCAGAAAACTTGGTTCCAGATACATGAACACTCGATTTGCCATCCGATTGACGTGATGAGAATTTTAACAGACACCTTTCTGAGAAACTATCAATCGAATCCCCATTCGATTGAAGCAAACATAAAATAAAACAGACATAAACAAAATGAAACTGAGACCCATCCATTCGATTGTGCAATCGAATATCGAATTTCCAGATTGACAAACTAAGGCAGTTTTCAACAATTAGTCGATTTCACAATCGACTAGGGAATGAATTAATGCCAATTTGGCCACAGGACACTCGATTGTGCAGTCGAATTGGGTATGAGGATCAGATTTCATTGGGATCAATAATGCCCAGTTTCATTCTTATAAAGAAGAAACTGTCCTTAGGCAAGGCCTTGGTGAAAATGTCAGCCAACTGCTCAGTTGTATTGACATATTCCAACTTAATCTTGCCCTGTTGATATTGATCTCGAATGAAGTGATGCCTTATTTCAATGTGCTTGGTTCTAGAATGCATGACAGGATTCTTAGTAATGTTAATAGCACTAGTATTATCACATAAAATAGGCACAGTCCCTAGGTCCACCCCAAAATCAGAGAGGTGTTGCTGCATCCAAAGAATTTGAACGCAACAACTGCCAGCAGCAACATACTCAGCTTCCGCAGTTGAGAGTGCTACGCTGTTTTGTTTCTTGCTATGCCAAGAAACAAGTGAGTTGCCTAGAAGTTGGCAAGTGCCTGAGGTACTTTTTCTGTCCAATTTGCATCCAGCAAAGTCAGAATCAGAGTAACCAACTAGAGTGCAAGTGGATCCCTTAGGATACCATAAACCAAGATCTTTGGTTCCCAAGAGATATCTGAAGATTCTCTTGACAGCATTGAGGTGAGACTCCTTAGGATTGGCCTGGTATCTAGCACACATACACACACTAAACATGATGTCCGGTCTGCTAGCGGTTAGGTAGAGAAGAGATCCTATTAGGCTTCTAAACACAGTCACATCTACAGCTTTACCCGATTCATCCTTATCTAAGTAGCAGGATTGACTCATAGGCGTGTCAATGGATTTAAATTTTTCAAAATTAAATTTCTTTAAAAGATCACTGCAATATTTTGATTGACTAAGGAATATTCCATTTTTGCTTTGTTTGATTTGAAATCCCAGGAAGTAAGTCAATTCTCCCATCATGGACATTTCAAATCTGCCTTTCATAGTATTTTCAAAATCTTTACAAAGCTTGTCATTTGTTGATCCAAATATTATGTCATCAACATAAATTTGTACCAACAAAATGTCTTTTCCTTGTCTTTTGATAAAAAGTGTTTTATCTACATTTCCCCTTGAAAAAGGAAATTGCTCAACTTATCATACCAAGCTCTTGGAGCTTGTTTCAAGCCATAGAGGGCTTTTGTAAGTTTAAACACATGATTTGGAAGCTTAGGATCTTCAAAACCAGGAGTTTGACTTACAAAGACTTCCTCCTTAATGTCTCCATTTAAAAAAGCACTTTTAACATCCATTTGAAATAATTTGAAATCCATTATACAAGCATATGCCAACAAAATCCTGATAGCTTCTAGTCTGGCTACTGGGGCATAAGTCTCATCAAAGTCTATACTTTCTTCCTGGTTGTAACCTTTGGCCACTAACCTAGCCTTGTTCCTGGTAATCACACCATTCTCATCCATTTTGTTTCTGAAAACCCACCTAGTTCCTATGACATGTTTGCCCTCTGGTCTAGGAACAAGAGTCCACACTTGGTTTCTCTCAAACTGATTTAGCTCTTCTTGCATGGCTACTATCCAGTCAGGTTCCAAAAGGGCTTCTTTAATGTTTTTGGGTTCTACTTGTGAAACAAAAGCTGTAAGGTTGCAAAATTCTCTAAGGGATTTTCTGGTTGAAACACCTTTTGAAATCTCTCCAATAATGTTATCTATGGGATGGTTTTTGGCAAACTTCCACTCTTTAGGTAGGTCAACTTCCCTAATAGGTTCCACACAGTCAAGGTTGGTTGGAGGTTCATGCTCACTGGTTTCTATGGATTCAGAATCCACAACATCATCCAATGACTTTTCAACTATAGAAAGAGTGCTGTTCAAGTTTTCATCAAATTTGACATGTACAGACTCCTCTATAGTTTTTGTCCTTTTATTGTAGATTCTATAGGCCTTACTAACTTGGGAATACCCTAGGAAGATACCCTCATCTGACTTAGGATCAAATTTACCTAAAGGTTCCTTCCCATTGTTTAACACAAAGCACTTACACCCAAAAATCCTAAAGTAGGAGATGTTAGGCTTTCTCCCTTTGTATAACTCATAGGGAGTCTTTCTAAGATAAGGTCTAATGAGAACCCTATTCACTACATGAGCTGCAGTGTTAATGGCATCAGCCCAAAAGTACTTGGGAAGATTAGAATCTTTGAGCATTGTCCTAGCAAGCTCTACTAAAGATTTGTTCTTCCTTTCTACTACTCCATTCTGCTGCGGAGTTCTAGGGGCTGAGAAGATATGTTTGATACCATGATTTTCACAGAAGGTTTGAAAAGCATCATTTTGGAATTCACCTCCATGATCACTTTTTATGGATATGATTTTCGTATTATTCTCATTTTGAGTCAAAGCAGCAAATTTTTTGAAAGTTGAGAATGCCTCACTCTTGTGAGTTAGAAAATATGTCCATGTGAACCTTGTGTAATCATCTACCAAAACATAGCCATATAGGTTTCCTCCAAAACTTCTAACCTGAGATGGACCAAAGAGGTCCATATGCACCAACTCTAAAACTTTCTTGGTTTGAACCAAGTCTATAGGAGGGAAGGAAGATTTGACTAGCTTACTCCTCTCGCAGGAGTCACATAGTCTGTCCTTAGAGAACTTCCTATTTGGGAGACCTAGGACTAGTTGCTTGCTGACAAGCTTGTTCAAGTGGTCCATATGAATATGAGCCACTCGTTTGTGCCACAGCCAGCTCTCATCAGCACTAGACAACAAGCAACATAAATCATTTACACGCAACGAATCAAAATCTATCATGTAAATATTATTAGTTATTTTACCTGTCAGTTTCATACCTTCAACTTCCTTATGCTCAAGTGTGCAGGATATGGAAGTAAAGTTTACCTTAAACCCTTTGTCACACAGCTGACTAATGCTTAGTAAGTTGTGTTTCAGGCCTTCAACAAATAAAACATCCTTGATAACAGCAGTTGAGTTATTTCCTATATCTCCAATGCCAAGGATCTTTCCTTTGTTGTTGTCTCCGTATTTGACAAAGCCACCACTTTTTAAGTTCAGAGACAAGAATTTGGACTTGTCTCCGGTCATATGCCTGGAGCATCCACTGTCCAGATACCAAGACTGATTTCCGGATGCCAAGCATATCTGCATAAAATAATCAGGTTTTGGATTTAGGTACCCAATTTAAATTGGGCCCTGGGGGGTTAGTTTCAAATGATGATTCCTTAACTTTCCAGATTTGTTTCCATCCTTTGTTGGCACGTTTTTTTTGTTTGCAGTTGAACACTTTATGTCCTTTTTTACAGCAAAAGTGACATGTAACAGCAGGGGATGGCTTCTGATTTGGTCTAGTAAAGTTATCATACATTTGTTTAGATTGAACAGATTTCTGATGCCTTTTCATATGCATGTTTCGCTTATAACCAAGTCCAGTTTTAACATCTAGATTTCTCTGATTTCTAAGTAGTCTTTCTAAATTGTTTTTACCACTGTTGAACTTACCTCACTGTCAGATTCTGAATCAGTATTAGCCATGAGACACAAGTTAGCTTCTTCATTTTCTGATACTTCAGATGAATCTTCATCATTGTCATTCCATGCAATGTATGCTTTCCTGTCTGAAGGTTGCTGATCTTTGCCCTTAGTCTTAGTAGGCTTGTTTCTGTTTTGCAGCTTGTAACACTCAGATCTGATGTGGCCTGTTTTCCCATATTCATAGCAAGTTATAACTTTGCTATCACTGGTGTCACCCTTGCTGGAGCCTTTTGTTTTGGAATTCTGTGGTTTCCTTGACTGGCTTCCTTTCTTTTTCAGAAACTTCTTAAATTTTCTGACCAACATACCTATCTCAGGTTCTTCACTAGATTCACTTTCTGAGCTTTCTGAATCTTGTTCAGTTTTTGTTTTTTGAGTTTGAGCTTTCAGTGCAATTCCTTTGCTTTTTCTGTTTGATTGCTCTGTCTCATTTAATCTATGTAGTTCCATCTCATGTTCACGAAGCTTTCCAAACAGTGTTGCTATAGTCATGTTGGCAAGATCTTTAGACTCAGCAATGGCAGTTATTTTGGGTTGCCATTCTCTTGACAAACACCTCATGACTTTTCCTATCTGCTGTTCATTATCCACACTTTTTCCCAAGGCATGTAGATTGTTGATAATGTGGGTGAATCTAGTTTGTAGATCATTTATAGATTCATCTTTCTTCATGCCGAAAAGTTCATACTCGTGCATAAGTGTATTTGTTCTTGCCCGTTTGACATCTGTGGTACCTTCATGTGTTTCTTGCAAAGTGTCCCACATTTCCTTTGCAGTCTTGCAGTTTGACACTCGGAAGAATTCTTCTGCACTTAAAGCTGATGTTATGATATTCTTTGCTTTAGCATTGTAACCAACTTTCTTTTTGTCATCATCAGACCAGTCAGCTCTTGGTTTGATAATGCATGATGATCCATCAACACCTGCAATTTTAGGAATGTAAGGACCATTTTCCACTGCATCTAAAATGTCCAGCCCACATGCTTCTAGAAAGATAAGCATTCTTTCTTTCCAGTACATGTATGCTGTACCATTAAAGGCAGGGGGTCTGGTTAGAGATGCTCCTTCTCCTAGAAAATCCAAAGAAGTCATTTTCTTTTATGAGTTTTTCTCTAAAAAAGTCAGGCTCTGATACCAATTGTTGGAAAACTATGACTTCTTTTTGATTAATAACAAGAGAATTAAGATCAACTCCAACTAGTTAAACATAATTCCCAATTCCAATTTTGCATTAATCATACAATTTACAAACACAGCGGAAACTTAATATCACATACAAGATTTGTTCAAGGAGCATGCAAAACAGGCAATTTAACAATGCTGAATATTAAAGAAAAGTGGGATAGGAAAGATTGCACCAAGATTTATCCTGGTTCAGCCGTTGATCCAACGGCCTACATCCAGTCCTGTAATCATAATCATGATTCCAGCTTTTTTCCACTATAGAATGAATTCGAGTACTTTTACAGATTTTCCAGTCTTCTACACGACCTATCTATCTAACTCCCTTCACTTCTATCTTGTCACCCCTTTGATCCTTGTAGTTTATCCCCAAACTCATACAAGATCAAAGTAGACTTCCTCTTGATGATCCCACACCAACAAGGATAGCCACCAGTTTCTAAACTGGATTTGTTACAGCTTCAATTACAAAGAATTGTCTTTGTCACAAACAAAGAAAAGTAGTATCAAGAAATGTATTCAATCATTCTAGCACCACACAAAAGATTTGATTTGCCAATGAATATTTTTGTGTGTTGGAAAAACTTTTCTTTCAAAGTGTTTTCAGAGATATGCAAGATTGAGAGCAAGAGGTTCTGAAAATGTGAAAAGTTTTTATGCAAGTATATTTTCTTGTTGTGGTTGTATATTTAAAAAGTTTTGAGTCACCACATATATATATTCAAGATAGACACAGGACAATCGATTGCCCAATCGAATTTGTAAGGATACAATCGATTGCTGCATCGAGTGTCGAGTATTCTGTGTTTCTGGAATCATGAATTATATAGGCTTCACTTGATTGGTCAATCGATTGATCAAGTTTCTGAATCAGACCTGATACTATGAAAATCTTTCAATCGAGTGAGCAATCGAGTTGAGCAAAACTGGGTGCTCACTGTGATATGAAATGTTGCATCAATCGATTGTTCAATCGATTGTCGTGATCCACTGATTCAGACCTGATGCCATAATTTCATTTCACTCGAATGAGCAATCGAGTTGTTCAATCCTGGGTGCTCACTGTGATATGAAATATTGCATCAATCGATTGGTCAATCGAGTATCGTGGTCAAGATGACTCAGATACTGCAGACAATCAAGTTGCCAATCGAGTGAACAATCGAGTGGTCAATCGAGTGGGCACAGACTGAGTGCTCTCTGTAACTTGAATTTGAGCATCAATCGAGTTGTCAGTCTATTGTGCAATCGACTGGACAATCGAATGATCTTGTTACAGACCTCAGTTGTTTAAGACAGTTTATGTGCCACTCGATTGATAACCCATGCAGTCGATTGTTCAATCGAGTGTTTGCAGTTTAAAGTTTCATAACACATGAATGAATGATACAAACTCATTGGCATGTTTTGAGTGAGACTCTAGTGATTGATTACTTAACTTTGATACCTAGACACTAAATACAACTATACTAAGACTGCATCTTCCTCAAGTGCATCCTCCAACTATGGTTGATTCCTTGAGTTGCAAACTTTTGTTCCAAGTGTTGTAGTGTCTTCATGTGTGCCTGAAATGTTTCCTCATTCAAAACATTAGATCAAGCAACTATTTAATGTGCACTTGTATGTTTGGTACATAAATCAAAACTAGATCAGGGAAGCTTATTGCTTACACTCCCTAGGCTTATTCTTGTCCAATTAGGGTTTTTAACCAATCTTGTGCATGCAATTAGTTCATATGTGTCATTGGATTGACATTTAGGTCATTTTCGTCCTCCCTAGGCTTATTCTTGTCCAATTAGGGTTTTTAACCAATCTTGTGTATCCAATAAGTTCATTTATGTCATTGGATGAACATTTCGGTCATTTTCATCCTCTTTAGGCTTAATCTTGCCCAAATAGGGTTTTTAAGCAATCTCGTGCATCCAACAAGTTCATTTGTGTCGTTGGATGTACATTTAGATCATTTCCGTCCTCCATAGGTTTATTCTTGTCCAAATAGGGTTTTTAACCAATCTTGTGCATCCAATAGGTGTGTTTGTGATACTAGATGAACATTTAGGTCATTTTCAGCCTCCCTAGGTTTAGTCTTGACCATTTAGGATTTTTACCCAATAGGTGTGTTTGTGTCGCATGAGGAACATTTTGGTGATTTGTGTCCTCCCTAGGTTTATTCTGGTCCAATTAGGATTTTAAACCAACCTTGTGCATCGAATAACTTCATTTGTGTCATTGGATTCACATTTAGGACATTTTCGTCCTCCCTAGGCTTATTCTTGTCCAATTCTGATTTTTAACCATTCTTGAGCTTCCAATTAGTTCATTTGTGTCATTGGATTGACATTTATGTCATTTACGTCCTCCCTAGGGTTATTCTTGTACAATTATGATTTTTAACCAATCTTAAGCAATCAATAAGTTCATTTACGTTATTGGATGAATATTTAGGTCATTTTCGTCCTCTCTAGGCTTATTCTTGCCCGATTAGGGTTTTAACCAATCTTGTGCATCCAATTAGTTCATTTGTGTCATTGGATTGACATTTAGATGATTTTCGTCCACCCTAGGCTTATTCTTGTCCACGGTTGTTAACCAGTCTTGTGCATCCAATAAGTTCATTTATGTCATTGGATGAACATTTCGGTCATTTTCGTACTCTCTAGGTATATTCTTGCCGAAATAGGGTTTTTAAGCAATCTCGTGCATCCAACAAGTTCATTTGTGTCGTTGCATGTACATTTAGATCCTTTTCGTCCTCCATAGGTTTATTCTTGTCCAATTAGGATTTTTAACCAATCTTTTGCATCCAATAGGTGTGTTTGTGTCACTAGATGAACATTTAGGTCATTTTCGTCCTCCCTAGGTTTAGTCTTGTCCAATTAGGATTTTTACCCAATCTTGTGCATCCAATAAATTCAATTGTGTCATTGGATGTACGTTTTTGTTATTTCGTTCTCCTTAGACTCATTGTTGTCCAATTAGGGTTTTTAATCAATCTGGTGCATCGAATAAGTTCATTTGTGTCATTGGATGAACATTTAGGACTTTTTTGTCCTCCCTAGTCTTTTTATTGTCCAGTTAGGGTTTTTAAGCAATCAAGTGCATCCAACAAGTTCATTTGTGTCATTGGATGTACATTTAGGTCATTTTCGTCCTCCTTAGGATTATTCTCGTCCAATTAGGGTTTTTAACCAATCTTGTGCATCCAATAAGTTCATTTATGACATTGGATGCACATTTAGGTCATATTCTTACTCCTTAGGCTCATTCTTGTCCTATTAGGGTTTTGAAGCAATCTTGTGCATCCATTAGGTGTGTTTGTGTCATTTGATGAATATGTAGTACATTTTCGTCCTCCCTAGGTTTTTTCTTGTCCAATTAGGATTTTTAACCAATCTTGTGCATCCAATAAGTTCATTTGTGTCATGGGATGAAAATTTAGGTCATTTTTGTCCTCCTTAGGCTCATTCTTATACAATTAGGGTTCTTGACCAATCTTGTGCATTTGTGTCATTTGTATGAACATTTAGTTATTCTAATCCAATTTGGGTTCTTAAGCAATCTTGTGCATCCAATAAGTCCATTTGTGTCATTGGATTAACATTTAGGTCATTTTCGTCTTCCCTAGGTTTATTCTTGTCCAATTAGGGTTTTTTACCAATCTTGTGCATCCAATAAGTTCATCTGTGTCATTGGATGTACATTTAGGTCATTTTCGTTATCCTTAGGCTCATTCTTGTCCAATTAGGGTTATAAACCAATCTTGTGCATCCAGTAAGTTCATTTGTGTCATTGGATGAACTTTTAGGTCATTTTCGTCCTCCTTAGTCTCATTCTTATCCAATTATAATTCTTAACCAATCTTGTGCATCCAATAAGTTCATTTGTGTCATTGTACGAACATTTAGTCATTTTCGTCCTCTCTAAGCTTATTCTTGGCCAAATGGGGTTTTTAAACAATCTTGTGCATCCAATAAGTTCATTTGTGTCGTTGGATTAACATTTAGGTCATTTTCGTCCTCCCTAGGTTTATTCTTGTCCAATTAGGGTTTTTAAACATTCCTGTGCATCCAATAGGTGTCTTTGTGTCGCATGATGAACATTTAGGTGATTTGTGTCCTCCCTAGGTTTATTCTGGTCCAATTAGGATTTTAAACCAACCTTGTGCATCGAATAACTTCATTTGTGTCATTGGATTGACATTTAGGTCATTTTCGTCCTCCCTAGGCTTATTCTTGTCCAATTCTGATTTTTAACCATTCTTGTGCATCCAATTAGTTCATTTGTGTCATTGGTTTGACATTTATGTCATTTACGTCCTCCCTAGGCTTATTCCTGTACAATTATTATTTTTAACCAATCTTAAGCAATCAATAAGTTCATTTATGTCATTGGATGAACATTTAGGTCATTTTCGTCCTCTGTAAGATTATTCTTGCCCAATTCAGGTTTTTAACCAATCTGGTGCATTCAATAAGTTCATTTGTGTCATTGGATGAACATTTAGGTCTTTTTCGCCCTCCCAAGTCTTTTTTTTGTCCAATTATAGTTTTTAAGCAATCTAGTGCATTCAACAAGTTCATTTGTGTCATTGGATGTACATTTAGGTCTTTTTCGTCCTCCCTAGGTTTATTCTTGTCCAATTAAGGTTTTTAACCAATCATGTGCATCCAATAAGTTCATTCACGTCATTGAATGTATATTTAGGTCATTTTGGTCCTTCTTAGGCTCATTCTTGTCGATATAGGATTTTTAACCAGTCTTGTGCATCCAATAAGTTCATTTGTGTCATTGGATCAACATTTATGTCATTTTCGTCCTCCCTAGGCTTATTCTTGCTCGATTAGGGTTTTAACCAATCTTGTGCATCCAATTAGTTCATTTGTGTCATTGGATTGACATTTAGGTGATTTTCGTCCACCCTAGGCTTATTCTTGTCCAGGGTTGTCAACCAGTCTTGTGCATCCAATAAGTTCATTTATGTCATTGGATGAACATTTCGGTCATTTTCGTACTCTCTAGGTATATTCTTTCCGAAATAGGGTTTTTAAGCAATCTCGTGCATCCAACAAGTTCATTTGTGTCGTTGCATGTACATTTAGATCATTTTCGTACTCCATAGGTTTATTCTTGTCCAATTAGGGTTTTTAACCAATCTTTTGCATCCAATAGGTGTGTTTGTGTCACTAGATGAACATTTAGGTCATTTTCGGCCTCCCTAGGTTTAGTCTTGTCCAATTAGGATTTTTACCTAATCTTGTGCATCCAATAAATTCAGTTGTGTCATTGGATGTACGTTTATTTAATTTCGTTCTCCTTAGGCTCATAGTTGTCCAACTAGGGTTTTTAACCAATCTGGTGCATTGAATAAGTTCATTTGTGTCATTGGATGAACATTTAGGACTTTTTGGTCCTCCCTAGTCTTTTTCTTGTCCAGTTAGGGTTTTTAAGCAATCGAGTGCATCCAACAAGTTCATTTGTGTCATTGGATGTACATTTAGGTCATTTTCGTCCTCCCTAAGTTTAGTCTTGTCCAATTAGGGTTTTTAACCAATCTTGTGCATCCAATAAGTTCATTTATGACATTGGATCTACGTTTAGGTCATATTCTTCCTCCTTAGGCTCATTCTTGTCCAATTTGTGTTCTTAACCAATCTTGTGCATCCAATAAGTTCATTTGTGTCATTCGATGAACTTTTAGGTCATTTTCGTCCTCCCTAGGCTTAGTCTTGTCCAATTAGGGTTTTTAACCAATCTTGTGCATCCAATTAGTTCATTTGTGTCATTGGATTGACATTTAGGTCATTTTCGTCCTCCCTAGGCTTATTCTTGTCCAATTAGGGTTTTTAACCAGTCTTGTGCATTCAATAAGTTCATTTATGTCATTGGATGAACATTTCAGTCATTTTCGTCCTCTTTAGGCTTATTCTTGCCCAAATAGGGTTTTTAAGCAATCTCGTGCATCCAACAAGCTCATTTGTGTCGTTGGATGTACATTTAGATCATTTTCGTCCTCCATTGGTTTATTCTTGTCCAAATAGGGTTTTTAACCAATCTTGTGCATCCAATAGGTGTGTTTGTGTTACTAGATGAACATTTAGGTCATTTTCGGCCTCCCTAGGTTTAGTCTTGTCCAGTTAGGATTTTTACCCAATCTTGTGCATCCAATAAATTCATTTGTGTCATTGGATGTACGTTTATGTTATTTCGTTCTCCTTAGTGTCATAGTTGTCCAATTAGGGTTTTTAACCAATTGTGTGCATCCAATAAGTTCATTTGTGTCATTGGATGAACATTTAGGTCATTTTCGTCCTCTCTAGGCTTATTCTTGCAAAATTAGGGTTTTTAACCAATCTGGTGCATCCAATAAGTTCATTTGTGTCATTGGATGTACATTCAGGTCATTTTCGTCCTCCTTAGGTTTATTCTTGTCCAATTCGGGTTTTTAACCAATATTGTGCATCCAATAAGTTCATTTATGTCATTGGATCTACATTTATGTCACATTCTTCCTCCTTAGGCTAATTCTTGTCCAATTAGGATTTTTAACCAATCTTGTGCGTCCAATAGGTGTTGTTGTGTCATTGGAGGATCAATTAGGTCATGTTGGTCCTCCATAGGCATATTCTTGTCCAATTAGGGTTTTTAACCAATCTTGTGCATCCAATAGGTGTGTTTGTGTCATTGGATGAACATTTTGGTATTTTTCGTCCTCCCTAGTCTTTTTCTTATCCAATTAGGGGTTTTATGCAATCTTGTGCATCCAATAAGTTCATTTATGTCATTGGATTAAAATTTAGGTAATTTTCGTCCTCCTTAGTATTATTCTTGTCCAATTAGGGTTTTTAAGCAATCTTGTGCATCCAATAGGTTTGTTTGTGTCATTCGATGAACATTTGGGTCATTTTCGTCCTCCCTAGGTTTACTCTTGTCCACTAGGGTTTTTAACCAATCTTGTGCATCCGATATGTTCATTTGTGTCATTGGATGTACATTTAGGTCATTTTCGTCCTCCTTAGTCTCATTCTTATCCAATTATAGTTCTTAACCAATCTTGTGCATCCAATAAGTTCATTTGTGTCATTGTATGAACATTTAGTCATTTTCGTCCTCTCTAGGCTTATTCTTGGCCAAATAGGGTTTTTAAACAATCTTGTCCATCCAATAAGTTCATTTGTGTCGTTGGATTAACATTTAGGTCATTTTCGTCCTCCCTAGGTTTATTCTTGTCCAATTAGGGTTTTTAACATTCCTGTGCATCCAATAGGTGTGTTTGTGTCGCATGAGGAACATTTAGGTGATTTGTGTCCTCCCTAGGTTTATTCTGGTCCAATCTGGAGCCTTTTGTTTTGGAATTCTGTGGTTTCCTTGACTGGCTTCCTTTCTTTTTCAGAAACTTCTTAAATTTTCTGACCAACATACCTATCTCAGGTTCTTCACTAGATTCACTTTCTGAGCTTTCTGAATCTTGTTCAGTTTTTGTTTTTTGAGTTTGAGCTTTCAGTGCAATTCCTTTGCTTTTTCTGTTTGATTGCTCTGTCTCATTTAATCTATGTAGTTCCATCTCATGTTCACGAAGCTTTCCAAACAGTGTTGCTATAGTCATGTTGGCAAGATCTTTAGACTCAGCAATGGCAGTTATTTTGGGTTGCCATTCTCTTGACAAACACCTCATGACTTTTCCTATCTGCTGTTCATTATCCACACTTTTTCCCAAGGCATGTAGATTGTTGATAATGTGGGTGAATCTAGTTTGTAGATCATTTATAGATTCATCTTTCTTCATGCCGAAAAGTTCATACTCGTGCATAAGTGTATTTGTTCTTGCCCGTTTGACATCTGTGGTACCTTCATGTGTTTCTTGCAAAGTGTCCCACATTTCCTTTGCAGTCTTGCAGTTTGACACTCGGAAGAATTCTTCTGCACTTAAAGCTGATGTTATGATATTCTTTGCTTTAGCATTGTAACCAACTTTCTTTTTGTCATCATCAGACCAGTCAGCTCTTGGTTTGATAATGCATGATGATCCATCAACACCTGCAATTTTAGGAATGTAAGGACCATTTTCCACTGCATCTAAAATGTCCAGCCCACATGCTTCTAGAAAGATAAGCATTCTTTCTTTCCAGTACATGTATGCTGTACCATTAAAGGCAGGGGGTCTGGTTAGAGATGCTCCTTCTCCTAGAAAATCCAAAGAAGTCATTTTCTTTTATGAGTTTTTCTCTAAAAAAGTCAGGCTCTGATACCAATTGTTGGAAAACTATGACTTCTTTTTGATTAATAACAAGAGAATTAAGATCAACTCCAACTAGTTAAACATAATTCCCAATTCCAATTTTGCATTAATCATACAATTTACAAACACAGCGGAAACTTAATATCACATACAAGATTTGTTCAAGGAGCATGCAAAACAGGCAATTTAACAATGCTGAATATTAAAGAAAAGTGGGATAGGAAAGATTGCACCAAGATTTATCCTGGTTCAGCCGTTGATCCAACGGCCTACATCCAGTCCTGTAATCATAATCATGATTCCAGCTTTTTTCCACTATAGAATGAATTCGAGTACTTTTACAGATTTTCCAGTCTTCTACACGACCTATCTATCTAACTCCCTTCACTTCTATCTTGTCACCCCTTTGATCCTTGTAGTTTATCCCCAAACTCATACAAGATCAAAGTAGACTTCCTCTTGATGATCCCACACCAACAAGGATAGCCACCAGTTTCTAAACTGGATTTGTTACAGCTTCAATTACAAAGAATTGTCTTTGTCACAAACAAAGAAAAGTAGTATCAAGAAATGTATTCAATCATTCTAGCACCACACAAAAGATTTGATTTGCCAATGAATATTTTTGTGTGTTGGAAAAACTTTTCTTTCAAAGTGTTTTCAGAGATATGCAAGATTGAGAGCAAGAGGTTCTGAAAATGTGAAAAGTTTTTATGCAAGTATATTTTCTTGTTGTGGTTGTATATTTAAAAAGTTTTGAGTCACCACATATATATATTCAAGATAGACACAGGACAATCGATTGCCCAATCGAATTTGTAAGGATACAATCGATTGCTGCATCGAGTGTCGAGTATTCTGTGTTTCTGGAATCATGAATTATATAGGCTTCACTTGATTGGTCAATCGATTGATCAAGTTTCTGAATCAGACCTGATACTATGAAAATCTTTCAATCGAGTGAGCAATCGAGTTGAGCAAAACTGGGTGCTCACTGTGATATGAAATGTTGCATCAATCGATTGTTCAATCGATTGTCGTGATCCACTGATTCAGACCTGATGCCATAATTTCATTTCACTCGAATGAGCAATCGAGTTGTTCAATCCTGGGTGCTCACTGTGATATGAAATATTGCATCAATCGATTGGTCAATCGAGTATCGTGGTCAAGATGACTCAGATACTGCAGACAATCAAGTTGCCAATCGAGTGAACAATCGAGTGGTCAATCGAGTGGGCACAGACTGAGTGCTCTCTGTAACTTGAATTTGAGCATCAATCGAGTTGTCAGTCTATTGTGCAATCGACTGGACAATCGAATGATCTTGTTACAGACCTCAGTTGTTTAAGACAGTTTATGTGCCACTCGATTGATAACCCATGCAGTCGATTGTTCAATCGAGTGTTTGCAGTTTAAAGTTTCATAACACATGAATGAATGATACAAACTCATTGGCATGTTTTGAGTGAGACTCTAGTGATTGATTACTTAACTTTGATACCTAGACACTAAATACAACTATACTAAGACTGCATCTTCCTCAAGTGCATCCTCCAACTATGGTTGATTCCTTGAGTTGCAAACTTTTGTTCCAAGTGTTGTAGTGTCTTCATGTGTGCCTGAAATGTTTCCTCATTCAAAACATTAGATCAAGCAACTATTTAATGTGCACTTGTATGTTTGGTACATAAATCAAAACTAGATCAGGGAAGCTTATTGCTTACACTCCCTAGGCTTATTCTTGTCCAATTAGGGTTTTTAACCAATCTTGTGCATGCAATTAGTTCATATGTGTCATTGGATTGACATTTAGGTCATTTTCGTCCTCCCTAGGCTTATTCTTGTCCAATTAGGGTTTTTAACCAATCTTGTGTATCCAATAAGTTCATTTATGTCATTGGATGAACATTTCGGTCATTTTCATCCTCTTTAGGCTTAATCTTGCCCAAATAGGGTTTTTAAGCAATCTCGTGCATCCAACAAGTTCATTTGTGTCGTTGGATGTACATTTAGATCATTTCCGTCCTCCATAGGTTTATTCTTGTCCAAATAGGGTTTTTAACCAATCTTGTGCATCCAATAGGTGTGTTTGTGATACTAGATGAACATTTAGGTCATTTTCAGCCTCCCTAGGTTTAGTCTTGACCATTTAGGATTTTTACCCAATAGGTGTGTTTGTGTCGCATGAGGAACATTTTGGTGATTTGTGTCCTCCCTAGGTTTATTCTGGTCCAATTAGGATTTTAAACCAACCTTGTGCATCGAATAACTTCATTTGTGTCATTGGATTCACATTTAGGACATTTTCGTCCTCCCTAGGCTTATTCTTGTCCAATTCTGATTTTTAACCATTCTTGAGCTTCCAATTAGTTCATTTGTGTCATTGGATTGACATTTATGTCATTTACGTCCTCCCTAGGGTTATTCTTGTACAATTATGATTTTTAACCAATCTTAAGCAATCAATAAGTTCATTTACGTTATTGGATGAATATTTAGGTCATTTTCGTCCTCTCTAGGCTTATTCTTGCCCGATTAGGGTTTTAACCAATCTTGTGCATCCAATTAGTTCATTTGTGTCATTGGATTGACATTTAGATGATTTTCGTCCACCCTAGGCTTATTCTTGTCCACGGTTGTTAACCAGTCTTGTGCATCCAATAAGTTCATTTATGTCATTGGATGAACATTTCGGTCATTTTCGTACTCTCTAGGTATATTCTTGCCGAAATAGGGTTTTTAAGCAATCTCGTGCATCCAACAAGTTCATTTGTGTCGTTGCATGTACATTTAGATCCTTTTCGTCCTCCATAGGTTTATTCTTGTCCAATTAGGATTTTTAACCAATCTTTTGCATCCAATAGGTGTGTTTGTGTCACTAGATGAACATTTAGGTCATTTTCGTCCTCCCTAGGTTTAGTCTTGTCCAATTAGGATTTTTACCCAATCTTGTGCATCCAATAAATTCAATTGTGTCATTGGATGTACGTTTTTGTTATTTCGTTCTCCTTAGACTCATTGTTGTCCAATTAGGGTTTTTAATCAATCTGGTGCATCGAATAAGTTCATTTGTGTCATTGGATGAACATTTAGGACTTTTTTGTCCTCCCTAGTCTTTTTATTGTCCAGTTAGGGTTTTTAAGCAATCAAGTGCATCCAACAAGTTCATTTGTGTCATTGGATGTACATTTAGGTCATTTTCGTCCTCCTTAGGATTATTCTCGTCCAATTAGGGTTTTTAACCAATCTTGTGCATCCAATAAGTTCATTTATGACATTGGATGCACATTTAGGTCATATTCTTACTCCTTAGGCTCATTCTTGTCCTATTAGGGTTTTGAAGCAATCTTGTGCATCCATTAGGTGTGTTTGTGTCATTTGATGAATATGTAGTACATTTTCGTCCTCCCTAGGTTTTTTCTTGTCCAATTAGGATTTTTAACCAATCTTGTGCATCCAATAAGTTCATTTGTGTCATGGGATGAAAATTTAGGTCATTTTTGTCCTCCTTAGGCTCATTCTTATACAATTAGGGTTCTTGACCAATCTTGTGCATTTGTGTCATTTGTATGAACATTTAGTTATTCTAATCCAATTTGGGTTCTTAAGCAATCTTGTGCATCCAATTAGTCCATTTGTGTTATTGGATTAACATTTAGGTCATTTTCGTCCTCCCTAGGTTTATTCTTGTCCAATTAGGGTTTCTAACCAATCTTGTGCATCCAATAAGTTCATCTGTGTCATTGGATGTACATTTAGGTCATTTTCGTTATCCTTAGGCTCATTCTTGTCCAATTAGGGTTATAAACCAATCTTGTGCATCCAGTAAGTTCATTTGTGTCATTGGATGAACTTTTAGGTCATTTTCGTCCTCCTTAGTCTCATTCTTATCCAATTATAATTCTTAACCAATCTTGTGCATCCAATAATTTCATTTGTGTCATTGTATGAACATTTAGTCATTTTCGTCCTCTCTAAGCTTATTCTTGGCCAAATAGGGTTTTTAAACAATCTTGTGCATCCAATAAGTTCATTTGTGTCGTTGGATTAACATTTAGGTCATTTTCGTCCTCCCTAGGTTTATTCTTGTCCAATTAGGGTTTTTAAACATTCCTCCCTAGGTTTATTCTGGTCCAATTAGGATTTTAAACCAACCTTGTGCATCGAATAACTTCATTTGTGTCATTGGATTGACATTTAGGTCATTTTCGTCCTCCCTAGGCTTATTCTTGTCCAATTCTGATTTTTAACCATTCTTGTGCATCCAATTAGTTCATTTGTGTCATTGGTTTGACATTTATGTCATTTACGTCCTCCCTAGGCTTATTCCTGTACAATTATGATTTTTAACCAATCTTAAGCAATCAATAAGTTCATTTATGTCATTGGATGAACATTTAGGTCATTTTCGTCCTCTCTAGGATTATTCTTGCCCAATTCAAGTTTTTAACCAATCTGGTGCATTCAATAAGTTCATTTGTGTCATTGGATGAACATTTAGGTCTTTTTCGCCCTCCCAAGTCTTTTTTTTGTCCAATTATAGTTTTTAAGCAATCTAGTGCATTCAACAAGTTCATTTGTGTCATTGGATGTACATTTAGGTCTTTTTCGTCCTCCCTAGGTTTATTCTTGTCCAATTAAGGTTTTTAACCAATCATGTGCATCCAATAAGTTCATTCACGTCATTGAATGTATATTTAGGTCATTTTGGTCCTTCTTAGGCTCATTCTTGTCGATATAGGATTTTTAACCGGTCTTGTGCATCCAATAAGTTCATTTGTGTCATTGGATCAACATTTATGTCATTTTCGTCCTCCCTAGGCTTATTCTTGCCCGATTAGGATTTTAACCAATCTTGTGCATCCAATTAGTTCATTTGTGTCATTGGATTGACATTTAGGTGATTTTCGTCCACCCTAGGCTTATTCTTGTCCAGGGTTGTCAACCAGTCTTGTGCATCCAATAAGTTCATTTATGTCATTGGATGAACATTTCGGTCATTTTCGTACTCTCTAGGTATATTCTTTCCGAAATAGGGTTTTTAAGCAATCTCGTGCATCCAACAAGTTCATTTGTGTCGTTGCATGTACATTTAGATCATTTTCGTACTCCATAGGTTTATTCTTGTCCAATTAGGGTTTTTAACCAATCTTTTGCATCCAATAGGTGTGTTTGTGTCACTAGATGAACATTTAGGTCATTTTCGGCCTCCCTAGGTTTAGTCTTGTCCAATTAGGATTTTTACCCAATCTTGTGCATCCAATAAATTCAGTTGTGTCATTGGATGTACGTTTATGTTATTTCGTTCTCCTTAGGCTCATAGTTGTCCAACTAGGGTTTTTAACCAATCTGGTGCATTGAATAAGTTCATTTGTGTCATTGGATGAACATTTAGGACTTTTTGGTCCTCCCTAGTCTTTTTCTTGTCCAGTTAGGGTTTTAAGCAATCGAGTGCATCCAACAAGTTCATTTGTGTCATTGGATGTACATTTAGGTCATTTTCGTCCTCCCTAAGTTTATTCTTGTCCAATTAGGGTTTTTAACCAATCTTGTGCATCCAATAAGTTGATTTATGACATTGGATCTACGTTTAGGTCATATTCTTCCTCCTTAGGCTCATTCCTGTCCAATTTGTGTTCTTAACCAATCTTGTGCATCCAATAAGTTCATTTGTGTCATTGGATGAACTTTTAGGTCATTTTCGTCCTCCCTAGGCTTAGTCTTGTCCAATTAGGGTTTTTAACCAATCTTGTGCATCCAATTAGTTCATTTGTGTCATTGGATTGACATTTAGGTCATTTTCGTCCTCCCTAGGCTTATTCTTGTCCAATTAGGGTTTTTAACCAGTCTTGTGCATTCAATAAGTTCATTTATGTCATTGGATGAACATTTCAGTCATTTTCGTCTTCTTTAGGCTTATTTTTTCCCAAATAGGGTTTTTAAGCAATCTCGTGCTTCCAACAAGCTCATTTGTGTCGTTGGATGTACATTTAGATCATTTTCGTCCTCCATTGGTTTATTCTTGTCCAAATAGGGTTTTTAACCAATCTTGTGCATCCAATATGTGTGTTTGTGTTACTAGATGAACATTAAGGTCATTTTCGGCCTCCCTAGGTTTAGTCTTGTCCAGTTAGGATTTTTACCCAATCTTGTGCATCCAATAAATTCATTTGTGTCATTGGATGTACGTTTATGTTATTTCGTTCTCCTTAGTGTCATAGTTGTCCAATTAGGGTTTTTAACCAATTGTGTGCATCCAATAAGTTCATTTGTGTCATTGGATGAACATTTAGGTCATTTTCGTCCTCTCTAGGCTTATTCTTGCAAAATTAGGGTTTTTAACCAATCTGGTGCATCCAATAAGTTCATTTGTGTCATTGGATGATCATTTAGGTCTTTTTTGTCCTCCTTAGTCTTTTTCTTGTCCAATTAGGGTTTTTAAGCAATCGAGTGCATCCAAAAACTTCATTTGTGTCATTGGATGTACATTCAGGTCATTTTCATCCTCCTTAGGTTTATCCTTGTCCACTTCGGGTTTTTAACCAATATTGTGCATCCAATAAGTTCATTTATGTCATTGGATCTACATTTATGTCACATTCTTCCTCCTTAGGCTTATTCTTGTCCAATTCTGATTTTTAACCATTCTTGTGCATCCAATTAGTTCATTTGTGTCATTGGTTTGACATTTATGTCATTTACGTCCTCCCTAGGCTTATTCCTGTACAATTATGATTTTTAACCAATCTTAAGCAATCAATAAGTTCATTTATGTCATTGGATGAACATTTAGGTCATTTTCGTCCTCTCTAGAATTATTCTTGCCCAATTCAAGTTTTTAACCAATCTGGTGCATTCAATAAGTTCATTTGTGTCATTGGATGAACATTTAGGTCTTTTTCGCCCTCCCAAGTCTTTTTTTTGTCCAATTATAGTTTTTAAGCAATCTAGTGCATTCAACAAGTTCATTTGTGTCATTGGATGTACATTTAGGTCTTTTTCGTCCTCCCTCGGTTTATTCTTGTCCAATTAAGGTTTTTAACCAATCATGTGCATCCAATAAGTTCATTCACGTCATTGGATGAACATTTAGGTCTTTTTTGTCCTCCTTAGTCTTTTTCTTGTCCAATTAGGGTTTTTAAGCAATCGAGTGCATCCAAAAAGTTCATTTGTGTCATTGGATGTACATTCAGGTCATTTTCGTCCTCCTTAGGTTTATTCTTGTCCAATTCGGGTTTTTAACCAATATTGTGCATCCAATAAGTTCATTTATGTCATTGGATCTACATTTATGTCACTTTCTTCCTCCTTAGGCTAATTCTTGTCCAATTAGGATTTTTAACCAATCTTGTGCGTCCAATAGGTGTTGTTGTGTCATTGGAGGAACAATTAGGTCATGTTGGTCCTGCATAGGCATATTCTTGTCCAATTAGGGTTTTTAACCAATCTTGTGCATCCAATAGGTGTGTTTGTGTCATTGGATGAACAATTTGGTATTTTTCGTCCTCCCTAGTCTTTTTCTTATCCAATTAGGGGTTTTATGCAATCTTGTGCATCCAATAAGTTCATTTATGTCATTGGATTAACATTTAGGTAATTTTCTTCCTCCTTAGTATTATTCTTGTCCAATTAGGGTTTTAAAGCAATCTTGTGCATCCAATAGGTTTGTTTGTGTCATTCGATGAACATTTAGGTCATTTTCGTCCTCCCTAGGTTTACTCTTGTCCACTAGGGTTTTTAACCAATCTTGTGCATCCGATATGTTCATTTGTGTCATTGGATGTACATTTAGGTCATTTTCGTCCTCCTTAGTCTCATTCTTATCCAATTATACTTCTTAACCAATCTTGTGCATCCAATAAGTTCATTTGTGTCATTGTATGAACATTTAGTCATTTTCGTCCTCTATAGGCTTATTCTTGGCCAAATAGGGTTTTTAAACAATCTTGTCCATCCAATAAGTTCATTTGTGTCGTTGGATTAACATTTAGGTCATTTTCGTCCTCCCTAGGTTTATTCTTGTCCAATTAGGGTTTTTAACATTCCTGTGCATCCAATAGGTGTGTTTGTGTCGCATGAGGAACATTTAGGTGATTTGTGTCCTCCCTAGGTTTATTCTGGTCCAATTAGGATTTTAAACCAACCTTGTGCATCGAATAACTTCATTTGTGTCATTGGATTCACATTTAGGACATTTTCGTCCTCCCTAGGCTTATTCTTGTCCAATTCTGATTTTTAACCATTCTTGTGCATCCAATTAGTTCATTTGTGTCATTGGATTGACATTTATTTCATTTACGTCCTCCCTAGGGTTATTCTTGTACAATTATGATTTTTAACCAATCTTAAGCAATCAATAAGTTCATTTATGTTATTGGATGAACATTTAGGTCATTTTCGTCCTCTCTAGGCTTATTCTTGCCCGATTAGGGTTTTAACCAATCTTGTGCATCCAATTAGTTCATTTGTGTCATTGGATTGACATTTAGGTGATTTTCGTCCACCCTAGGCTTATTCTTGTCCAGGGTTGTTAACCAGTCTTGTGCATCCAATAAGTTCATTTATGTCATTGGATGAACATTTCGGTCATTTTCGTACTCTCTAGGTATATTCTTGCCGAAATAGGGTTTTTAAGCAATCTCGTGCATCCAACAAGTTCATTTGTGTCGTTGCATGTACATTTAGATCCTTTTCGTCCTCCATAGGTTTATTCTTGTCCAATTAGGATTTTTAACCAATCTTTTGCATCCAATAGGTGTGTTTGAGTCACTAGATGAACATTTAGGTCATTTTCGTCCTCCCTAGGTTTAGTCTTGTCCAATTAGGATTTTTACCCAATCTTGTGCATCCAATAAATTCAGTTGTGTCATTGGATGTACGTTTTTGTTATTTCGTTCTCCTTAGGCTCATTGTTGTCTAATTAGGGTTTTTAACCAATCTGGTGCATCGAATAAGTTCATTTGTGTCATTGGATGAACATTTAGGACTTTTTTGTCCTCCCTAGTCTTTTTATTGTCCGGTTAGGGTTTTTAAGCAATCGAGTGCATCCAACAAGTTCATTTGTGTCATTGGATGTACATTTAGGTCATTTTCGTCCTCCCTAGGTTTATTCTCGTCCAATTAGGGTTTTAAACCAATCTTGTGCATCCAATAAGTTCATTTATGACATTGGATGCACATTTAGGTCATATTCTTACTCCTTAGGCTCATTCTTGTCCTATTAGGGTTTTGAAGCAATCTTGTGCATCCATTAGGTGTGTTTGTGTCATTTGAGGAATATGTAGTACATTTTCATCCTCCCTAGGTTTTTTCTTGTCCAATTAGGGTTTTTAACCAATCTTGTGCATCCAATAAGTTCATTTGTGTCATGGGATGAAAATTTAGGTCATTTTTGTCCTCCTTAGGCTCATTCTTATACAATTAGGGTTCTTGACCAATCTTGTGCATTTGTGTCATTTGTATGAACATTTAGTTATTCTAATCCAATTTGGGTTCTTAAGCAATCTTGTGCATCCAATAAGTCCATTTGTGTCATTGGATTAACATTTAGGTCATTTTCGTCTTCCCTAGGTTTATTCTTGTCCAATTAGGGTTTTTTACCAATCTTGTGCATCCAATAAGTTCATCTGTGTCATTGGATGTACATTTAGGTCATTTTCGTTATCCTTAGGCTCATTCTTGTCCAATTAGGGTTATAAACCAATCTTGTGCATCCAGTAAGTTCATTTGTGTCATTGGATGAACTTTTAGGTCATTTTCGTCCTCCTTAGTCTCATTCTTATCCAATTATAATTCTTAACCAATCTTGTGCATCCAATAAGTTCATTTGTGTCATTGTACGAACATTTAGTCATTTTCGTCCTCTCTAAGCTTATTCTTGGCCAAATGGGGTTTTTAAACAATCTTGTGCATCCAATAAGTTCATTTGTGTCGTTGGATTAACATTTAGGTCATTTTCGTCCTCCCTAGGTTTATTCTTGTCCAATTAGGGTTTTTAAACATTCCTGTGCATCCAATAGGTGTCTTTGTGTCGCATGATGAACATTTAGGTGATTTGTGTCCTCCCTAGGTTTATTCTGGTCCAATTAGGATTTTAAACCAACCTTGTGCATCGAATAACTTCATTTGTGTCATTGGATTGACATTTAGGTCATTTTCGTCCTCCCTAGGCTTATTCTTGTCCAATTCTGATTTTTAACCATTCTTGTGCATCCAATTAGTTCATTTGTGTCATTGGTTTGACATTTATGTCATTTACGTCCTCCCTAGGCTTATTCCTGTACAATTATTATTTTTAACCAATCTTAAGCAATCAATAAGTTCATTTATGTCATTGGATGAACATTTAGGTCATTTTCGTCCTCTGTAAGATTATTCTTGCCCAATTCAGGTTTTTAACCAATCTGGTGCATTCAATAAGTTCATTTGTGTCATTGGATGAACATTTAGGTCTTTTTCGCCCTCCCAAGTCTTTTTTTTGTCCAATTATAGTTTTTAAGCAATCTAGTGCATTCAACAAGTTCATTTGTGTCATTGGATGTACATTTAGGTCTTTTTCGTCCTCCCTAGGTTTATTCTTGTCCAATTAAGGTTTTTAACCAATCATGTGCATCCAATAAGTTCATTCACGTCATTGAATGTATATTTAGGTCATTTTGGTCCTTCTTAGGCTCATTCTTGTCGATATAGGATTTTTAACCAGTCTTGTGCATCCAATAAGTTCATTTGTGTCATTGGATCAACATTTATGTCATTTTCGTCCTCCCTAGGCTTATTCTTGCTCGATTAGGGTTTTAACCAATCTTGTGCATCCAATTAGTTCATTTGTGTCATTGGATTGACATTTAGGTGATTTTCGTCCACCCTAGGCTTATTCTTGTCCAGGGTTGTCAACCAGTCTTGTGCATCCAATAAGTTCATTTATGTCATTGGATGAACATTTCGGTCATTTTCGTACTCTCTAGGTATATTCTTTCCGAAATAGGGTTTTTAAGCAATCTCGTGCATCCAACAAGTTCATTTGTGTCGTTGCATGTACATTTAGATCATTTTCGTACTCCATAGGTTTATTCTTGTCCAATTAGGGTTTTTAACCAATCTTTTGCATCCAATAGGTGTGTTTGTGTCACTAGATGAACATTTAGGTCATTTTCGGCCTCCCTAGGTTTAGTCTTGTCCAATTAGGATTTTTACCCAATCTTGTGCATCCAATAAATTCAGTTGTGTCATTGGATGTACGTTTATGTTATTTCGTTCTCCTTAGGCTCATAGTTGTCCAACTAGGGTTTTTAACCAATCTGGTGCATTGAATAAGTTCATTTGTGTCATTGGATGAACATTTAGGACTTTTTGGTCCTCCCTAGTCTTTTTCTTGTCCAGTTAGGGTTTTAAGCAATCGAGTGCATCCAACAAGTTCATTTGTGTCATTGGATGTACATTTAGGTCATTTTCGTCCTCCCTAAGTTTATTCTTGTCCAATTAGGGTTTTTAACCAATCTTGTGCATCCAATAAGTTGATTTATGACATTGGATCTACGTTTAGGTCATATTCTTCCTCCTTAGGCTCATTCCTGTCCAATTTGTGTTCTTAACCAATCTTGTGCATCCAATAAGTTCATTTGTGTCATTGGATGAACTTTTAGGTCATTTTCGTCCTCCCTAGGCTTAGTCTTGTCCAATTAGGGTTTTTAACCAATCTTGTGCATCCAATTAGTTCATTTGTGTCATTGGATTGACATTTAGGTCATTTTCGTCCTCCCTAGGCTTATTCTTGTCCAATTAGGGTTTTTAACCAGTCTTGTGCATTCAATAAGTTCATTTATGTCATTGGATGAACATTTCAGTCATTTTCGTCTTCTTTAGGCTTATTTTTTCCCAAATAGGGTTTTTAAGCAATCTCGTGCTTCCAACAAGCTCATTTGTGTCGTTGGATGTACATTTAGATCATTTTCGTCCTCCATTGGTTTATTCTTGTCCAAATAGGGTTTTTAACCAATCTTGTGCATCCAATATGTGTGTTTGTGTTACTAGATGAACATTAAGGTCATTTTCGGCCTCCCTAGGTTTAGTCTTGTCCAGTTAGGATTTTTACCCAATCTTGTGCATCCAATAAATTCATTTGTGTCATTGGATGTACGTTTATGTTATTTCGTTCTCCTTAGTGTCATAGTTGTCCAATTAGGGTTTTTAACCAATTGTGTGCATCCAATAAGTTCATTTGTGTCATTGGATGAACATTTAGGTCATTTTCGTCCTCTCTAGGCTTATTCTTGCAAAATTAGGGTTTTTAACCAATCTGGTGCATCCAATAAGTTCATTTGTGTCATTGGATGATCATTTAGGTCTTTTTTGTCCTCCTTAGTCTTTTTCTTGTCCAATTAGGGTTTTTAAGCAATCGAGTGCATCCAAAAACTTCATTTGTGTCATTGGATGTACATTCAGGTCATTTTCATCCTCCTTAGGTTTATCCTTGTCCACTTCGGGTTTTTAACCAATATTGTGCATCCAATAAGTTCATTTATGTCATTGGATCTACATTTATGTCACATTCTTCCTCCTTAGGCTTATTCTTGTCCAATTCTGATTTTTAACCATTCTTGTGCATCCAATTAGTTCATTTGTGTCATTGGTTTGACATTTATGTCATTTACGTCCTCCCTAGGCTTATTCCTGTACAATTATGATTTTTAACCAATCTTAAGCAATCAATAAGTTCATTTATGTCATTGGATGAACATTTAGGTCATTTTCGTCCTCTCTAGAATTATTCTTGCCCAATTCAAGTTTTTAACCAATCTGGTGCATTCAATAAGTTCATTTGTGTCATTGGATGAACATTTAGGTCTTTTTCGCCCTCCTAAGTCTTTTTTTTGTCCAATTATAGTTTTTAAGCAATCTAGTGCATTCAACAAGTTCATTTGTGTCATTGGATGTACATTTAGGTCTTTTTCGTCCTCCCTCGGTTTATTCTTGTCCAATTAAGGTTTTTAACCAATCATGTGCATCCAATAAGTTCATTCACGTCATTGGATGAACATTTAGGTCTTTTTTGTCCTCCTTAGTCTTTTTCTTGTCCAATTAGGGTTTTTAAGCAATCGAGTGCATCCAAAAAGTTCATTTGTGTCATTGGATGTACATTCAGGTCATTTTCGTCCTCCTTAGGTTTATTCTTGTCCAATTCGGGTTTTTAACCAATATTGTGCATCCAATAAGTTCATTTATGTCATTGGATCTACATTTATGTCACTTTCTTCCTCCTTAGGCTAATTCTTGTCCAATTAGGATTTTTAACCAATCTTGTGCGTCCAATAGGTGTTGTTGTGTCATTGGAGGAACAATTAGGTCATGTTGGTCCTCCATAGGCATATTCTTGTCCAATTAGGGTTTTTAACCAATCTTGTGCATCCAATAGGTGTGTTTGTGTCATTGGATGAACAATTTGGTATTTTTCGTCCTCCCTAGTCTTTTTCTTATCCAATTAGGGGTTTTATGCAATCTTGTGCATCCAATAAGTTCATTTATGTCATTGGATTAACATTTAGGTAATTTTCTTCCTCCTTAGTATTATTCTTGTCCAATTAGGGTTTTAAAGCAATCTTGTGCATCCAATAGGTTTGTTTGTGTCATTCGATGAACATTTAGGTCATTTTCGTCCTCCCTAGGTTTACTCTTGTCCACTAGGGTTTTTAACCAATCTTGTGCATCCGATATGTTCATTTGTGTCATTGGATGTACATTTAGGTCATTTTCGTCCTCCTTAGTCTCATTCTTATCCAATTATACTTCTTAACCAATCTTGTGCATCCAATAAGTTCATTTGTGTCATTGTATGAACATTTAGTCATTTTCGTCCTCTATAGGCTTATTCTTGGCCAAATAGGGTTTTTAAACAATCTTGTCCATCCAATAAGTTCATTTGTGTCGTTGGATTAACATTTAGGTCATTTTCGTCCTCCCTAGGTTTATTCTTGTCCAATTAGGGTTTTTAACATTCCTGTGCATCCAATAGGTGTGTTTGTGTCGCATGAGGAACATTTAGGTGATTTGTGTCCTCCCTAGGTTTATTCTGGTCCAATTAGGATTTTAAACCAACCTTGTGCATCGAATAACTTCATTTGTGTCATTGGATTCACATTTAGGACATTTTCGTCCTCCCTAGGCTTATTCTTGTCCAATTCTGATTTTTAACCATTCTTGTGCATCCAATTAGTTCATTTGTGTCATTGGATTGACATTTATTTCATTTACGTCCTCCCTAGGGTTATTCTTGTACAATTATGATTTTTAACCAATCTTAAGCAATCAATAAGTTCATTTATGTTATTGGATGAACATTTAGGTCATTTTCGTCCTCTCTAGGCTTATTCTTGCCCGATTAGGGTTTTAACCAATCTTGTGCATCCAATTAGTTCATTTGTGTCATTGGATTGACATTTAGGTGATTTTCGTCCACCCTAGGCTTATTCTTGTCCAGGGTTGTTAACCAGTCTTGTGCATCCAATAAGTTCATTTATGTCATTGGATGAACATTTCGGTCATTTTCGTACTCTCTAGGTATATTCTTGCCGAAATAGGGTTTTTAAGCAATCTCGTGCATCCAACAAGTTCATTTGTGTCGTTGCATGTACATTTAGATCCTTTTCGTCCTCCATAGGTTTATTCTTGTCCAATTAGGATTTTTAACCAATCTTTTGCATCCAATAGGTGTGTTTGAGTCACTAGATGAACATTTAGGTCATTTTCGTCCTCCCTAGGTTTAGTCTTGTCCAATTAGGATTTTTACCCAATCTTGTGCATCCAATAAATTCAGTTGTGTCATTGGATGTACGTTTTTGTTATTTCGTTCTCCTTAGGCTCATTGTTGTCTAATTAGGGTTTTTAACCAATCTGGTGCATCGAATAAGTTCATTTGTGTCATTGGATGAACATTTAGGACTTTTTTGTCCTCCCTAGTCTTTTTATTGTCCGGTTAGGGTTTTTAAGCAATCGAGTGCATCCAACAAGTTCATTTGTGTCATTGGATGTACATTTAGGTCATTTTCGTCCTCCCTAGGTTTATTCTCGTCCAATTAGGGTTTTAAACCAATCTTGTGCATCCAATAAGTTCATTTATGACATTGGATGCACATTTAGGTCATATTCTTACTCCTTAGGCTCATTCTTGTCCTATTAGGGTTTTGAAGCAATCTTGTGCATCCATTAGGTGTGTTTGTGTCATTTGAGGAATATGTAGTACATTTTCATCCTCCCTAGGTTTTTTCTTGTCCAATTAGGGTTTTTAACCAATCTTGTGCATCCAATAAGTTCATTTGTGTCATGGGATGAAAATTTAGGTCATTTTTGTCCTCCTTAGGCTCATTCTTATACAATTAGGGTTCTTGACCAATCTTGTGCATTTGTGTCATTTGTATGAACATTTAGTTATTCTAATCCAATTTGGGTTCTTAAGCAATCTTGTGCATCCAATAAGTCCATTTGTGTCATTGGATTAACATTTAGGTCATTTTCGTCTTCCCTAGGTTTATTCTTGTCCAATTAGGGTTTTTTACCAATCTTGTGCATCCAATAAGTTCATCTGTGTCATTGGATGTACATTTAGGTCATTTTCGTTATCCTTAGGCTCATTCTTGTCCAATTAGGGTTATAAACCAATCTTGTGCATCCAGTAAGTTCATTTGTGTCATTGGATGAACTTTTAGGTCATTTTCGTCCTCCTTAGTCTCATTCTTATCCAATTATAATTCTTAACCAATCTTGTGCATCCAATAAGTTCATTTGTGTCATTGTACGAACATTTAGTCATTTTCGTCCTCTCTAAGCTTATTCTTGGCCAAATGGGGTTTTTAAACAATCTTGTGCATCCAATAAGTTCATTTGTGTCGTTGGATTAACATTTAGGTCATTTTCGTCCTCCCTAGGTTTATTCTTGTCCAATTAGGGTTTTTAAACATTCCTGTGCATCCAATAGGTGTCTTTGTGTCGCATGATGAACATTTAGGTGATTTGTGTCCTCCCTAGGTTTATTCTGGTCCAATTAGGATTTTAAACCAACCTTGTGCATCGAATAACTTCATTTGTGTCATTGGATTGACATTTAGGTCATTTTCGTCCTCCCTAGGCTTATTCTTGTCCAATTCTGATTTTTAACCATTCTTGTGCATCCAATTAGTTCATTTGTGTCATTGGTTTGACATTTATGTCATTTACGTCCTCCCTAGGCTTATTCCTGTACAATTATTATTTTTAACCAATCTTAAGCAATCAATAAGTTCATTTATGTCATTGGATGAACATTTAGGTCATTTTCGTCCTCTGTAAGATTATTCTTGCCCAATTCAGGTTTTTAACCAATCTGGTGCATTCAATAAGTTCATTTGTGTCATTGGATGAACATTTAGGTCTTTTTCGCCCTCCCAAGTCTTTTTTTTGTCCAATTATAGTTTTTAAGCAATCTAGTGCATTCAACAAGTTCATTTGTGTCATTGGATGTACATTTAGGTCTTTTTCGTCCTCCCTAGGTTTATTCTTGTCCAATTAAGGTTTTTAACCAATCATGTGCATCCAATAAGTTCATTCACGTCATTGAATGTATATTTAGGTCATTTTGGTCCTTCTTAGGCTCATTCTTGTCGATATAGGATTTTTAACCAGTCTTGTGCATCCAATAAGTTCATTTGTGTCATTGGATCAACATTTATGTCATTTTCGTCCTCCCTAGGCTTATTCTTGCTCGATTAGGGTTTTAACCAATCTTGTGCATCCAATTAGTTCATTTGTGTCATTGGATTGACATTTAGGTGATTTTCGTCCACCCTAGGCTTATTCTTGTCCAGGGTTGTCAACCAGTCTTGTGCATCCAATAAGTTCATTTATGTCATTGGATGAACATTTCGGTCATTTTCGTACTCTCTAGGTATATTCTTTCCGAAATAGGGTTTTTAAGCAATCTCGTGCATCCAACAAGTTCATTTGTGTCGTTGCATGTACATTTAGATCATTTTCGTACTCCATAGGTTTATTCTTGTCCAATTAGGGTTTTTAACCAATCTTTTGCATCCAATAGGTGTGTTTGTGTCACTAGATGAACATTTAGGTCATTTTCGGCCTCCCTAGGTTTAGTCTTGTCCAATTAGGATTTTTACCTAATCTTGTGCATCCAATAAATTCAGTTGTGTCATTGGATGTACGTTTATTTAATTTCGTTCTCCTTAGGCTCATAGTTGTCCAACTAGGGTTTTTAACCAATCTGGTGCATTGAATAAGTTCATTTGTGTCATTGGATGAACATTTAGGACTTTTTGGTCCTCCCTAGTCTTTTTCTTGTCCAGTTAGGGTTTTTAAGCAATCGAGTGCATCCAACAAGTTCATTTGTGTCATTGGATGTACATTTAGGTCATTTTCGTCCTCCCTAAGTTTATTCTTGTCCAATTAGGGTTTTTAACCAATCTTGTGCATCCAATAAGTTCATTTATGACATTGGATCTACGTTTAGGTCATATTCTTCCTCCTTAGGCTCATTCTTGTCCAATTTGTGTTCTTAACCAATCTTGTGCATCCAATAAGTTCATTTGTGTCATTCGATGAACTTTTAGGTCATTTTCGTCCTCCCTAGGCTTAGTCTTGTCCAATTAGGGTTTTTAACCAATCTTGTGCATCCAATTAGTTCATTTGTGTCATTGGATTGACATTTAGGTCATTTTCGTCCTCCCTAGGCTTATTCTTGTCCAATTAGGGTTTTTAACCAGTCTTGTGCATTCAATAAGTTCATTTATGTCATTGGATGAACATTTCAGTCATTTTCGTCCTCTTTAGGCTTATTCTTGCCCAAATAGGGTTTTTAAGCAATCTCGTGCATCCAACAAGCTCATTTGTGTCGTTGGATGTACATTTAGATCATTTTCGTCCTCCATTGGTTTATTCTTGTCCAAATAGGGTTTTTAACCAATCTTGTGCATCCAATAGGTGTGTTTGTGTTACTAGATGAACATTTAGGTCATTTTCGGCCTCCCTAGGTTTAGTCTTGTCCAGTTAGGATTTTTACCCAATCTTGTGCATCCAATAAATTCATTTGTGTCATTGGATGTACGTTTATGTTATTTCGTTCTCCTTAGTGTCATAGTTGTCCAATTAGGGTTTTTAACCAATTGTGTGCATCCAATAAGTTCATTTGTGTCATTGGATGAACATTTAGGTCATTTTCGTCCTCTCTAGGCTTATTCTTGCAAAATTAGGGTTTTTAACCAATCTGGTGCATCCAATAAGTTCATTTGTGTCATTGGATGTACATTCAGGTCATTTTCGTCCTCCTTAGGTTTATTCTTGTCCAATTCGGGTTTTTAACCAATATTGTGCATCCAATAAGTTCATTTATGTCATTGGATCTACATTTATGTCACATTCTTCCTCCTTAGGCTAATTCTTGTCCAATTAGGATTTTTAACCAATCTTGTGCGTCCAATAGGTGTTGTTGTGTCATTGGAGGATCAATTAGGTCATGTTGGTCCTCCATAGGCATATTCTTGTCCAATTAGGGTTTTTAACCAATCTTGTGCATCCAATAGGTGTGTTTGTGTCATTGGATGAACATTTTGGTATTTTTCGTCCTCCCTAGTCTTTTTCTTATCCAATTAGGGGTTTTATGCAATCTTGTGCATCCAATAAGTTCATTTATGTCATTGGATTAAAATTTAGGTAATTTTCGTCCTCCTTAGTATTATTCTTGTCCAATTAGGGTTTTTAAGCAATCTTGTGCATCCAATAGGTTTGTTTGTGTCATTCGATGAACATTTGGGTCATTTTCGTCCTCCCTAGGTTTACTCTTGTCCACTAGGGTTTTTAACCAATCTTGTGCATCCGATATGTTCATTTGTGTCATTGGATGTACATTTAGGTCATTTTCGTCCTCCTTAGTCTCATTCTTATCCAATTATAGTTCTTAACCAATCTTGTGCATCCAATAAGTTCATTTGTGTCATTGTATGAACATTTAGTCATTTTCGTCCTCTCTAGGCTTATTCTTGGCCAAATAGGGTTTTTAAACAATCTTGTCCATCCAATAAGTTCATTTGTGTCGTTGGATTAACATTTAGGTCATTTTCGTCCTCCCTAGGTTTATTCTTGTCCAATTAGGGTTTTTAACATTCCTGTGCATCCAATAGGTGTGTTTGTGTCGCATGAGGAACATTTAGGTGATTTGTGTCCTCCCTAGGTTTATTCTGGTCCAATTAGGATTTTAAACCAACCTTGTGCATCGGATAACTTCATTTGTGTCATTGGATTCACATTTAGGACATTTTCGTCCTCCCTAGGCTTATTCTTGTCCAATTCTGATTTTTAACCATTCTTGTGCATCCAATTAGTTCATTTGTGTCATTGGATTGACATTTATGTCATTTACGTCCTCCCTAGGGTTATTCTTGTACAATTATGATTTTTAACGAATCTTAAGCAATCAATAAGTTCATTTATGTTATTGGATGAACATTTAGGTCATTTTCGTCCTCTCTAGGCTTATTCTTGCCCGATTAGGGTTTTAACCAATCTTGTGCATCCAATTAGTTCATTTGTATCATTGGATTGACATTTAGGTGATTTTCGTCCACCCTAGGCTTATTCTTGTCCAGGGTTGTTAACCAGTCTTGTGCATCCAATAAGTTCATTTATGTCATTGGATGAACATTTCGGTCATTTTCGTACTCTCTAGGTATATTCTTGCCGAAATAGGGTTTTTAAGCAATCTCGTGCATCCAACAAGTTCATTTGTGTCGTTGCATGTACATTTAGATCCTTTTCGTCCTCCATAGGTTTATTCTTGTCCAATTAGGATTTTTAACCAATCTTTTGCATCCAATAGGTGTGTTTGTGTCACTAGATGAACATTTAGGTCATTTTCGTCCTCCCTAGGTTTAGTCTTGTCCAATCAGGATTTTTACCCAATCTTGTGCATCCAATAAATTCAGTTGTGTCATTGGATGTACGTTTTTGTTATTTCGTTCTCCTTAGGCTCATTGTTGTCCAATTAGGGTTTTTAACCAATCTGGTGCATCGAATAAGTTCATTTGTGTCATTGGATGAACATTTAGGACTTTTTTGTCCTCCCTAGTCTTTTTATTGTCCAGTTAGGGTTTTTAAGCAATCGAGTGCATCCAACAAGTTCATTTGTGTCATTGGATGTACATTTAGGTCATTTTCGTCCTCCCTAGGTTTATTCTCGTCCAATTAGGGTTTTTAACCAATGTTGTGCATCCAATAAGTTCATTTATGACATTGGATACACATTTAGGTCATATTCTTACTCCTTAGGCTCATTCTTGTCCTATTAGGGTTTTGAAGCAATCTTGTGCATCCATTAGGTGTGTTTGTGTCATTTGATGAATATGTAGTACATTTTCGTCCTCCCTAGGTTTTTTCTTGTCTAATTAGGGTTTTTAACCAATCTTGTGCATCCAATAAGTTCATTTGTGTCATGGGATGAAAATTTAGGTCATTTTTGTCCTCCTTAGGCTCATTCTTATACCATTAGGGTTCTTGACCAATCTTGGGCATTTGTGTCGTTGTAGGAACATTTAGTTATTCTAATCCAATTTGGGTTCTTAAGCAATCTTGTGCATCCAATAAGTCCATTTGTGTCATTGGATTAACATTTAGGTCATTTTCGTCCTCCCTAGGTTTATTCTTGTCCAATTAGGGTTTTTAACCAATCTTGTGCATCCAATAAGTTCATCTGTGTCGTTGGATGTACATTTAGGTCATTTTCATTATCCTTAGGCTCATTCTTGTCCAATTAGGGTTATAAACCAATCTTGTGCATCCGGTAAGTTCATTTGTGTCATTGGATGAACTTTTAGGTCATTTTCGTCCTCCCTAGGCTTATTCTTGTCCAATTAGGGTTTTTAGACAATCTTGTGCATCCAATAAGTTCATTTATGTCATTGGATGAACGTTTAGGTCATTTTCATGCTCTCTAGGATTATTCTTGCCCAATTCAGATTTTTAACCAATCTAGTGCATCCAATAAGTTCATTTGTGTCATTGGATGAACATTTAGGTCTTTTTCGTCCTCCCAAGTATTTTTTTTTGTCCAATTATGGTTTTTAAGCAATCTAGTGCATTCAACAAGTTCATTAGTGTCATTGGATGTACATATAGGTTTTTTCGTCCCTCCTAGGTTTATTCTTGTCTAATTAGGGTTTTTAACCAATCTTGTGCATCCAATAAGTTCATTTATGTCATTGAATGTACATTTAGGTCATTTTGGTCCTACTTAGGGTCATTCTTATCGAAATAGGATTTTTAACCAACTTGTGAATCCAATAAGTTCATTTGTGTCAGAGGATGAACATTTAGGTCATTTTCGCCCGCCCTAGGCTTATTCTTGTCCAATTAGGGTTTTAAACAATTCTTGTGCATCCAATAGGTGTGTTTGTATCATTGGATAAAAATTTATGTCATTTTGTTCCTCCCTAGGCTTTTTCTTGTCTAATTAGGATTTTTAACCAATATAGTGCATCTAATAGGTCATTTTGGTCTTTCCTAGGCTAATTCTTGTCCAATTAGGGTTTTTAACCAATTTTGTGCATCCAATAGGTGTGTTTGTGTCATTGGATGAACATTTAGGTCTTTTCCGTCCTCCCTAGTCTTTTTCTTGTCCAATTAGGGATTTTAAGCAATCTTGTGCATCCAATAACTTCATTTGTGTCATTGGATTAACATTTATGTCATTTTCGTCCTCCTCAGGTTTATTCTTGTCCAATTAGGGTTTTGAAGCAATCTTGTGCATCCAATAGGTGTGTTTGTGTCATTTGATGAACATGTAGTACATTTTCGTCCTCCCTAGGTTTTGTCTTGTCCAATTAGGGTTTTTAACCAATCTTGTGCATCGAATAAGTTCATTTGTGTCGTGGGATGAAAAATTAGGTCATTTTTGTCCTCCTTTGGCTCATTCTTATCCAATTAGGGTTCTGAACCAATCTTGTGCATTTGTGTCATTGTATGAACATTTGGTTATTTTTGTCTTCTCTAGGCTTATTCTTGCCCAATTAGGGTTTTTAAGCAATCTTGTGCATCCAATAAGTTCATTTGTGTCATTGGATTAACATTTAGGACATTTTCGTCCTCCCTAGGTTTATTCTTGTCCAATTAGGGTTTTTAACCAATCTTGTGCATCCAATAAGTTCATTTGTGTCATTGGATGTACATTTAGGTCATTTTCGTTATCCTTAGGCTCATTCTTGTCCAATTAGGGTTATTAACCAATCTTGTGCATCCATTAAGTTCATTTGTGTCATTGGATGAACTTTTAGGTCATTTTCGTCCTCCCTAGGCTTATTCTTGTCCAATTAGGGTTTTTAGGCAATCTTGTGCATCCAATAAGTTCATTTATGTCATTGGATGAACATTTAGGTCATTTTCATCCTCTCTAGGATTATTCTTGCCCAATTCATGTTTTTAACCAATCTGGTGCATTCAACAAGTTCATTAGTGTCATTGGATGTACATATAGGTCTTTTTCGTCCCTCCTAGGTTTATTCTTGTCTAATTAGGGTTTTTAACCAATCTTGTGCTTCCAATAAGTTCATTGGATGCACATTTAGGTCATTTGGATGCACATTTAGATCATTTAGTTATTTACGTCCTCTCTAGGCTTATTCTTGCCCAATTATGGTTTTTAAGCAATCTTGTGCATCCAATAAGTTCATTTGTGTCATTGGTTTTACATTTAGGTCATTTTCGTCCTCCATAGGTTTATTCTTGTCCAATTAGGCTTTTTATCCAATCTTGTGCATCCAATAGGTGTGTTTGTGTCATTGGACGAACATTTAGGTCTTTTTCGTCCTCCCTAGTCTTTTTCATGTCCAATTAGGGTTTTTAAGCAATCTTGTGCTTCAAATAAGTTCATTTGTGTCATTGGATTAACATTTATGTCATTTTCGTCCTCTCTAGGTTTATTCTTGTCCAATTAGGGTTTTTAAACAATCTTGTGCTTCCAATAGGTGTGTTTGTGTCACATGTTGAACATTTAGGTGATTTTTGTCGTCCCTAGGTTAATTCTTGTCCAATTTAGGTTTTAAACCAATCTTGTGCGTCCAATAAGTTCATTTGTGTCATTGGACGTACATTTAGGTCATTTTCGTCCTCCATGGCTCATTCCTATCCAATTTGGGTTCTTAACCAATCTTCTGCATCCAATAAGTTCATTTGTGTCATTGGATGAACTTTTATGATATTTTCGTCCTCCCTAGGCTTATTCTTGTCCAATTAGGATTTTTAACCAATCTTGTGCTTCCAATTAGTTCATTTGTGTCATTGGATTGACATTTAGGTCATTTTCGTCCTCCCTAGGCGTATTCTTGTCCAATTAGGGTTTTTAACCAATCTTGTGCATCCAATAAGTTCATTTATGTCATTGGATGAACATTTCGGTCATTTTCGTACTCTCTAGGCATATTCTTGCCGAAATAGGGTTTTTAAGCAATCTCGTGCATCCAACAAGTTCATTTGTGTCGTTTCATGTACATTTAGATCATTTTCGTCCTCCATAGGTTTATTCTTGTCCAATTAGGGTTTTTAACCAATCTTGTGCATCCAATAGGTGTGTTTGTGTCACTAGATGAACATTTAGGTCATTTTCGGCCTCCCTAGGTTTAGTCTTGTCCAATTAGGATTTTTACCCAATCTTGTGCATCCAATAAATTCATTTTTGTCATTGGATGTACGTTTATTTTATTTCGTTCTCCTTAGGCTCATAGTTGTCCAATTAGGGTTTTTAACCAATCTTGTGCATCCAATAAGTTCATTTATGTCATTGGATGATCATTTCGGTCATTTTCGTCCACTTTAGGCTTATTCTTGCCCAAACAGGGTTTTTAAGCAATCTCGTGCATCAAACAAATTCATTTGTGTCGTTGGATGTACATTTAGATCATTTTCGTCCTCCATAGGTTTATTCTTGTCCAAATAGGGTTTTTATCCAATCTTGTGCATCCAATAGGTGTGTTTGTGATACTAGATGAACATTTAGGTCATTTTCGGCCTCCCTAGGTTTAGTCTTGTCCAATTAGCATTTTTACCCAATCTTGTGCATCCAATAAATTCATTTGTGTCATTGGATGTACGTTTAGTTTATTTCGTTCTCCTTAGTCTCATAGTTGTCCAATTAGGGTTTTTAACCAATAGTGTGCATCCAATAAGCTCATTTGTGTCATTGGATGAACATTTAGGTCATTTTCGTCATCTCTAGGCTTGTTCTTGCCCGATTAGGGTTTTAACCAATCTTGTGCATCCAATTAGTTCATTTGTGTCATTGGATTGACATTTAGGTCATTCTCGCCCACCCTAGGCTTATTCTTGTCCAATTAGGGTTGTCAACCAATCTTGTGCATCCAATAAGTTCATTTATGTCATTGGATGAACATTTCGGTCATTTTCGTACTCTCTAGGCATATTCTTGCCGAAACAGGGTTTTTAAGCAATCTCGTGCATCCAACAAGTTCATTTGTGTCGTTTCATGTACATTTAGATCATTTTCGTCCTCCATAGGTTTATTCTTGTCCAATTAGGGTTTTTAACCAGTCTTGTGCATTCAATAGGTGTGTTTGTATCATTGGATAAACATTTAGGTCATTTTGCTCCTCCCTAGGCTTATTCTTGTGCAATTACGGTTTTTAGCTTATATTGCGCATCCAATAAGTTCATTTGTGTCATTGGATGAACATTTAGGTCATTTTCGCCCTCTCTAGACTTATTCTGGCCCAATTAGGGTTATTTACCAATCTTGTGCATCCAATAGGTGTGTTTGGGTCATTGAATGAACATTTAAGTCTTTTTTGTCCTCCCTAGTCTTTTTCTTGTCCAATTAGGGTTTTTATGCAATCTAGTGCATCCCACAAGATCTTTTGTGTCATTGGTTGTACATTTAGGTCATTTTCGTCCTCCCTGGGTTTATTCTTGTCCAATTAGGGTTTTTTTACCAATCTTGTTCATCCAATAACTTCATTTATGTCATTGGATGTACATTTTGGTCATTTTCGTCCTCTTTAGTCTTATTGTTGTCCAATTAGGGTTTTTAACAATTCTTGTGCATCCAATAGGTGTGTTTGTATCACTGGATAAACATTTAGGACATTTTGTTCCTCCCTAGGCTTATTCTTGTTCAATTAGGGTTTTTAACTTATATTGCGCATTTAATAAGATCATCTGTGTCATATGATGAACATTTAGGTCATTTTCGTCATCTCTAGGCTTTTTCTTGCGTAATTAGGGTTATTAACAAATCTTGTGCATCAAATAGGTGTGTTTGTGTCATTGGATGCACATTTAAATCTTTTTTGTACTCCGTAGTCTTTTTCTTGTCCAATTAGGGTTTTTACGCAATCTAGTGCATCCAACAAGATCATTTGTGTCATTTGTTGTATATTTAGGTCATTTTCGTCCTCCCTGGGTTTATTCATGACCAAATAGGGTTTTTTTTACCAATCTTGGGCATCCAATAAGTTCATTTATGTCATTGGATGTACATTTTGGTCATTTTCGTCCTCCTTAGTCTCATTCTTGTCCAATTAGGGTTTTTTACAATTCTTGTGCATCTAATAGGTATTGTTGTGTCATTGGATGAACATTTAGGTCATTTTGAACCTCCATGGGCTTATTCTTGTCCAATTAGGGTTTTTAACCAATCTTGTGCATCCAATAGGTGTCTTTGTGTCATTCGATGAACAATTAGGTCTTTTTCGTCCTCCTTAGTCTTTTTCTTGTCCAATTAAGGGTTTTAAGCAATCTGGTGCATCCAATAAGTTCATTTATGTCATTGGATGATCATTTCGGTCATTTTCGTCCTCTCTAGGCTTATTCTTGCCCAATTAGGGTTTTTAACCAATATTGTGCTTCCAATAGGTGTGTTTGTATCATTGGATAATCTTTTAAGTCATTTTGTTCCTCCCTAGTCTTATTCTTATCCAATTAGGGTTTTTAACCTATATTATGCAGCCAATAAGTTGATTTGTTTCATTGGATGAACATTTAGGTCATTTTCATCCTCTCTATGCTTATTCTTGCCCAATTAGGGTTTTTAACCAATCTAGTGCACCAATAAGTTCATTTGTTCCTCCCTAGTCTTATTCTTATCCAATTAGGGTTTTTAACCTATATTATGCATCCAATAAGTTGATTTGTGTCATTGGATGAACATTTAGGTCATTGTCGTTCTCCTAAGGCTCATTCTTATCCAATTAGTGTTTTTAACCAATCTTGTGCTTTTTTGTCATTGTATGAACATTTAGTTATTTTCGTCCTCTCTAGGCTTATTCTTGCCCAGTTAGGGTTTTTAAGCAATCTTGTGCATCCAATAAGTTCATTTGTGTCATTGGATTAACATTTAGGTCATTTTTGTCCTCCCTATGTTTATTCTTGTCCAATTAGGCTTTTTAACCAATCTTGAGCATCCAATAGGTGTGTTTGTGTCATTGGATGAACTTTTAGGTCTTTTTCGTCCTCCCTAGTCTTTTTCTTGTCCAATTAGGGTTTTTAAGCAATCTTTTGCATCCAATAAGTTCATTTGTGTCATTGGATTAACATTTAGGTCATTTTCGTCCTCCCTAGGTTTATTCTTGTCCAATTAGGGTTTTTAAACAATCTTGTGCATCCAATAGGTGTGTTTGTGTCACATGATGAACATGTAGGTAAATTTTGTCCTCCCTAGGTTTATTCTTGTCCAATTAGGGTTTTAAACCAATCTTGTGCACCCAATAAGTTCATTTGTGTCATTACATGTACATTATGATTAATTTGAGGTGAATATCTCCTCTTCCTATAAAGAGAAGTCCTTTCATTATTATTCATTGTTAATAAATTGTTTAGTATAAACGATTGATAAATCATCGTAAACCTCTCTTTACGGTTTTTTGGGTTGTTGCAATTTAATTGGAAATTTTTGAATTAGATAGTGCTACTTTAAAATCAGATGTTGTTTTTCGTAGCACTCCAAGGTGTTGGTTTACTTTTGGAACAACAAAAGTTGCAAAATATACAACTGTGATACTACTGGAAAGTACAGTTTCAGTATTTCCCATACGCAACCCTTTGTTTAAATGTTGAGGTGGACGTACACTAAGATGGAAAAGGCCCGCTAATATGACCAATTTTCCTGCTGCATTATGACCAAATTTCATCATTCATTCAAAAAAAAGATAAAAAGGTTTTCTAGATTATCTATAGATATGACTTGGCTATGATATCGATTAGCCATATATTAATTATTTTTCTATATTAAGACTATACCGCTCTTCGAGAATGTATCACTTTGGGAATTCCATCGATTTGTTTAATCGAATCAAATAGTGACCCGAATCTGGCAGATATTTCGATTCCATCTAACTATTAAATACGTTCCTCCTCATGTCAATATTTTTTATTGTTTAAGAGGGATTACACTTACTTGTTTTTTAGTCCAAGTAGCTACAGGTTAGGTAAGAGAAACAAAGGAGAGACTTCCCAAGCATGAAGCATGGGTCTTTGATCGATGGAATGCTTGCTGTCAGCATCTCTTACTGGACATCTTGCTTAAAAGTTTGTTCCTAGCACCCAATCTTTAG